>CM053786.1:658134292-658659292 GCA_028749045.1 Cupressus sempervirens
TTTGTAAATAAATAATTTATTTATTTTCACTATTGAAAATTTCATATAAACTATTATTTTAAACTAACAATTTTTAGTATTTTGTGAGTTGTCCAGATGTTAAAGTGTTGGTAACTAGCTTATATATATTATATAATATATCTAGGGAAGTTGAGAGTTATCGAGTCTTTAGTTTTTTTAGTTTATAATTTTATTAGATTAAAGCCTCAAGAATTCTTTCCTATCCAATATATATTATATAATATGTATAAGCTAGTAGCAATGACATACCAACATGAAAGCATAAAATAATTATTTATATTTAATCTTCATTATTAATTTAATTACTCTTATGGATTAATTTACTTTAGTTTTGTCAAGGTATGTGTTAAATATAACTTATATTATGATTCTATTTATAATTTTATGTGGTTCTTATGGTAATAGTTGAATACTATTTAAATCAACTTCTATAGATTTTGATTCTATTTTGTTTAAGTTGTTAATTCAACTTGATATAGGTTAATGGTTCAATTTACATTAATCTGTGTATAGTTCCATTTCAGGTATAGGGAATAATTTTTCTGATGAGAAGACCTTTTCCATTAAATCAAAACTTGAAAGATACATCTTCACAGAAAAGGGGCTGGGGGATATAGGATCATCCTATGAGTTTAAATGGCCCAAGGCTATTCATCAAAAAAACATATATAAACAAAAATATAAGAATTTAGGTTATGAGAGCAGTGCCAACCAAAGTAGGGTCTTTGTCATCAGAACCCCAAAAATCCTTGTAGTTAGTGGGTGGCTTAGGGGGAGCCCAACCATTAGCAATAGCAACATTTTTATCTTTATCATTATCTTCCTTGGCACTGGGCGAGAAATGGCTAAATCTACCTAGGGGAACACCTAGTTGGGGTCATAGGGAGTAGAGAACCAATCAGCATCAGCAGTAGCAAGGGAGAGTGTGATGAGGCTATGACCACAAAAGACTCCACTGGGAGAGTAGCGATGAGGCTACGACCTGGGGGTCTGCGAGTGACAAAAAAAACTACTTTTGCCTCTTGAGTGATTGCAAGGAGGAGTAGGGTCATCGGATAAAGCATCCAGAGGCACTCAAGAAATTGTGCAAGGGGCATTTCCCTAGTAAACAAGTAGCTCCTACAGGTGAGCCACTTCGAGCATGACTGTGTGAATTTGTACTTGAATCTACATCATGTCATTATTACATATACATGATTTAGAGTACATTGCAACATAAATAGCAAGAAATTTGTGAGAGAATAAAACAACATTGTGATCTTTCCATATTGTGAACAATAACTCCATTCTAAAAGCATGCCAAATCTGGGCATATCTAAAAGGGAGTCTAGGAGCATCACCCAAAACCACCATATGCCAAGTGAATGCTCTAGATGAAAAGGCCTAAAGAAATCAAAGAATTGAGCCAATAATTTTGAGCTCTTCTAAAAAACCAAAAAATATGTAGAAAGCTTTCATATTGGTCACAAAAAGGGCAAAGACGACCAAGAACACCCAGATGCTAGAGCCAAGGATCCAGAGGAAAGCCCTAAAAGAGGAGACACCAAGAAAAGTGAGCAATGTTTGACTCATTAATAGTATGTCTGAAAATGGAAAATCTAAGACTCCAAGTCTTATGAGAAGAATGCAAATGCCAATGTTAATTAAGGGTATCAACCATCGGAAGATGGGGCACTAGCCACCGATACCCCAGCCTAGGCTTGTAGCTAGTCATTGGAGTGGTAGGGTACCACTTTCAATCTTTCCACCATAAGCAGAATAAGTGAATTCTAGGTTTGTGTAACAAATTGGGAGGAACCATAGAAACTAGAAGATCAATTGTATGTCGATCTAGATGGATAAGCATAAATTGTACCTATAAATCCTCCCATGAGTGAAGACTCATTATAACCCTGAAGAATAAATCTTTAAGTGTCTTGATGCCCTTGCGAAATAAATGTAGAGCACTAGCTCCTTCAATCTTGGCTAAAGGCACCGCTTGAATGGTAAACAAGGCCAACCATCAAAGGTTTTGTTGATTCATTGAGAGCCCATCTCTGAATCCATTACCAACCCAGGGAAGATAAGGCTTAATGACTTCCTAGGATTTCCAAATACTATTAGCAACAAAAGTGCCCTAAATCTAAACAGGCTCTAGAGTCACTAGAAGGGTTTGACAACCAATCCCCTTCCAAGCCAGATGGTTAACCAAAAAGGCTGAAGAAATGCAGTGACATAATAAAAGTTTCCAGACCTCATCTCATATGTGAACCCATATGACCCATTTGACATAGAGTATTATCCCCTACTTATGGGTAGAAAGCAAGCCAAGAACACCAGAATCCTTGGTTAAACAATAGAAATCCTAGGCCACTTTGTCAAAGCCATGATGCATAACATCAGAGGCCTAGAAAAAGTCCCTGAGAAGATTTTCAGGCTTAAGGTACAAGGCTTTGGAGGGATCCCAACAAGAAGAATAATATACATGAGTACCAGCAAGAAATTTGGAGCATATTTGGAGCTTTCCCACAAGTGAAGGGGCTTAGTGATCCAATATTCTAGCTTCTCAATTAGAGCAAGCACATCATTCTAAAACTCCATAGGAGATGCTTGAAAAGAAAAGGGAATACCTAGAAATTTAAAAATTTCACCATGTTGGACTCATTTCCATCCATAATGCTACAACTAGGGAGGGCCTGGCAGAAAAGATTATCTGTACCAAAGGGTTTTGTGCCATTGGAATGTAGACCCTGAAGGAAGACAAAAAGTATCTAAACACTACAAAGTATTGGCAATATTGTCCACATCCTCAATCAATTTGAGGAAAGAATCATCTAGAAAATAGCCATTAACCAGCTAAGAGGTTGACTCTTCTAAAGAAATACCACACACCAGACCTTGAGAGATGGCACTGGCTAGTAAATAACCAAAGTCCTCAGTTGCTAAAACATAGAGAGAAGGTGCAAGAGGACAACCTTGGAAAATAGATCTAAAGAGCCCAAAAGCTTCAGATTGATGACCATTAATGGTGATGTAAGTAGAGGCAACCCCACATAGCATCTGCATTGATTTACAAAAAACTGGGCCAAAACCCAAAGCTATTAGCATATCAAGAATAAAGGGCCATTCAATACGGGCATATGCTTTGGCAAAATCTATCTTTAGCAAAAGGGCCTACTACTTAGATTGCCTAACCCATTCCATTACTTCCTAGACACAATGATGTTGTCCAAGATATGGCAGAACTTGATGAAGATAGTTTTCTTAGGTTGAATAATGTGAGGGGGCAAATGGAAAATTTTAAGAGAGAGGGTGATGGCAATGATCTTATAGGAGACATTCGACAAAGTGATGGGCCTCTAATGTTAGAATTCTTTAGAATAACTGAGAGGGGGGGGGGGGGGGGGGGGTTGAATTATTTATCCAAGGTCCAAATGCCCTATTAATACCTTTTTATCAAAGATTAACACATGACACAATGATTTACGTGGAAACCCAATTTGGGAAAAACCACCAGTAACATGCTACTTGATTCTCACTCTTCTGAAGTGATGCCCTGTTAAAAGCCTTCCCTGTTAAAGGCTTACAACACACTGTTAAATGTGACCCTGTTAGAGGATTTCACCAAACTGTTAGTAATGGGCCTGGTTAAAGGTATTTAGAACATTCACTTGGAATGTCACCCTATTAAAAGATTTATCTTATGGCTATTAACCCAACCTAAATCCATAGGATTTAAACTTACTGTTACAATTGCGAAAAAGTAACAATAATGGTCTTTTGATCTGATATAACTTACAACATACTTTGCAGATTTCAAATCACACTTTTAGTTCAATCCTTATGCTTGGCTTCAATCACTCTAGCTCTGACTGCTTGTCTTCCTCTCAAGCTTCATATCCTTGAGTCTTCTTACTCATTCTACCAATGCAATCATCCTTGTGGTCGTCTATCCAAATAGAGTTCCCGTGCTTTCTTCTCCTTAGCACCTTCTTCAGTACTTCATGCTTTTATGCTTGACCACCTCTCTCACTCACTTTTTTTTCATTAACTCATGTCTTCTTAAATAGAAATCTGATTTTCCTTTGCCGCTCAATTCTCACTCTCCAATTTTAGGGTTTCAAAATGGATTAGGTAGGATACAATGTATCTACCCCATATCTTGTTCTCTTCTAGAAACTTCGCTAGTTGTATCCTTAAAAATGTTCTACATGGTGTTCTGTTCCATCAGCTCATCATTCTTATCTTCCTTTTAATTCACAAATTTCTAGATAACAACCTTGTCAACTTAGATCTGGCGAATCTTTGATTTCCAAAATAATGCAGCAACTCGACATTATTGAGTTACTGGTGCTCGACACCTCTGTGTTACTCGGCACCTATACCTGCTCGGCACTTGGTTCTGCTCGACACTTGATAAACTTTGTGTCACTCGGCATCTAAACTTGCTCGGCATTTGAAGTTTACTCGACATCTGAAGTTTACTCAGCATTTGAATTTTACTCGGCATCTGAAGTTTACTCAGCATCTGAAGTTTACTCGACATCTAAAGTTTACTCAGCATTAACTAGGAATTTGCTCAGCTCTTACTAGCTTTCTCGGCTCCTTCTCTTTAATGAACTTAGTTGAGCTTTACTAAAGACTTAGCTAAAACCTTAAATCTTTGATATGTTTTAGTGTGCCCATTCTTTTTATCTTATAGTATGTCATCAAATACACTTTTTCATCAATGGCTTAGCTGATCCTTGTACTTCATTACAACATCATAACTTCAACCTTTCTCTAGGTGTTCTAGTTACATCTTATTGATTGCCTCATCCTTGACAATCAACTAATTGGTAGTATTTGGATCACTAAAGAAATTGTCATTCCTGCAAGTAGAAAGTTTGACATCAATGAATGAACAATGATTGAGGACATTCTTTACCAGTTTCATATATTATTCCAAAAAAATTTCTTATGATCATTTCAATCATTTCCAACAATCTCCCTCTTTGGCATTGATGGCAAATCAAACTGATCAATTAATCAACTTAGTTACCACCAAGATTATATACGTTGTCTTGCTGCATTTTTACTACTGATCTCATATATCTCCCTCTTTCATATATATCTCCCTCTTTCTTTGTATTGATCAAATTTTTACATATTTCTCCCTCTTTGACATAAATGCCAAAGATGTAGCATCTTTATCATGCAAAATATAAGCTTTGGCTTCTTGTTGATTTTCTCCCTCTGTCACCATGCTTGTGACTGATTTGGAGTTTTTGCTCCTGCTGTCATCCTTTGCATCAACTTGTTAATATTTCAATGACTTATTCCTGTTGATGCAAGGCAGCTTCCTTGTTGCCTTAAATTGCTTGAGTTAGGGGTATTACCCCCAACTTGCCTCTAAGATATTCATAGGCATCCTTGGGCAATAGTTTGGTGAAGATATCTGCAGTTTGTTCCTTTTTGTGAATGTATTCCAACTTTACTTGTTTGTCTTCTACCAATTCTCTGACATAATGATACTTGATTACAATATGCTTGGTTTTTTCATGCATCACTGGATTTTTGGATATGTTTATAGCACTTGTATTATCACAATACAATATCACAGGTTTTGTTACTTCTTCTTTCATTCCATTCAATAGATGTGTGAGCCATACAATG
Source organism: Cupressus sempervirens (assembly GCA_028749045.1). Lineage (NCBI taxonomy): Eukaryota > Viridiplantae > Streptophyta > Pinopsida > Cupressales > Cupressaceae > Cupressus > Cupressus sempervirens. The sequence goes on from CM053786.1 coordinate 658,139,948, forward strand.
TTTGTGCAATTGACTACATCTGCCACATATTTTGACTCTGCAGTGGACTGGGATGTTCATGTTTGTTTCTTGCTAGTCCAGGTGACTAGCCTTTTGCCTAGAAATAATGCACCTCCACTTATTCTTTTTCTATCATCAATGTTTCCTCCCCAGTCTGCAGATGTATATGCATTGAGCTCAGATTTTCCATTCTTTTTGTAGTATAGACCAAACTTATCAGTTCCTTTAAGATATCTCATTATTCTTTTTATTGCTATGAGATGATTTTCTTTAGGATTGGCAGAGAACCTCGCCACTATTCCAACTACCAATGCTATGTCTGGTCTACTATGTACAACATATTGTAGTTTTCCAATCATGGATCTGTACATTGTTTGATTGACTTTAGCTGACTCATCATTTTTGGACAGCTTATTTCCTGTTGCCATCGGTGTGCTGACTAGTTTGGATTCCTCCAATCCAAACGTTTTAAGAATTTCTTTGATGTATTTTGATTGTGTAACAAATATTCCATGTTTGAGTTGATGTACTTGCGACCCAACAAAAAATTTGATTTCTCCAAACATAAACATCTCAAATTCATATTCCATTTTGTTAGCAAAGCCTTTGCAAAGTACTTCCTTACCACCAAACACTATGTCATCCACAAAGATTTTAGATACAATAATGTCTTTACCTTCTTCTGCTTTGATGCACATGTTGCTGTTATCATCAGTTCTTTCAAATCCAATTTGCACTAGATACTTGTGAAGTCTCTCATACCATGCTCTAGGTGCTTGTTTCAAACCATAGAGTGCTTTATGTAGCTTACACACCATATCCCTGTTGTTTTCATCAACAAATCTTTTTGGTTGTTCAATGTAGACTTATTCTTCTAGTATACCATTTAAGAAGGCAGATTTTACATCCATTTGATAGACTTTAAAATCTTTGTAGGCAGCATCTGCAAGTAAAGTTCTTACTCCTTCCATTCTAGCAATAGGGGCAAATGTTTCCCCATAGTCTATTCCTTCTTCTTGAGCATAACCCTTGCATACTAGTCTAGCTTTGTGATGTAGGAGCATCCAGAGGTATAAGGGCAATTCGGTGTCACCCAAAAAAAAATGTACCTAGACTTAGTTTCTGTTTCATCTGTTTTCATTTTTGGACACCCATTTGGGTCAAATAAAGGTTCCAACTCTCACAGTTCCACTATCAGTGTGCTAGAAAATCCCAAAAAAATAGGAGCATGTAATTGGGCCATCATTTTGGTGAACTAGACGGTGTGAATTGGCCAAATGAATGTAATTGTAATTTAGAGCATTCCAAAAAAAGAATCAGGTCAAAAGGCCCCACGGTTTGAAAGTTATTATAGTTTTTTGGATTTTGGAGACCTCCTAAGAATGCTTCAAACTCAAGTTAGGGGCATTAAATGACTTGAAAAGGGCCAAAAAATGGGGGACAAGCAAAGCTGGTCCATAGGGCTATAGAGCGTTTTGAGAGCTTTTCGAAAATGTAAACAGTTCGTCAATCGGAGCTATAGTTCAAAAGTTATGCCTCCTAGAAGTTCAGTTACCGTTTTTGGATTCTTCTAGATTTGTACCAACTTCTAACGCAGCTTTTGGAACCTTCTATTTGGTCGGTGGATGCCTACTAGCACTTTCTAGAATGTACTCCTTGTCCTTAACCCTCCGAGGTCTATTTAAGGAGATTTCTGGCATTGTAAAAGGCAATTCAGAGTGGTGTTTGAGAGGAGGTACTGAAAGGAGAAATTATCTCCAAATTTATGCTATTGTAAGCCCTTAGGGCATGTTTTGAAGTTTATTTTCCCTGTACTATTGTACTAGCTTAGTTTCTTAGTTAATATAATTTCCCCTTTTCTGTTGTGTCCATTCTGTGCTTGGGTTGTGTCCCCATCACTTTGTTTCTGGTAATCTCACCATTCTCATCTAGTTTGTTTCTGAATACCCATTTGATGTCAATCACATTCTTGTTAGTTGGTCTGGAAACCAAACTCCAGGTTTTGTTTTTTCTTATTTGATCAATTTCTTCTTCCATAGCTTTATACCAGTCATCATCTTGTAATGCACCATATACTGTCTTGGGTTCGGATTTTTTGATCAAAAATGATTCATGTCTTAGTCTATTCCTTGTCATTGGTCTTGCATCTTTGTCACCAATTATCTGTTCAGTAGGGTGATGTCTTTTTACATATCTAGATAACCTTGGCTCTGTCCTTGTTTCTATGTTTGATCTTCTAGATTTAGGATCACTATGCACTTCATTGTCAGGTTGTTCTTCATTATGTGTACTGTCTTCAGAATCAGATTGTCCATTTCCTTCATTCTGCAACTCAGTTTCTGAATGCAACTCGGCATTCACTGGCTGAGACTCGACTTAGACTAAAGTTTGTTGTTGAGTTTCAATTTGATTGACATCATCCTTATCAACAGTCATTCCTTCATAAGAATACACAAAGGTTCTGTGCTCTTCCATTTTCTTGGGTACTTCATCTTCAACTTTTATGTGCTCATTAAAATTTACATTTGCACTTTCCACAATTTTGTTAGTGCTAGTATTCAAGCACTTATATGCCTTACTTCTAGTGGAATAACCAAGAAATATGCCTTCATCACTTTTCGTATCAAATTTTTCATTTCTAGCATCTTTAAGGATAAAGAATTTACAACCAAACACTTTGAAATGTTTTACATTGGGTGAGTAACCATACCATAATTCAAAAGGTGTTGTATTTGTACCTTTCTTGACTTGTACTCGGTTCAGTGTATGAATAGCTACACTTATCGCTTCTCTCCAGTATTTTAGAGCAACATTCTTTTCCATCATTAATGTTCTGGCACAATCAATCATAGATCTATTTCTTCTCTCAGCAATTCCATTCTGTGGAGGAGTTCTAGGAGCTGACGTTTGTCTTTTGTTTCCTTTATCATTACAGAATATCTCGAATTCATTTGATGTAAATTCACCACCTCTATCTGATCTTAGGCATTTCAAACTTTTTCTAGTTTCCTTTTCAACTCTAGCCACATACCACTTAAACATTTGAAAAGCTTCAATTTTTTTTTTTTAAAACATAATAGTCATCATCCTAGAATAGTCATCAACAAATAGCATTATGTGTTTATCTCCTCTAGAGCTTTGTATTTCCATTGGACCACATAAATCAGTGTGAACTAACTCAAGTATCTCTTTAGATGTATAGTTTCTTCTTTTGAAACTTGAATTTGTCATCTTTCCTAGTTGACATTGTTTGCACATGATATTATCAGGCTTCTTCAATTTTAGTAAACCTCTAACATTCTTCATTTTACTGATGTTGACTAGATTGTCAAAGTTGACATGACATAATCTTCTATGCCATAACCATTCATCATTAAATTTTGCAAATAAACAAGAAACATCATCCATATCAAGGTAAAACAAATTACTCTTTGTTTGATCTCCTTTTCCTATCAGTTTACCAGCAGTATCATAGATTTTTGCAGTTTTGTTTCCAAATTCCACTTTGCAACCTATATTGCCTAACTGTGAGACACTCAATAGATTGTAGTTTAATCCTTCAACATAGTATGCATTGCCACATGAAATTTGTTCTGTGAGCTTAATGGAACTTTTTCCCTTGATTTGACATGGAGCATCATTACCAAATCTAACACTATTTCCATCATACTGAGTAAAGTTAACAAACTTACTTTTGTCTCCTGTCATGTGATGTGAGCATCCACTGTCTATGATCCATTTGTCATCCTTGTTTATACATGTTACCAGTGTTGTGGGCTCTTCTTCATCAGATTGGTCCTTCATGGCTACATAAACAACTTCATCATCATTGTCATCAGAATTTTCTTCAACAATATAACACTTCTTACCATTTTCTTTGTAATCTCTCTTGTCATCATCTCTTCTGTATTTTTTGCCTTCCTTGGAATCCTTTTTCTGTGGACACCTTGCAGCAATATGACCTACTTCACTACAATTGAAACAAATGATACGCATCTTACCTTTGAATTTTCCTTTACCCTTGTGAAATCTTCTAGCGAGCAATGCTTCCAATTGTTCCACATCTTCCGCATCGGTGCTACTATCACTGGATACATACTTCATTTTTCTTCCTTTCTTTGATTTCACATGTTTAGCATCTTTCAGTGATATCTTGGCCTTAAAAGTAGATTCAACATTTTTAGGTATGTAGTTGTCAAAGTTAGATAACTCAAATGTAGTGAGTCTACCTATTATACCTTCAAAACTTAGATTATTTCGTGGTATACATCTTAGCTCTTGTATCGCTGATACTCTAATAACATAGATAGGGAGAAAGGTTCTTAAGAACTTACTATTAATAGTATCTTCATCCAATTGACCACTCAAGCATCTTATTGCACTTACCACTTCCTTTATTCTTGCACCATACTGAGCAACATTCTCATTTTCTTCCATTTTCATGTCATCAAACTTTCCTCTAAGACTTTCTCTTTTTTCTCTTTGTACCTTTTGATCTCCTCCATAGATGTATGATAGTACTTTCCACATTTTTAATGCAGTGTCACATCCTTTGATATCATCAAATTCAACATAGCTGAGTGCAGAGGCAATTTCCAGCATTGTCTGATTGTGTTCTTTCTTTTTTTTCATGTCTTTTGCAGTAGGAGCACCTGTTGGATCTACATGTTCAGTAACAATTGAATTTTGGGCATAATATCCAATGGATCCAAGATTTAGTTTCATCAAACTTTTCCATTCAACAAAGTTGTCTTTGTTGAGCTTGGGAACTTCTCTCTTTGGCCTTTTGATCTTTTCTACATGTAGTCCCTTTAAACTGAATCAGCAGTCAGACTCTGATACCAATTGTTAGAATTCTTTAGAATAATTGAGGAGGGGGGGGGGGGGGTGGGGGGTGGGGGAGGGGGGGTGAATTAGTTATCCAAGGTCCAAATGCCCTATTAATACCTTTTTACTACTTTTAATGAATCCATACACTTTTCATCCATCCAAACTTAAATCAATCATATAAGCAAGTTATAGTAAATCAATATGCAAAGATAAAACATCAAAGATTAACACATGACACAATGATTTACGTGAAAAACCAATTTGAAAAAAGCCACCAGTAACATGCTACTTGATTCTCACTCTTCTAAAATGATGCCCTGTTAAAAGCTTACAACACACTATTAAATGTGACCTTGTTAGAGGATTTCACCAAACTATTAGGAATGGGTCTGGTTAAAGGTCTTTAGAACATTCACTTCGAATGTCACCCTATTAAAGGATTTATCTTATGGCTATTAAACCAACCTAAATCCATAGGATTTAAACTTACTATTACAATTGCTAGAAAGTAACGCTAATGGTCTTTTGATCTGATATAACTTACAACATACTTTGCAGATTTTAGATCACACTTTTAGTTCAATCCTTATGCTTGGCTTCAATCACTCCAGCTCTGACTTCTTGTCTTCCTCTCAAGCTTCATCTCCTTGAGTCTTCTTACTCATTCTGCCAATGCAATCATCCTTGTGGTCGTCTATCCAAATAGAGTTCCTGTGCTTTCTTCTCCTTAGCACCTTCTTCAGTACTTCATGCTTTTATGCTTGACCACCTCTCTCACTCACTTTTTTTTCATTAACTCATGTCTTCTTAAATAGAAATCTGATTTGCCTTTGTTGCTCAATTCTCCCTCTCCAATTAAAGGGTTTCAAAATGGATTAGGTAGGATACAATGTATCTACCCCATATCTTGTTCTCTTCTAGAAACTTGACTAGTTGTATCCTTAAAAATGTTCTACATGGTGTTCTGTGCCACCAGCTCATCATTCTTATCTTCCTTTTAATTCACAAATTTTTAGATAACAACCTTGTCGGCTTAGATCTGGTGAATCTTCGATTTCCAAAATAATGTAGCAACTCAGCATTATTGAGTTACTGGTGCTCGGCACCTCTATGTTACTTGGCACCTATACCTACTCGACACTTGGTTCTACTCGGCACTTGATAAAATCTATGTCACTCGGCATCTGAACTTGCTCGACATCTAAAGTTTACTCAGCATCTGAAGTTTACTTGGCATCTAAAGTTTACTTAGCATTAACTAGGAATTTGCTCGGCTCTTACTAGCTTGCTTGGCTTGTTCTCTTTAATGAACTTAGTTGAGCTTTACAAAATACTTAGCTAAAACCTTAAATCTTTGATATGTTTCAGTGTGCCCATTCTTTGTATCTTATAGTATGTCATCAAATACACTTTTTCATCAATGGCTTAGTTGATCCTTGTACTTCATTACAACATCATAACTTCAACCTTTCTCTAGGTGTTCTAGTTACATCTTATTGATTGCCTCCTCCTTGACAATCAACTAATTGATAGTATTTGGATCACTAAAGCAATTGTCATTCCTGCAAGTAGAAAGTTTGACATCAATGACAGAACAATGATTGAGGACATTCTTTACCAGTTCCATATATTATTCCAACAACTTTTCTTATGATCATTTTAATCATTTCCAACATCTAATTGTAGATCTCTTTAGCATCTTTGACTTTAGTTATGAACTTAATATTCCCTTTGTTAATAATGTTTCCTAATGAATTATAATTGTAAGCTTCAAGATAAACTTAAAGCAGATCAGGGTCAATGCCATCACAAAATATCTTGTAGAACTCACAAAGGAATCCATCACATCCAAGGGCTTCATCATTAGCCATGGATAAGATAACTTCCTTTAATTCTACAAGAGTAAGCATTTTCTCACAAAAGGCATACTATTTAGGAGCAAGTATATTGGGACTAACATCAAGGCAAGCTTGTAGTGCTTGATCATGTGTAATAGAGTGCCCTTGAGCCATAAAAAATTCCTTATAGTGATACACAAAAGGTTGGAGAATATTCAGTAGGTCGATGAAAACCTGCTGATCTTTGTGGGTGCACTTGATATCCAAAGCAAAATTATGAACACTCAAAGCACTAAAAAATTACTTGGAAGCTTGATCACTAACCTCCAGCCAATGGAGATAGGCTTTGATCTGAGCTCGCCTAGTAGCATGACTATCTAAAATTCTCTTTTGGTGTCAAAGTTTGGCAATCCAAACCTAGATATCTGTATCAAACAAATTCATGGCAAGAGCCTTAGAGGCCATATGTAGATCAAGAGTAGTGGTTTCATAAGATCACCTACAGTACATAGCAAGTTTTCTACCATAAATGCAAAGAAATATAGTAGTATGAAGGATAGAATCATACCACCATCTAATCCAACCAAGGTGATTGTAGGGTTGAGGCACAAGATTCTAGACATGTAGGATGTGAGCAATAGTTGGTAAATGGGATAATAGAGAGAGGTAAAACTAGGTTTTCTATGGGTGAGGTTGAGTCATTTGCCAGGTGATGGAAAAGAGGATGGGGGAATGGTCTGAAAATGTCACATCAGATAGAGGAATGACAGGCAAGGCATGCATTTGAGAAAAAGGAAAAAAGGACTGCACAAAAATCATAGCCCTATCAAGTCTTTTAAAGACTCTATCAAATCTAGCTCAAAAATTGGAACAAGTGTGAAAAATCCCATCAGGGCAGTGGTGAGTAACATTAGGATCAAAAAGTCCTAATTTATTCTTCCAGTAAAGCCAAGCCCCTCATTCAATAGCTACCCACTAAAAGGGCAGAAGGCCTTCCTTGTTAGAGGCTAGCTCAACCATATTGATGTTCCTAGAGAAAACCCATGTCATAGGTGGAAAACAATCTACCAACCAATGCCATAGGTGTGAACATTCAACAAAATCATTGGGAGCATAAATGTTAACAATACCAAAAGAATTATTTTGAAGAGACAACAAAATCCAAACTACCACGTGCATAGGGTCAGAACCATGTAAAACAATAAAGAAAGTAAATGAGGGAAAAGAAGAGTAACAACACCACCTCAACCAGCTTCATGCTAAGAAGAAAAACTGACACTATCTAGCCAAATAACATGACATGATGAGGTAAGAAGAAACCTATCCACTTTAACTTCCTTGAGGTAGAGCACATAAAGATCAAATCAATATTTGGTATCACACAAAAAAAAAATTCTAGGGAGGTTTCTTAATCCCCACACATTCCATGACATACAATTCATGGTAATGTAGCTTGCATGTCATCCTCATCCCCAAGAGAGGAGAAAATTTTGTGCAAAAAGAGGGCTGCTCAAAAGAAGGGTCATTAATAGCAATGACCCTTTGAAGCTTCTCCCCATTGTCAAAAAATTCATTGCGGTCACATGGGTTGCGATATCAATTTAGCTTTTGCTAGGAAATCATCGATGCTATTTTTCATGCCCGAGTCCAAGGAGGACCTAGGTCTTGGGTATAAACACCCACTATCCCCTGGCCTCTAGGGTTTGAAATAGGACATGGAGGGAGCAATGCAATTTGGGATTCAATGGCTATCTAGCTTGAACTAGATTTACCATGATCCATAGGAATAGAGCTCACCTTAGTTGCAACTGAACACTTCCCTTTCTTCACCACCATAGTCCATTCATCTTTCTTGGTGGCCAAAGTGTGCTTGGTTTCTAAAGTAGAGGAATGGTTCTGGTGCAACAAGGGACAATCCCTAATCTTATGCTTAACTAACTGGCACCAGTAGCGAGTATTTAGAAGGTTAAGGTAAAGTACCTTCTAACTAAAGGTGGTACCACCTATCTATATAGTGGGTGATACATTTGAAATTGATGATAATAGATTTTTTTATTTGTAAAAATATAGTACATCGACTTATTTCTAAAGATTTTAATCTATTTTCTTCATCTTTTTTCTTTGTAAGTTGTTTTTCCTTCTTCATTGTTTTCATATCAATCATATGTGAAGGGTGGCATTGTTCTTAGTCCTTCAAAAGACTTTACATGAGATATGCAAACAAATGTAATCCTTGCTCTTTCGGTCCATCCTATATCAATAGTGGCTTTTTGAAGTGTTAAACCTTGTGATTTGGGTATTGTTAGGGCCCAAGCTAATCTTAGTGGTATTTGTACTATAGAATGTCTTTTTCTTTCTCTAATTTGAACTATTTGTAGATTTTTATCATGAAATGGTAATCTAGAATAACTATCAAACTTAACCATTACATATGTTGGTAGTTCTGGTGGCATGCTTCTAGGTTTGTAGAAAATATTTTGAATATAGCCTAAAGCACCATTTACAAGACCTACTTCTATCTAGAGATTTGATGTTAACATCACTCTTGCATTCTTACTGATCAATAATTCCATGTCGAGCTCATCATGAGAACTTCCCTCAAATAAATTAGTCTTTCCAAATTTTGTGGCAATACTACATGCAATGGGTTGTTTAAGACTATATAATTTCTTCCTATTATGATTTTGAACATTATCATTTGTAGGGAAAAAAATGAATATTTTCCTCAAAATATCCATTGATTTCTATAGAAATTTTTATTTTTTCTTGATATTAGCAATTTCTAGTCTCTAAGGTTTGTTAGTAGCTGACGAAATTTCTTTTGTTTAATATCTTCTCCAACTTGTCTAAATACTTTGTCTAAGGTTGACATAGTTTTGAATTTTTCTCATAATATCTTTGCTCAACTATTGCTTGCATATGCTAGCCTATCTCTTACTGGAGGCAATTGACCTAGGTCTCCAACTCAAATCATAGAAATTCTCACAATCACATAAACTAAATTAAATATTATATAAAAATTATTAAAAGAATTATTGCATTTAAATATAATTTATTATAATATATATTTTTACAAAAATTAATTGCAATTGTACATGTACCTCCAAAATTTATATTTCTATTTTTTGGAAAGGCTTGACAAAGTCGAGAATCTATGTTCTCTAGAAGTTTCTCTCCAATAAAGCTCATTTCATCAATCAATATATATTTGATGTGCATCATTTCTTCTTGAAAACTTGTGAGACATGTTCCTTCAAGTTGATTAAAATATTTTATTGGAATCCTTAACTTAGAATCAATTGTATAGCCTCCTATGTTGAATGTTGCAACTCTAGTTGGTGCAAGTAATTGAAGTGGAGATTTATTAGGAATGTTGTTTTTTTAAGTCCTTCACTAATTGCATGAATGAGATATGACTTTCTTGTTCCTGCAGTTCCTAGAATTATCATAAACAATGGTAACTCATTTTGATTATTTTTATGATGTGACATGATTATATTCATTTCCATTTGTTGCTTATCACTTAGACTTGCAAAGTTGATATCTTTTACTATATCATCCTTTTTAAGGCATCCATTTTCTTGCATCATATTTATAAAATTGATTGCTTACAATGTGTAGTCATCACCTATATATTCATTAGACCATATTATCTCCCTATTAATATCCCTTCTTCCCAACATATCTATCTCTGAAACTTGTATTATCTCACCATGATGTAGTCTAGATATAATTTCCCATTCATGCTATGTAGTGTTTCCATGTAATATTTCATTGTTTTTACTTTTCAAGTCAGTACTATTTTTATTATTTTCTAAAGTTGTTCATTCAACATGCCAAGGGTTACAATTTAGTGACACCTAGTTTGATTTTATAGAATTGTTGGTATCACCAATATATCTCTCTCTATGTTGTGACATGGTTTGTAGAGAAAAAGTTTAGAGAAACTGAAATAAAAAAAAATTAATCATTCATGTGAATTGATAGATAAGAACCTTGGAAACACTCTAAGAATGGTTTCTTTTTCCCTCAGCTCCCATTTTCTATTTGTTCTTTACCTAGGATTATATATCCATGATCTAGCTACATCTATGATTGTTATAGCTTCCGTAGAAAATGGCCTTGTTCTATATCCATCAATAATTGATTTTATCTATTCGTCATTGTACATATCAACACAAATAACTATAGTTTTGAATATTTCTCATGAAACATTAAGATTAACAAATATTCTACTACACTCAACCAATGGAAGCTCTAAAATCATGTGATATGTTTCTTAAGCTCCAATGTCTCTTTGTATAATAGTTTTAGTAATAAAATTACTATATGCCTTTGAAGCTAAATTATGAGGATTCTCTACATTTGCAAATTGCATAAGAATTTCTTGGTAGTTTTTGTAGGTCTTATATGCTTTTGCAGCATATTTGGCAATATATTTTATGACTGTATATTTTGACAAGACTAGTTGCTAGTCTATATTAACTCTCCACAATTGAAGTATGTATCAGTTGTGATAATGTCATGTCCCCTTTTCAAATAATTAAAAATAATAATCTTGGCTAAGGCAGGCAGGCCCAAAAAGGTGAAGTTTAGGAAAAATGAGATAATCTTTGGAAGCTAATGGACTAATAAATGAAAATTATTATTAAAATATGTTTTATTAACCCCTCTTGGACGTGAGTTAGGGTTATGCCCTCTTTTAAGGGGTTTGGAGGCATTTTGGGCTTATTCAAGAACTTGATTTTTGTGCATTGCTTAGTTGTTCTTCAGAGGCTGCCAAACCTATGATGAAGGAGACCCAAGAATGGGAGTTTGTAGGTTTTCAAGAAGGCTAATGATGGGATTTTTAAGCAATTTCATGTGCATGCTCATGCAGAGTTTTTCTTTGTGCTAAACAGTGCAAATTTGTGAGTTTTCGGGTGTATTTTTTGTAAGAGTTTGGTGTTTCTGGTTGAGTATTTCATATCGGTTTTGGTTGCTTTTGTATATCAGACTTTTAAATGTTAAAATAGAGCTGAATATATGTATTTGGATATGATTATACTTCTGTGATATATTATTAAGTTTTTGTGGTGATTTTGGGCTATTTTGTGCTATTTTTGGGAGCCCGATGAGCATTGTTTTTGTCCTCCGTTTGGGAGCTGTTGTGTAAATGTTATACAGATCTGAAAATGTCATTTTGTAGGCTGTTATGCTACTAAAATTTCTATAAAAATTTCCACTTTCAGATTTACTAATAATATGTGAAGCTATGAAGTTTTTGGCACTATTTTCGGCATACCCAATTTGGGGTTTATTGAGAAATTGGTGGATCTTTGGAAGATTAGTTGTTTGATCTTAAAGATCTGATTAGAGGTTTGAAATATCATATAAAATCAAAGGAAGGGACATTTTAGTGGTATCAGAGCTATGATCTTGCCAGCCTGAGAGTTTGTAGAAGTTTGCATGTCAGTTTTGAGAACTACCCAAATCTTGCATGTCATAATTTATGGTTGCATGTTGCTTCTAATCAGTTGCATGTCAAAATATATGGTTGCACGCTACTTCTAATCATTTTCATGTTAGTTCTTAGTGAATTTTGTGGTTGCATGTTGCTTCTAATCAGTTGCATGTCAAACATTTGAAGTATAAAGATTCTTGGTGTTTGAAGAAGTTATAACCTATTGGGGTTACACTCTACTTTATCCAGAATGGAAAGGTATAGTAAAGAGTCTCAGAGGAAATGATCTTGGACAATTGATATCTAGAATTAGAACAATAGAAAGGATGGTTATTTAGACATTCGAGATAAACTTAGGAAAATAAGCCATGACATGTCTGAACAGTTGGTTGAGCACCACCGTATGATGAATGACATGTTGTCTAACCCAGCTAAGGTGGATAAGTTGACTAGATTTTTATTTGACATATTTTCTCACAAGGCAGATGATACAATTACCAAGAATTTTCTTGAGGAGTTTGATAAACTAGCTTATAGCCAGGCAGAGGTCTCAGATTCTACTCAAGCACAGGAGGTAGTGGGTTTAGATGATGATTATGAGAATGTTGTTGTGCATGATGGTGAGATACCTGGTAGAGATGAACAAACATTGAGCATTCATGAATTTGTTGAGAAAGAGTACTAGGCACAGTTAGATGCTTCATCACATGAGGTTGAGGCTGGTAGTAGTTCACATGATTTGTCTAGCCAGCTGAAAGTGAACAAAGACAGTATTGTGACTTCATTATCTCATCATGACAGGTATGTGGAGTTAGTTGGTATTGGTCATATTACTTAGGTAAGGAGTTTTCTTGAGTTACCAGCTGATTCTAGTTTACAGATATGGACTCGAGATTGTTATATTGGTGTTTGGGATTTAGTTGACTGGAGATCTTTACCACTTTTTGGTAGTAGTGTTTGTTTGGATGTTATCATGGATTTGATTAGCAGATTGCATGGTGTTGTCTTTTCTTGTGATAGCAACTTGTCTGATGTTGGTATTAATTTTTATACATCGGTGTTGGGCTTTGTTCATATATCTAGTCAACCATACTTGCTGTAATGTGTTGATGATATTTCATATTTGGCAGTGTGTACAAATGAGTCCCAAGATCATATTGGCATTGATGACATCCAAGAGGATGTAGTGGGTAGTTTTGAAGACTTAGTTTCCTTGGCAGTTTCTTTTGGTACAAAGGAGTTGGACAGCAGTGCTATAGTTTTTGATACTTCGTATGTTGATATGAGCTTTGGATTTGATTCACAGGATATGGATGGTAATACTCTAGAGACTAGTAACTTTGATGATATTCCTTTAGATAGTGCATCTGAGGAGGTTTGTGGGAGACAGTCTAGACAGTGCCATCATGTGTCTAATCAGTTGAGAGTTAGTGAGTGAGACATTGCTATCACTTGCCAGCATTTTGATGATGCTCGTCAGTTGTTAGCAGTTTATGGATGGGGTTCTCCTACTAGTGATGAGTGGGAAGGCAGTTATCTTTCCTCGAAAGAGATCCACTCTTTATGGGAGGCTATTCAAATTTTGAGATAGAATTATATGCAGTTGGTAGCTAATAGAGATTATCTTATGGAGTGGGGGAGTACAGCATATGACGCATTATTGGCCAAGGAAGATGAGGTGAGTGAGCTTACTCAGCAACTCGAGGTGACTTCTGAGATTCTTGAGAGTACACAGTTGGCTTTCAAGGAGTCACAATTTCATTTGGCTAAGGTGACCATGGAGTTAGAGCAACTACAGTCTTTACCAGATTCTATACAGTCACAAGCTATGGTGTCTGCTGATTTGAGGATGTCCATGGTCAAGATCGTCAAAGACAGTGGAGATGCGGATGCATCCATCCTTGATACTAACATTAGCATATCGAGTTCATCCCCACTAGTGTCAGGTTCAATTGAGTTGGGTGCTACAATAGATTGTTGTGGTATGCTTGACATGGTGGTGACCTCTAGTACTAATGGCACGAAGACTAGAGATGTTGTATCAAAGACCATGTGTGATGTTGGTGAGCTGACAGTTGGCATGGTTCTTGCTAGTAATACTACTCCCTTGGTGATGTCTTTAGAGGTAGTAGTCAGTTCCAACCTGGTTAGTGATCGATTGCAGTTAGCTACATCTGGATTGCAGTCTGAACTAGTGACTAAGATTGGTGCATTCTATCAACATTACATTGTGAGGTATGCTCATCAATTCACCTTTGATGACCATTCTGATTAGATGATGATACATAGATGTACTTTGTTTCCTAGTGCTTATCACCAGTTATGAGATAGTTTGATGCCTCGGGATGAGAGTTGTGATGGGCATGACATGGTGATAGGTTCTGCAGTTGACAACTTGATAATACATGACTTAGAGCAGGAGTTTTGGAGTGATGCTTTAGCGGGTGTTGTTATTGATTCTACTCCTTTGGCTATGACATCTCTTGACTTAACTGGTGATCAGACATAGTGGGTTGTATCACTTGTTCATGGTGAGCTGTTGACTAAGGTTAGTTTTTTTTATCAAAATTATATTGTAGGGTATGTACATTAGTTAGCATTTGATCCTTGTGTTGAGGAGTTGATGGCAAGAAAATTTGGTTTGGGTTCCATTTCTTGTTGTTTATCTTGTGATGGCTTTTCATCATCAGGGGTGCATGGGAGTTATGGTTATGAGATAGTTGTTGGTGATCTAAAGAGTTGTATTGACTGTAGGAGTTGTACAGTGTTTGGATTCTCCATACTTGGTATAGTTTCATTTGAGAGCATTCACCATTGTTGTAGAGTTAGATTGTACATTTCGTATAGGCCAGTGGGATGCGTTGATGGTATTTACTATGTTGGCAATTTAATTTGTCCACTTTACTTGGGTTTTGATGTTCTAAGAGTTTGTGTCTTGTGGGTTTCTGATTGTGGAAGTTGTGATTTTGGAGTTTGGTTGAGCTGTAATTGTCAGTTGGATTATGGATTCCTCTTGGTTATATTGCAGAGGATATTGCAGGAGCCTATGTTAATTGACAATAGTATTGTTCATGACTACATTTGGGATCCAGGTGGATTGATTGATTTATTGTTCAGCCATTTCTTGAGGACAAGCAATATTTGGAAGGGGAGGACTTGTCATGTCCCCTTTTCAAATAATTAAAAATAATAATCTTTGCTAAGGCAAGCAGGCCCAAAAAGGTGAAGTTTTGGAAAAAGGGGATAATCTTTGGAAGCTAATGGACTAATAAATGAAAATTATTATTAAAATATGTTTTATTAACCCCTCTTGGATGTGAGTTAGGGTTATGCCCTCTTTTAAGGGGTTTGGAGGCATTTTGGGCTCATTCCAGAACTTGATTTTTGCGCATTGCTTTGTTGTTCTTCAGAGGCTGCCAAACCTGTCAAGAAGGAGACCACAGAATGGGAGTTTTTAGGTTTCCAGGAAGGCTAAGGATGGGATTTTGAAGCCATTCCATGTGCATGCTCATGCAGAGTTTGCCTTTGTGCTGAACAGTGCAGATTTGTGAGTTTTCGGGTGTATTTTTTGTAAGAGTTTGGTGTTTCCAGTTGAGTATTTCATATCAGTTTGGGTTTCTATTGTATATCAGACTTTTAAATTTTAAAATAGAGCTTAATATATTTATTTGGATATGATTATACTTCTGTGATAGATTATTAAGTTTCTGTGGTGATTCCGGGCTATTTTGTGCTATTTTCGAGAGCCCGATGAGTACTATTTTTGTCCTTCGTTTGGGAGTTGTTGTGTAAATGTTATATAGATATGAAAATTTCATTTTGTAGGCTGTTACGCTGCTGAAATTTCTATAAAAATGTCCACTTTCAGATTTACTAATAATATGTGAAGCTGTGAAGTTTTTGGCACTATTTTCGGCATACCCGATTTGAGGTTTATTGAGAAATTGGTGGATCTTTGGAAGATTGGTTGTTTGATCTTAAAGATCTGATTAGAGGTTTGAAATATCATATAAAATTACAAGAAGGGACATTTTAGATAATTGACTCTGTCATCATTTCTTGCTGCCTCAATATTTTTCTCACCATTTTCAACATCTTCATATAATTTTTATCCATTTAGATTTGAAGCTCAAGGAGCACTATACCTATGATTCAATATTAATAATTTTTTAAAGAATATTATTGCAAATAAGTGTTCAATTTGTATATTTAAATTTGAATTTGTAAAGAAATAATACCTGCAAACCATTCTTCCTTTTTTCTTCCTTAAACATGCACTTTCTTTACACATTTTGTGTCTTTGAAGTATGTTCAACATTTCTTCATAATCTTGATCAATATTCATTCTAGCAAGTTGTCTTGTATTTTTAAGACATGGGTGTTGACCAAAACCTAAAATATTTAAGATATTAACTATGAATATATTGATTAATTTTAGTAAGTATTTTGACTAACATAGAAAAATATTAATATATAATGTACATTATTATTATACCTATATGTTTCTTTGATGCATATCTACTCTTGGATTCCATGCATGGATTATGAAATAAAAATATCTTTCAACCATCTTTATTTGTTGTTCATTAGACCAATCTATACTATCCATATTTGGTGCTCCATGTAACCATAAGAATCCATGCACATGTGGTGAATCCCTAAGTTTCCATTCATATCTGCACCAAAAATCTTTAACATTTAAGCCTTTTTCCAATACTTCTTTTCTAAATATTGAATTTCTTAAATGCATGTACTAGGCAACTATATGAGGATAGTCAATAACATTTCATTTTCTCCACAACTAAGCTTCACAAGGATCTATAGGTGGTGTGCTTGAAATTAATGCATTTAAATTTGGCCAATACAAATTAGTTGTACTCAATGTAAAAAATATTCTTGGTGTTCTAATTCGATGAAGCAAGTTAGATAATTTGCCTTGACATTTTTGTAATGACCCATACCAATAGGCCACTAAACAAACTCTAGATTTAACACACTGCTAAAATATATTGCTGAAATAAAAGAAATAATAGTGCCAATGTATTCATTCAATGAAAACCAAATGTTTTTACAAATGATATGGCAAATTTCAGCACCAAAACATTATGACATAGCACATTACAGAGAAACCCTAACTGGTTGTATACAATTGAGAACTTGCTGCAACTGCATATTGAAAAGAAGAACCTGGATTGATCAAATTCTGGAGACTGACTGTTGAAGATGATATGGTGAAAGTGCAACTCCAACTGAAACTCCAAATCAGCAATTAAGCACAAATGAAAGGACTAAAATATCCTTCCCACAGCTGCAATAATTCAGGTGATCTCTCACACCCTCAAAGTTGTGTACCAATTGAGATTTTTCATTCTCAATGGCCAATTGTGACTATTTATAGAAACCCTACGCTCCACAATGCACATAAGCAAAAATCAATAATAAGTTTTGATGATAGACAATGAGCCCTCAATGCCTATATATTCTTTTTTCCTTGATAGGTCGGCCTCCCTTTTTAATTTTTCTTCGCTTCTTCTAGCAACCTCTAGAAACTTTTTTTTTTAAATTTAATTTATAAAGTTACCTTGTAATATTTTTTTAATTAATAACTTTATAATTAATTCCTCCAAAAAAAAATGGGACATTACAGGTCTGCCCCTCCTAAAATTGCTTGGCGTCAAGCAATCTTAATGTTGGATGCTGCAAAATCACTTCTCCCTCCCAAGTAGCATCTTCAATAGGTAAATCTTTCCACTTAATTAGATACTCTTTGATTACTCTCCTACGAAGCTACTTCTCTCTACTATCCAGAATGAATTTTGGCACTAAGATCAATTTCCATTCATCATCCAAGGGAGGTAATACTGCAGAAGGCATCACATTCTGACCCAACACCTTTTTGAGGTGTGATACATGAAACACATTGTGCACTCAACTATCTATGGGAAGCTCCAACTCATAAGCCACCTCACCAACTCGTTTGATGATCTTGAATGGTCTATAATAGCGTGGCTTGATTTTCTCTGTACCACTCTTATTGAGAGTGGACTGCTTATATGGCTGCAACATGAGGTAAACCATATCATTTATCTCAAAACTACACTCAATCCTCTTCTTGTCTGCATACTATTTTTGCTGGTTCTGAGCTCTAGCAATGTTGTTTTTGAGAGTAGCAACTATATCCTTACTTTCCTATAATAGTTCACCTGCATAGGGTACTCGACTATCTCCCAACAAAAAATCTAAGAAACTAGGTGCCTCATAACCATAAAGTGCCATGAAGGGTGTCATTTGTATAGTCATATGATATGTAGTATTGTAACAATACTCATAGAGATATATCCATTTGACCCAAGCTCGCTATTGATCTGCCACATAATTCCTCAAATACCCTTCCACCCATTTGTTTACAATCTCTATTTGACCATCAGTTTATGGGTGATAACTGGTACTAGGTGTAAGCTCAGTACCAGAAAACTGAAATATCTCCTACCAAAAGTGACTCATGAAGCAGCTGTCTCTGTCAGTCACAATGCTCTGAGGTAACCGTGTAATCTAAAAATCTCCTTGAAGAAGACCTCTGCCACCTGAGTTGTTGAGTATGTAGTATCGATAGGGAAGAAGTGACCATATTTGGTCAGCCTATCCACCACCACATAGATACAATCATGCCCCTGTGCCCTAGGCAAGCCCGTAATAAAATCCATAGAGATGCACTCCCACTTCTTGTTAGGAATAGGAAGTGGTTGTAGGAGCCCTGCTGGATAAGTGTGCTCTTGTTTGTTCTACTAGCAAACATGACACTCATGAACATACTACAAAAACATAGCCTTAAGTCCCTTCCAAGGGAATCGTTCCTGTACTAACTTGTAAGTCTTGAAATACCCAGGATGGCCTGTTGTAGGTGAATTATGGAATGCTCTCAAAATCAACTGCTTCACTTTCAATCCTGGGACTAAGTAAATCATGTTCTTGTAAATGATCAAATCATCTATGAGAGTGTATCTGGTGTCGATTGTTGTCCCCTCCACTATAGAAGAGGCCCACGTTTCTTTGGCATATTCTGCTACAATCAAGTGTCACCAATCCTCTAATATTTGAATCATAGAAGTGAGGTGTGGCCTATGGGATAAAGCATCTGCAACAATATTATGTGTCCCCTTAACATATGTGATATCAAAATCATATGCCTGTAACTTACTCACCCACTTCTGCTAACGATCATTCAAGTCCCGCTATCCCAAAAAGTGCTTCAAACTATTATGATCAGTTTTAATACAAAATTTTTTGCCCACAAGATACTGTCTGAATTTGGCCAAAGCATGCATGATGGCCAGCATCTCCTTATCATATATGTTGAATGATATCTCAGCCGCTTTGAGTTTCTTACTCTCATAAGCTATAGGATGCTTTTCTTGCAT
Source organism: Cupressus sempervirens (assembly GCA_028749045.1). NCBI lineage: Eukaryota > Viridiplantae > Streptophyta > Pinopsida > Cupressales > Cupressaceae > Cupressus > Cupressus sempervirens. The sequence goes on from CM053786.1 coordinate 658,159,477, forward strand.
GAGTACAACACCAACTCCCTCTCCAGAAGCATCACATTGAAACTCAAATGGCTTCGTGAAATCAGGCAATGCTAATACTGGGCATGTATTCATTATTTCCTTGAACTGCATAAAACACTCCTGTGCCTCCCGAGTCCACACAAATGCCCCTTTCTTCAAAAAATCTATCATGGGCACTGCATGTCATGAGTAGCCACTAACAAACATGCGATAGAATCCACATAGACCAAGGAACACTCTTAACTGTCTAAGGTTCTCTGGTGGTGGCCAATCAACAATAGCACAGATCTTTTTAGGATCCATTCGCACTCCTTTCGCACTAATGATGTGTCCAAGATACAACAATTATGTCATCCCCAAATCACATTTGGACTCTTTGGTATACAAGGACTTGCTCTGTAAAATGCTTAATATTGTCTCCAAGTGCTCTAAATGTTCCTGCCATTTCCTACTATAGATCAAAATGTCATCAAAGAACACTAGCACAAATTTCCTCAACTGATGGTGGAAGACCTTGTTCATAGTGGACTGAAAAGTGGCATGTGCATTAGTCAAACCAAAAGGCATGACTACAAACTCAAAATGACCATAATGACATCTAAAAGCAGTTTTTTCAATATCTTGCTCTCGAACTCTGATCTGGTGATCGCCTAATCTCAAATCAATTTTTGTGAAATAACAAGCCCCATGCAATTCGTCTATCATCTCATTGATGCATGGGATGGGATACTTGTTCTTTATAGTTCTCTTATTCAACACCCTATAATAAATACACATTTAAAGAGTTCCATCCTTCTTTTTTACCAAAACAACAAAAGATGCAAAAGGTGACTTACTTGGTCTGATGTGTCCCATTACTAGAAACTCATTGATGGTCCTCTCGCTCTCATCTTTGAGTCATTTTGGGTGTCAATATGGTGTGATCATGATAGGCTTAGCACCTTCCTCCAACTCGATAATGTGCTCAATACCTCTATCTGGTGGCCTGCTTGGTGGAATCTCACTGAATACCTTCCCATACTTGATTCTCAATTTTTGAATATCTGGATGATATTCAGTCTTATGTTGCTCCCCCTGGGTAGGCATCAAGGCACATATTGCTGCCCATTCTATATTATTATGCTTGGCTAATCTCTCCAACCACCTAAATGAGATAGTCCTAACATCACCATTACGGATAGCCTTTAGCACATGAGTCTTGCCATCCACCACGAATCGTATCTCCATATCATCCAATCTCAGGGTAACCTCCTTCAAAGAATGTATCCATTGCATCCCAAGTACAATTTCCATGTCACCCATTTTGACCACATGATAGTCTGCCTTAAACTCATAGTTGTTTAGGCGCAAAGGTAGATCTCGCACCATCCTATCACAACTAAGAGTATATCCATCAGCTACCTTAACTCTTAGTCCCTCAAACTTCTTAATAATGAGTCCATGCCTCTCCACAAATCATGCATCAATGAAATTATTCATGGCACCTATATCCAATAGAGTAATAATCTTTTGTCCTGCCAAGACTCCTCAAAATCTGAAAGATCCCTCTCTTTGAAAACTAGACAGATGTGCCTCCTGTAAATGTATCTCTAGAGCCTCTCTTTTTTTAGCACTATCTACCTCTTGTTCACCCTCTACCTCATTAGGATCCTCATCATGGTGCTCTGAGATGTCTGAATCTGAACCTTCATAATAAGCCCACATCACCCGATTAGCCTTCCCCTTAGGCTTCATAGGACAATCATGACCAAACTCATAGGGACCTTTGCAAAAGAAGCATAGCTTTTTCCTACACAAGTCATTAAGTGTTTCCTTATCCCAAGGTGCAGCTAGCTTGTCTTTTGAATCACTAACCTTCTCTTTACCCTTGCTAAATTCCCCTTTATTATCTCTAAATGATGAAGAACCCTTTGAACTAAATCGGTTTGTTGGAGCTGCAAGTTCCATACTGCGGGCTTTCTTCATGGCTTCCTATAATGTAGGAGGATAAAAGTACCCACCTCTTGAGTGGTTCAGTTAATCCCTCTGTGAATAAAATGACTAACCTCCTTTCTGAAATGTCAGGCACCATCACTGCAAGCTTTTGGAAGTCATTGATAAATTGTTCTAAGCCTCCTAACTGTCTCAACTGGGCTAACTCCCAAAAATAAACTTTAGGATTTTTTTTATCAAACCTTTCTATCAATCTATCCACAAACTCCTGATAAGTGGTTACCTAATTGTGTTGCAATGTGATCATGCCATGTGTCCACCAATCATCTGTTGCGCCATCTAAGTGTACAGTGGCATACTTGAGTGCTTCAATTTTTGTCATAGTCTTCAAAGATAGGAAAGTATCCACCTTATGAATCCAAGCACGAGCTGTCATTTTTCCATTTCCATTAAATGTGGGTAATACCAACTTGTTGGTGACCTATTGCAATTCATTGTGTTTATCTACTTGCTTTTTCCTGGTAGCTCTATAGTTCAGGTACCTATCAAATGTCCATCCATCCTATACATATTCTACTAATGAATCTCATTCATTCCTCACTTGTTGGAGTTCACCTACAATATTTGTTACCATAGCATCAGGTGTGCATGTTGGAGTTTCTTCTCTAAATGTAGGACGTGTGGGTCTATCAGCTATTCCAGACCGTGTCCTATGTTGTGATCCTACTATGCTTCTGTCATCCTAATCATGATTATTTCTCCTATTTTCCCGAATCAAATGTTGCATCATAACCATTACTGCCTGTGTACTTGCCTCTATTGACTGTAGAAGCCTCTCCTACTGCTGTAAAGTCACATCATCTTGCACACTTCTGGATGGGCTTGGAGAATGTCTCTTAGTTATGTTTGTTCCTTTGTAAACTAAATTAAATGGTGGCTGGGTAACCCTATTAGGCTAGTAGGAAACCACTCTGATACCACTGTAATGACCCATACCAATAGGCCACTAAACAAACTCTAGATTTAACACACTGCTAAAATATATTGTTGAAATAAAAGAAATAATAGTGCCAATGTATTCATTCAATGAAAACCAAATTTTTTTACAAATGATATGGAAAATTTCAGCACCAAAACATTATGACATAGCACATTATAGAGAAACCTTAACTGGCTGTATACAATTGAGAACTTGTTGCAACTACAGATTGAAAAGAAGAACCTAGATTGATCAAATACTGAAGACTGACTGCTGAAGATGATATGGTGAAAGTGCAACTCCAACTGAAACTCCAAATCAGCAATTAAGCACAAAGGAAAGCACTAAAATATCATTCTGACAACTGCAATAATTTAGGTGATCTCTCACATCCTCAAAATTGCATACCAATTGAGAGTTTTCATTCTCAATGGCCAATTGTGACTATTTACAAAAACCCTAGGCTCCAGAATGCACATAAGAAAAAATCAATAATAAGTTTCGATGATAGACAATGAGCCCTTAATGCCTATTTATTCTTTTTTTCTTGATAGGTCGGCCTCCCTTTTTTAATTTTTTCTCTGCTTCTTCCAGCAACTTCTAGAAGCTTTTTTTTTTTTTTTTTAAATTTAATTTATAAAGTTACCTTGTAATATTTTTTTTATTAATAACTTTATAATTAATTCCTCCAAAAAAAAATGGGACATTACAATTTTGTCCAATATGATAGTGTACCTCTTAACTCTAGACCAAATGACATCAATTAATCAGCTAGATGAGAGTTCAACAAGTTTTCCATGTGATCATACAATTCATTTATGGTGATAGGAAACTCATGATGGCTTCTTTTAGTGAATATTGTTCTTGAATTTTGTGCACGATGCCACATTACCATATTATTCATATAGTATTGAAACCTTGGGTATTTTCCAAAGCGGTGACTCCTATACCATATCAAGAGCTTTTCATACTCATGTAGATATACTTTTCATATGCATGGTTCTAATTAATAGCTACCATCTGGAAATAGTGTTGGAAATGACATATCAATTAAACCCGATGTTATATACTCATTGATTGGAGATAACCCGATTGCAAGCTAGGTTAAAAATGTAGTGGGATCTACATTTGGATTTCTAACCCATGCTTGTATTAATTCCATTTGTCATTGGATGCTAGGAAGTTTTGAATCCATTGAGTTTGTATGCTCTATAATATTGGCATCATTTGTTTCCGCAATCGAATGAGAAAACACAATTTGTTTTAAGTATAAATCAAATTACATGTGTATTGTCTTCATTCTTTCAAAGATATTAGAATCATAATTTCTTTACAAATCATCTAGCACATTATAATCAATTATAACATCTCAATAGAACTTATCATGTCCTATTTTGTAATGTAGTGCTCTATACACACGCTCTCTATTTATATTGACCACATGTGTTACTTATATAATTGGACTTACACGTGCAATCAACATTTCTTCCACTTGAGTTAAATTAGCAAGTTCCTGTGGCTGTCATCCTAGATCCATATCATTTGAGGCAGGGAATCTATTATTTCCCCTTTCTCTCTTACACCTACTACATATAGGACCCTGTGAAGTGTGCAATAATTTTATTCCAAGATAACATTCCTGACATATATAACACATTTTCGGAGAAATAAAACTATCTAGCTGGTGTCGAAACCTTAATTGAATATTATGAAAATCATCTTCAAGAATTCAATTAGGATTATCTATATTTTGTACATTATTTTATCTTCTTCTATTACTTTCTTCTTAAGGTACATGTTGACTATTTTATGGTATATATTGAGTGAATATTGATCCATCATTGTGAAAATTCATTTCAATATTTTTATGAGATTGATATTGTTCACTTTTATTTGATTGATGACGTATTTTCCTATTGTATCCTATATCACAATCTGAATGTTTCTCATAATTTTTTTGGGGAGGATCTTCTAACATATTTGTACTATCTCTATTTTGAGTACACAATTCTTCTATTTCTCTCTCTATTTTAGGTCTGACATATCTACACCTATCTATCTCATTTCATCTTTTTCTTTGTTTCTCTCTTTCAATCTTTATTATTTGTTCTCTCTCCCTTCTATGACATTCCCTTTGATAATCCCTACGATCTTTCCTTCTTTGTTCATTAGATTCAATTTTTTTTTTGTCATTACATAGCTGGAAAATAAATGATATTTATAGAAAATTAATAAATACATCGTGATTGATGAAGGTTCATCTTATCTTTTTAAAATGGTTTATACATGTGTATAAATTTCAATGATATTTTTCTTAGATATTTTAATGAGAAGAGATATGATAGTACCACAATTGATTTATGTTTATCAATAATTCTTTATTTCAACCAAATATAATTTACACAAAACAATTTTTCTTAGAGGATAATTTGTTTTGACAAGATTTTGATTTTTCGTAAACTTAGATTTGAATACATAACTCAATCTTTAAAAGAGAGTAATTATATTCAAGAAGTTAACAATTTCATAAAAATAAAAAGTTTAACTAATACTAACTAACAAATATCACACTTAATCTGAAATAGAATCCATACCATTTACCTACTTCCAAAATCCCTTAAATTTAAACTAAACTTTTCGAACACCTTAACTATAGCTATATATTATAAGAAATAGTTATCTTTGTTGAATTAACACTTCCATAATGGATTTTAAAATAAAAATATTTTGTTTTCAATTTAAAATAACAAAACATTTAATTTATCAAAATCATGTTAACTAACATGTTTATATAGCTCTATAAACTAACCTATTAAAAGGTTATCCCAATACTACATGTTTCAATGCTTGCAAAATAGTAACTTCACATTTCTAAATGGTATGTGGAAACTATTATTTTCTATTATCATTAGATTTATATCTCTTTTCTAAAATTTCAAACCTAAAATAATCCTTTTAAAATAACAACTTCAATCCTATATGAAATTCAAAATTAAACTAAATTCAATCATTATAGTAAACTAAATTATACCCTAATAATAATACTTGATCAAATTAAACCCTAATCCTTAACAAATTTGAACCTTATCCTTAATTACCCACTAAATTAAATTGTAGATCTAAATAAAATTGAATATAAAATCAAATAGAAGCCTATAGCCAATGCTAAACCAAATTGAACTAAATATTAAATCTACAAAAAATAACCCTTCACTAAGCCAACCCATTTGAACACTTAAATAAATGCAATTCATAGTGGATAGAGGCATTCGATCAAATAGTTTGCATGCTTTGTGCCTTCAAAAATTATCTAATGAAATTTTTACTAACAAATCATTGATGATGTTCACAAAATATTTGAATCTAATGAAATTTTTACTAACAAATCACATGTTCATTCCATGGTTCGACCTTTTATATGCATTTCATAACATCGACTCCTCCAAAATCAAATGTTTTGTGTAACCATTAACAACTTCACGCTATCCACCACGAGCTATATAGTTCAATTTCTCTTCTTCTATTAGATCTTTAAGATAGTCCTATTGGGCATCCTATCAAATAATTTGTGCACTAAGACTATGGATTGACAAGCATGAGTAGGAATTTAATTTTAGCATGGAAACTCAATGATGAGGGTTGCATAGTTAGTTTTAATAATAAAAATTGGATGGTTACAAAAGGTTCTCTTGAAGTAGAAAAAGGTCTGAAAGTAGGCACCTTATAACTTTGTATAGGTCATATTGTTCCTTCTACTTTTATTGCTTTAGGGAAAAATGATTATTTAGGAATAGTTGCTATAGTTGAGTATGGAGAAAAAATAGTTGTTGTAGAATCTAATACAACACTATGGAAATACAAGCTTGGGTACATGAGTGAGAAAGGTATTAAATTAATTAATTCAAAGAAATTTTTACCAATTCTAAAATGTGTCAACATGGATTTTTGTGAAAGTTGTGTGTATGGAAAACAAAAGAGAGTGAGTTTTGTGAAGAGTGGGTAGTAAAAGAAAAGAAAAAAATTAGAGCTCGTGTATACAGATGTATTATATTTTACTTACTAATACTACTAAACCTAAATGTTATGATGAAGCTATATAGGTGCATACAAAGATTCAGTAGGAGTCTGTAATAAAAGAATAAATGGACTCTTTGCTAAAAAATCAAACATGGGATTTATGCAAGTTGCCTGTAGGTAAAAGGGCTTTACGGAATAAATGGGTTTATAGGTTGAAAGAAGAGGATGGAGGTAAGAAATGTTTTAAATCCAAGTTAGTTGCAAAAGGATTTGCATAGAAAAAGGGTATTGATTTTGATGAGGTATTGTCTCCTATTGTTAAAATGACTTCTTCTCACACTATTCTAAGTATTGTGGCTACTAAAGATTTGCATTTGGAGAAGCTTGATGTTAAAACAACCTTTCCTCATGGAAATTTGGATGAAGAGATATATATGGTACAACCATAGGGATTTGACATCAAAGGTAAGGAGAACTTAGTGTGCAAATTGAAGAAAAGTTTATATGGATTGAAACAGGCACCTCGACAACGTTATCTAAAACTTGACAATTTTATGGATGAGAATGGATAGAGTAGGTGTCATTTTGATCATTGTGTTTATTTTAAGAGGTTGGATGATGAAAACTACATTATTTTATGTTTATATGTTGATGATATGCTTGTAGCTGGGTCTAACATGGATCACATTAAGGGGTTAAAGGAATAATTAGCACATTCATTTTCTATGAAGGATTTGTGGGTAGTAGAACAAATTCTTGGTATGAATATTTGTAGAGATAGAAAGAATAGGAAATTGACATTATCTCGAGATAATTATATTGAGAAGGTGTTGTAATGTTTCTCCATGAAGAAGGCTAAAGCTATCAGCACACCATTACCTTGTCATTTGAAGTTGACTAAGGAGATGTGTCCAAAGATACAAGAAGAGAAGGATAAGATGTCCTAGGTACCCTATGTTTTAACTGTAGGAATCTTGATGTATGCTATGGTATGCACTACGCTAGATATGGCACATGCAGTGGGAGTTGTTAGAAGGTATATGAGTCATCCAAGGCTTGAGCATTGGAATGTAGCCAAATAGATTATTAGATATTTGGGAGGAACATCTAGTACGTGTTTGCATTTTTGGGGCTCTACTACTGATTTACAGGGCTATGTTGACTCAAATTTGGTAGGGGATATTGATACTACATGGAGTATTACAGGTTATGTATTTACTATTGGTGGTGTAGTAGTGGGATGGGTGAATTGTAATCTTCATTGTTTTGATAATACATTTTGTAAGGCTTATAGTGCGGGATTTTCTCCATAAGGGTTTCCCCACGAGAAATCATTGTATAATGTGTGTTTATTATTTTATGCATCTCCTTATTTTTCCCTTGAAGCTCTTGTAATTTAGTTAAATTTTAATTTTCATATTTATCCTCTCAAGGTTAGTGTATGTAGAGATTCCACTAACCTTTTCTTTCTTACAAGGTCTCATCTTTGATTGATTGTATCTGGGGTAAAAGCTCCTATCCAATCTTTGAATTCTTGTATTTGGTTAATAAAAAGAAACTTCATTTTTTTTCTTCCTATCTAGGAAAGAGGATATATGAAGATACTCTTTGAAAAATATAATTTCTTTTTTTAATACCCTTTCTCAAGTAAATGTCGTTCCAATAAAAAAATGGATTTGTAACCTGATTTTATTTTCTCATTTTGGCTTTTGGGGAACTTATTTCCTTGTTGTGCTATAAAAATGTGTTCATCTCCTCAATAGGAGACCATTGGCAATGCTTCAACCATGATTTGTAAAGTTTGTAGAAGTGATATGAATTCTTACAAGGAAGAGTGAAAGTTCCTAGTGTATTCATGCTTGAGTTTTAGGTTTCTTATAAATCTTTGGAAGAGTTGTTAAGTCTTCCACTTGTGTACAATCATGTAATGATCATCATGTCATGTCTAGAATATCGCATCTTGCTTGTGGTTGCAATAATTTTAATGTACTTCATATATTATATAATCATTTTATATAAAATAAAATGTGCAGTAATATTTAACCCTATTTTCAATGGTTCTTTGGTGGAAAATTAAATTTTCACAAATGAGATAATTTATGAAGTAATGGTTGGTTTTATAGATCTTAACAACTAGGATGTGACTAATATTGTAACTTAATAAGATATATTAAATAATATTTGTATGTTGATATCATATATCAAAACAATTTTTATTGAGAATATAAGGAAATAAGAAATTAAATTTGTTCTATTCAAACTTCACTAAGACAAATATATTGGTTTGAATGGCTTCCATACAAAATTTTTTAAAGAAAATATGGTACTTTTAGGGGACAATATGATTGAATCCATAGATGCTTCCTGGAAGGAAGGAAATGGTTTGAAAGATATTAATAGTTTCATTATGTCCCTTACTCAAATGAAAGTAGAGAAATATTCTTCATATGGCTATCACCCAATCTCACTCTTTGAAATATAATTTATATGGTGATCCCAAAGGCTATGTATAATAGATTTAAATTTTTTAGAAAGTTTCTTAAATGAAAACTATAGTAGGAATACATAATGATTACGTTACATGTTAAGAAATCCTATGACAAAGTCAATTATATGCCTTCTCTTAAAGACATGAAAAAAAAAATTGGATTCAAGAAGAGTTGTTGAATTGGTCATTTCATTGTATTTCCCCACCTAGATTCTATAATATGGATTGAAGAAGCTTAAAATTTTATATTGAAACATTAAGAGGACTAAGAGAAGGTGATCTACTATCACATTTCTTCCTTATCATACTTGTTGGAGATTTTTGAAGACTTATTTGAAAATAAGTGTAAAATGGATCATTTCAAGAACTAGAGGTGACTAGAATTATTTCACATATATCTCATTAGAAATTCAATAATGATATTTTTATATTCTATAGGGATAATAGATAAGAGAATCTAAAATTTGAATAAATTCATATTTGAGGTGTTATTTTTGATATTTTCTATAGATTTATTATTGAAATCCTAAGAATATTAGGATAAATTAAGACTATTTTCATTACATTTATCTTTATCTGCCTTTAATAAAAGGTCTCAAATTATTTGAGTTATAATATTTCTCAAATAAAGAATGAATATAAACAAGTTTTCCTATGAGTGGTGGCTATCTTCTCTAGGAAAAGTAGTTATTCTTAAAGGGGTTCTATCATCAATTCTGATTTGATTTATATCTTTCCTATTATTGTATGCAAGGTTAACTCATAAAAGCATCCAAATTGCAAGGAGGTTTTTCTGGCAAGGGTTGATGAGAAGGATAAAATTACTTTTATTGCAAGGACATAGTATGTAAACCAAAAGAAGTAACTAGGATTAGAATTTATAATTTTGTTTCTTAGAGTAGGGATCTTAGAGATAGGTTAGTTGGGAGGATGTACATAGGATCCAAATATAAAATGAAAAAAAAAAAATCATTACACAAAAAAATAGATTCTACCAATCTTATTGAGATTCTAACAATCCTAAAATTGCCCAAAGGAACTTGTTTTTAGTGTTACAGTTTGGAAAAATGATATTAGAAATTTAATAAATAAACTAGAGAAATAAATAAAATATAAATATGACATGAAGAAACAAATACTTTCACTTATTTTACCCAATCCTAACCTACATCCAGCAAATAAAGAGTCCAACATTTATTATCCAATAAACTAAATAAATTAAAATATGGAATCTCTTAAAGCTACCCAATTTTTCATATGAAAATTCCTAACCCTAATACATTTTAGTGAAATATATGTTAGCTTAAAAAGGGGTTAGAATATGTTGGCTAATAGAAACAAATAAACTCTTTCCTTTGTCCAATAATAGAACTTTGATGAGCTTGGTGAGGAATTTCCCCTCATCCTTCCTTGTATCATAATAGGGAGCACCTAAGGAACACTTCCCCTAACCTCTTGATTGTGCAAATAGAATTTCCTCTAGACCTAATCATGGATGAAATGACTCTAAACCCTAGTAAAAAATGTAGACGATAACTAAACCAATAAAAAGTGAAAAAACTTAACAATAGAGTTTCATTATGGTCCATAGAATATTTGGGCTTTTATGTAATTATGTAGGGCTTTAATTCTTAACCAACAAGAGTGTGAAATTCATAACTCAAAAGGAGCTAGATTATGAGAGAATTCTTGGGAAAGCCTCAAATTTTTTGGACATAAAAGAACCTTTTTGTATGATGGGCAGGTAAATGTTTTGCGAGTGATGATAAATCTTCTCTAGTAAAACATGATTGCTTAATTTTAATAGACATACACTTTCTCTTAATTAGACATTGAAATTGTAATTCCTACCCCTAGTTTAGTTTCATCTTTCTTGTAGGCTTCCAAGAGTAAGCCTAATTCTAGGGGGAGTGGATGTAATACCTACCCCTAGCTAACTTTTCTATTGTATTGCCATATTCTCTTAGGCCAATTTTCTGATTGTCTTTTATGATTATCAGTACTTGTTTACTGGATTTGATTATATATCACTTCATACTCAGTTGATTTATGTGACAAGTTATTTAGTTATTTTAGGATTATTTCTGTGATGATATATGTATGTTCATACATCAATTTTTTTTATCTCATGATGATAGTAGATGGATTATTTATATGAAGTTCTATGATTACTTACCCTATACTTGCATGTGTATGGTGTACTTGTATATTTTACTTTATGCTTGACATTCTTGATGTGGTTGAGGGAGTCATAGTCACCTACTAGTTAGGATCTACATGATGTACCACTTCCCATTATTACCTATTTAGTTTAGAATATATGAGTATGTAAATGGATGAATTTTATGTAGATTGTAGGTACTAGGTATCGACTTTCCTAAATTGCCAGGATGAGCCTATCACAAAATCTCAATGGTATAAGTGGGGGAGATAATTCTTGAGTCTGAATCCTAAACCCTCATCCAATTGTCCTATAAAGTAGGACAAATATTTGAGTTGTTTACCCATTTTAATTCATCAAATGACATCAATTCATGACTTTGACACTAGAGTTTGACTTTGTGCTTTGTCTTTCAGTTGATCTAGTATTTTGTATTTTTTAATGTGTTTTTGTATTTACTCTTGTGGCTCTATGATGATTTTTTGTTGTAACTAAATCAAACTAAAAGATAATTTAATGGTTTAATTTAACTGAAATTTAATAAAGAAAATTTGATATTTAATTATATTTAATTAATTGAATAAAATAATTAAATTTAAAAGATTTTATTAAAGTTCTATTTTTTGCATATTTATATTTATTTAATTTAATAATAAATTTTTAATTTTTTTTAATCAATAAATAGCTAGTGGCCTTGATAATTTATTATTAATTAAAAAATATAAATACAATAGTGTTCCACCGACAAACAGGCACTAGCAAGAAAGAACGGGGAAAGAAAACCTCTAGTCTAGCCCGAGACCATGGTCCTATATAATTACATCATAAAAGGGACATACCCTAGTGAAAATATTCTTATTACATCGATTATAAAATTGAATTTGCAAATAATTCTTGGAGCATAAGCTCTTTGAAATGTTACATGTTTCCTTAACGAAGATCCATCAAATACTTTACATTCTTGCAATGTTGCTAGATTCAACCTTTCCTATCTAACCAACTTGCCAATCACCTTGGTTAATCATAAAACTTAGAAAGTTTGTAAAATACATATGCTATAGAGATCCATATTTATATTAAAAAGAAACTAAAATACCCATGCTCTAAATTCTAACAAATATACTAAAAACTTTGTTAAGCATGTCATAATAAAGGCCATAAATAAAACTATCCTTAACCAAATTGAAAACCAAAAATAATTCTTATACAAGCCTCCAATATGAGTACAACATGAGAGCTGAACTATATTAAATTACCAAAACTGCATCTTCGCTATTAAAGGTCAACAGAAGAAAGAGATGAGCATGCCTAACTCACTTATCTTCCTATTATCAAAATCTATTATGTATCAAGGGCACCAGATGGTATGAGGATACTACTCCACCTAATCACATTTCCAATACCAAGCCATCAGAGTTAAGTCCCTTAGCAGTTATAAAGTATCCTCTGTTAAAGCCATCGAGGGAATTTTATGAAATCTAGATTACACTTCTATCCTACTAAAACATGTCATCACACACTTCAACGATCATGAATAAACTAAGTCCTTATCAATAACTTTAGCCATTACTCAAATAGTTATCCACCATGATGCATCTTTATTAAAGTAGTATTAATAAGTGAATCAGATGTCACCCTGGAAGTGCTCAAATGGGCTAAAAACTAAGATGAATACCTGCTAAATAGTATGCATCAATACAAAATTTAAACCTTGCAATCATAGCACTGATATTTGTTATTGCTTTACCATTTGAAGCCATAGATATAGAAATGATCCATCTTACAACTAGCATGTTGGTTTCTTTCAATCATTAGGGTAAATAAACTAATTAACAAGTCTAGAGAATAATTTGAAGACAAGAGAAAGGAATTTTGACAATGCCTAAAATTCATAAAATTAATATAGTTGAGAATACTGCCATGAAAGGAAAGAATAGGTAAACCAAATATTCAGAAGATATGCATACAATGCCTAAACGCCCTTAACCCCCATGAGTATCCAAATCCAAAACACTTTAAAAAGGAAAAATTAGTAACCAAACTTCTTGTATTCCATACAATGTATAGACATGATATAACTAAGATTATAATGATATTCATCTAAGGTTTTAATCTTCTTACATCTGAGATTAATGTTCATATAGAGGGATATCATAACCTATAAGTCATTACATATACCTAGCATACACGCATTGATACATATGAAGTCTAACTATAGCTATTTTACTAACCCTATCACAAAAATAGAGCAAAATTCCCAATAGGATACCAGTGGTGACAACTTACTTCCAATACACCATAATAAATTTAGAGATATCGTTGGAGTTCTTGACATGGAAGTTTGGAGGAAATTTGAAGTCAAATTTAGCCCTGTTGGTTTTCTCTGAGTTTGGTGTGTAGAAATTTAGGGCATCAAGGTTGTCAAAGACCACTCTTGGCTAGATATATGCATTGAACAGGTTGAGTTATTTTGTAAGCCAATCCCTACTTTCATCCATGATAATTCCTCTCCATGGAAGTAGAAACTGAATGCTGGCCTCCATCTTGGGCCATTCATGCTAAAAGGCATAGTTCTCACAGATTTCCAATGAAGGGCGTCAAAAAGCCATTCCTAATTTAGGAGACCCCTGACGAAGGTTCATATATTTCCCTAGCAAGGGGATACTGAGATTATCATCTATATTGTGAATTTCTTGCTCCAGACCCTTCCTCCATACTGGATCAAATATGTCTCGACAGAACCTGATAATGTCCCCCACCTCAACCTTTGCTCTTGCCATGCAAACAATGAAGGAGCATATGATATCACTATTAGTCCTCCACATATACTCGTAGTCAAAAAATCCTTCCTCGATGGCTCTGCTAATGGAAATCCTAGACATATCATCCACTGGATAGAGAAGCCTATTCCATCTCTCTTGTTTAACACTTCTGCAAAATGCCATTGTTCAGTTTTTAGTTGTATGAAAGACACTAATATTCGACTCCCTATTCGGGAAAGGGTATAACTGAGTAACAATAATGGAAGGTGACATTTAAGAAAAGACAAATGCATAAGAAGGTCCTATAAACCTAATGATCTGTGATGACACCAAATGATGTCACCATCATTATTTAAACACGAGATAGTTGTAATGTCCCCATCTTTTATTTAATTAATTTAATTAATTACTATACTACAAGGGAGAAGCTTCTAGAGTGTCTATTAATTAGTGGAAAGGGAGAAGCCTCTAGTCATTTAATTTTCTAGAAGCACGATTAATTATTTTATTGCAAGGGTGGAGTTTTTAGAGAGTGCATTAATTATTGGAAGGGGGAAGCTTCTAGTACTTGCAATTAATTAATATTTGGTCCCTTTCTAGAAGGGTGTAGGAAAAGTATAATTAGAGGTGGCAGAGACATTGTTGAGCATTGAATGATTGTGAATTGCATTTGATAAGAGCTTGGATGTCTGAGTCACATATCTTTCTTGGCATTAGAGGGTGTTCATCCTCTCTTGTAACATTCTAGACATCATTCCCTTGGGGTTTGACCTTTGGAATACATTGCTATGTATTTGATTTTATCACTTGAGAACTAATAATATTTCAACAGCAGTACCATCTTCATTTTGCATAAATTCCTTCTTGCTCATGTTATGTGGATTGAAACCTATGCAAAGACATTAAAATCACTTTCGAAAACTGGTTTAGTTCTTGGGAATTTCCAGGATGCCCATTACAGTAGTATTGGACCTTTCTTGCAAAGTGTTTCACCAAGTTATAACTGGTACGTGCCCATTACAATGGTATCAAAGTTTGCTTGCAAAGTGTTTCACCAAGTGATAACTGGTAGGTGTCCACTACAGTGGTATCAGAGCTATAAGTCCTTCCATCTTGTGGAGGTCTTATTGATAATTTTGGATAGTCGGATAGAGGGAAAAGGGTTTCACAAAATGTAAATCAGTCCAAATTAGGAAAATGTAATGTTCAGGGTACTAGGTACATTAGAGGAGTAGAATAGGTGAATGGATATGATGTTGCAGCTTATGGCTAGATAGATGGGCATCAATATTGATGATTTGTATGTTGCTCCAGTGTAGGAGGTAGTTGATTCCTTAGGTGGGATTGAGACAAGTATAGAGTTGCCCAGCTTTGATGTTGGTGATGCTGGCATTTCAGCGGAGTTAGTAGATGTGGGTTTATGCTCTAGTATTATTTATTCGCAATCTAGTGTTCAGTCATGTGTCGTAGAGTTAGAAGTCCACATATGTTGGTAGATACAAGGAAGAGATTTCAGAGATCTTCTATGGAGTTACCTTTTGGTGACATTTTGACTTCTACATCATCAACACAAGTTTTGGGTGCTAGGCTACAAGACATATGGTTGGTCTTGATGATGCTAGTTTGCAATTGGTTTAAGGTTCATAGAGATGTCACATACTACTTCAATTGGGATCCAAGTGGAGGTTGGAGTTCATCATATTGCTAGATTTCTTCAGGACAAGCAATTTGAAGGAGGGCGGATTGTAATGTCCCTATCTTTTATTTAATTAATTTAATTAATTACTGTATTACAAGGGAAAAGCTTCTAGACTGTGTATTAATTATTGGAAAGGGGGATGCCTTTAGTAATTTAATTTTCTAGAAGCATAGTTAATTATTTTATTGCAAGGGAGGATTTTCTAGAGAGTGCATTAATTAGTGGAAGGGGGAAGCTTCTAGTACTTGCAATTAATTAATATTTTGTTCCTTTCTAGAAGGGTGTAGGAAAAGTATAAATAGAGGTGGGAGAGTCATTGTTGAGCATTGGATGATTTTGAATTGCATTTGATAAGAGCTTGGATGTTTGAGTCACATATATTTCTTGGCATTAGAGCAAATTCATCCTCTCTTGTAACATTCTAGATGTCATTCCCTTGGGTTTTGGCCTTTGGAATACATTACTATGTATTTGATTTTATCATTTGAGAACTAATAATATTTCAGCAGTGGTTCAATCTTCAATTTGCATAAATTCCTTCTTGCTCATGTTATGTGGATTGAAACCTATGCAAAGATATTAAATTTTTTTTGAGCAATTGGTTTAGTTCTTGGGCATTTCAAAGGTGCCCATTACAGTGGTATCAGAGCTTGCTTGCAAAGTGTTTCATCAAGTTATAATTGGTAGGTGCCCATTATAGTGGTACCAGAGCTCGCTTACAAAGTGTTTCACCAAGGTATAACTAGTAGGTGCCCATTACACCAGCCTCCATTGAAACATGATGATATGATCACTGCAAAGGCTAAAACCAGCCTAATAGAAAGATGTGATAAACTATACCTTATTGCTATATGATGAGAGATTGGACAGAGGAATGATTAAACTATCACTACTAGAGATAAAATAAAATCTAATACCAAAAAACCTCAGCAAGAGCCAATGTAAGAGAATACATAATCAAAATAAAAGAATAATATAGGAGGATATATGTTTATCAGGGTATATATATACAAGAATAAATAGATATGGCTTTTTTGGCTACCTAATGACCTAAATCATCATTAATGATGCATCCAATACCTGTTGTACCTAGGCTACCTCTAGCTGCACCGTCAAAGTTGAGTTTGGTCTATCCTTTTGGTGGAGGACCCCATTTACAATTTTCCCCTACCTTCATACTAGTCTTTACATAGAATAAAGGAGGATTAATCAAGTTAGACCAGTTCTTCATCATTTCCCCATCCCAAATAGAGAAGGCGCCTTCTTCTTGCTGAGTATTCCTAAGAAGCAAGTTGGTTGTCTCCACTATGTTGGCTTCCATTTTAGTAATCAACTCTTTAGGATTCAATTCTAAGTTATGGAAAATATGTATATTCCTTTCTTTCCAAATTCCCCATGCCGAGATGGAAGGGCATATGTTCCATAATTTATTATACACACCCTTAGTCATGTTGGTAGGCCATCACTCGAGGAGATCAAAAAAGTATTTTGGGAAAGGCGTAGACCACCCCAACATGAACCTAAGCCATTCCAACATCTTTGGGAATAAGAAGAGTTAAATAAAATATGATACATGTCTTCACTATTTTGTTTACATAAAACACATCTAGATGGACCATGAAAGCCCAATTTAGGTAATCTATCCATGGTAAGAATTCTATTTTGGTAAGCCAACCATAGAAAGAATCTAGCTTTTGGAAGACATGAAGAGTCCCAACAGAGTTTAAGTGGAATATCTACTTTGTCCCATTTTTTGGAATTTAGAAGAGCCCTATATTCATTTTTCACACTGTACTTCCCATCATTTGAGGCTTCCCAGATAAGTTCATCTTTCTTCTCTGATAGCTTAATCCTCCTATTTGTTAATATTTTATCATAATTTTTAATTGTCTTAGCATCCACATCCAAATCATCCAGCAATTTCCACACCCATTTAGATTCACCTTCTACATGAACCATGGTCTTGTAGTCATGGAATTTATTTCCCCATAAATTAATTAGTTTTTCTTTGAAATCCTTAGGGATAGAGGTATGTAACAAAGGTGGGTGTCCATCCCAAGAATCCTCCCAAAAGAGGGCCTCATCACCCTTGCCTACATCCCAAGTCAAATACTTACAAACCAAGTGATGAAATTTCATCATGAAGTTCCAACTCTCAAAGCCTCTAGGTGGATTTTTCATCCTAAAAATTGAAAGGGGGTCCTCTACATTGAGATATTTATTGTATAGGATCTTGTCCCATCTGTGCTCTCTTTCCTTATAAAGACACTAGATAAGTTTTGCACCTCATGCTTCATTCTGCCATTGTAAATTCTTGATCCCTAACACACCCAAATCCTTGGGTTTACAGATGTTCTCTCATTTGATTAGAGCCAATTTTTTGTCTTCTTTGCAATCCTTCTAAAGAAAATTCTGAAGTTTAGATTCAAATTTGAGGAGCTTCAGCTTGGATAAATGGAGACAAGATAGAGGGAAGGTAGGAATGGCTGATAAGACTAATTTGATCTTGGTACTTTTTCCTGCCTTTGTCATCCATTTATCCTTCCAACTACTAAGCTTTCCATCCATTTTTTCCAAGGTATTGCACCATACGTTACTTGATTTTGATCCTTTTTCTAAGGCAATGCTAAAATACTTACAAGGAAACAAACCCTTTTTGTATCCCATGATCTTGCATATTTGTTGTTCTATATCAGGCCTAGTATTTATAAAATAAATCTCAAATTTGAGTTCATTTACGTTTTGTCCTAAGGCTTCCATATAAGCTTTAATGATGGTTTTAAGGCCAAGCACCTCTTCAACTGTGCTTTTGCCAGGCAGGATTGTATCATCTGCACATTGTTGATGAGTAATGATGGGCATATTTTTAGTAACCATAATGCCTAAGATATTTTGATTTCTATGTGCACCAGCCACTACTCTCTTGAATGCTTCTTCCATGATGATATAAAGTGATGGCATTAATGGGTCTTCTTGTCTAATACCACTTGATATATAAAAGAAACCTTTAGGCGTTCTATTAATGAGAATTGAGATTTTGGGGGTAGACATGAATTTGTAAATGAGATTGATCCATTGATTAGAGAATTTGAAGGCTTCTAGAACCTTACATAAAAACCTCCAATCTACCTTGCCATATGCTTTTTGAATGTCCAATTTCATAAATATAAATGCCTCTTTGTTCGTACAAGTGTAATGTATTGTTTCTTGAATGGTTATGATTGCATCAAGAATGGATCTACCTGGTACAAATCCTATTTGTTCCTTTGATACTATTTTAGGGGGAATACCCTTAAGTCTATTAGCTAAGATCTTGGAAAAAACATTGTATACAGTGTTACAAAGAGTGATCAATCTAAAATCTCCCAAGGTTTTAGGTTCTAATTTCTTGGGAATTAAGGTGAGAAAGGAATGATTGATTTTTGAAAGAAGAGCACTTTCATTTCTTGAAGCTTCAATTACTTTCCATAGATCTATACCTAAAATATCCAAACATTTTTGAAAAAAGAAGGCCTAAAAGCCATCAGGGCCAAAGGATTTACCTAGATTCATGTCAAATAAGACCTTCCTCACCTCTTCCAAGGTGATAGGTTTATTAAGAACATTATTATCTTCGATTGTGACAATTTTAGGAATGACTTTGAGAAGATTATCTTGCGATGTTCTATTTGGTCCTTCATAATTATTTAGATGTTCTGAAAGTACTCTACGAAAGTATCCACAATCTCACTTGGTTTATCAGTTAGGATGCCCAAGTGATTTTTGATACACGTTATTCTATTCTTTGATCTGTTGTATAAAGTGGAGTTATGGAAGAATTTCGTATTTTGGTCCCCTTCTTCTAGTCATCTTTCTCTAGATTTTTGTCTCCAAAAAATTTCTTCTTTGGATAATATATCCTCTTTTCTTGCTAATAATTCTTTTTCTAATAAATATTTGTCATTGTTCATACCATTCCTAATAATCTCCAAGTTTAAGTCCTTTAGTTGCTTTCCTAAATCTATTTTTTCTTTAAAGATGTTATTGAAATCTTCCTTATTCCATCTGAGGATTCTATCTTTAAGCATCTTTATTTTGGCAACAAAAATGAACATCTTTGAGCCTTCAAAGTTGTCTTGCGCCCACCAATATTTAATATTATTGATAAAGTTGGGGTCTGAAATCCACATTTTCTCACATTTAAACAGGTTCCTGGCAAGTTTATGTGGCTCAAAAAATTCAAATCTGACTAGAAAATGATCAAACCTAGCAATTGGTAGCATAGAGGATTGAAAATTTAGAATGTTGACATCTAGGTCACCTTTAATCAAGAACCTATCCAATTTCTCAACAATGTAAGAAAAATCCTTCCTCCTATTATTCCATGCGAAGGTCCCATTGTTGATAGGAATATCAATCATGTTATGTGATTCACACCATTCTTTGAAGTCTTTTGATGCTTGAGATAAATGTAGATTTCCACCTACTTTTTCATTAATATCTAGAATTGTGTTAAAGTCTCCTCCCAATAAAAATAGGTTGTTCTTCAGATTGTTCATAAAGAGGCTAATATCTTCCCAAATGAATTTTTTACTGAGACTACTAATTGGACCATAAATATTGAGTAGGATAAACTTAAGATCTAATTTTGAAATTTGCACACTACCACTAATCCAATAATTACTGATGTTAAGAATGTTTATGGAAACCTTCCTAGGGTTCCAAAAGATTCCTAAGCCCCCTAAAGCTCCTAATGATTCTTGAAAAATAGAATTCCAAAGACCTACCATCTTATCTAATTTAGTTCCTACTACTTTATTTATTTTATTTTCCTGAATTAGCACAATATTAGATTCAAATGATTTAAGGTTATGTTATAATAACCTTTTTTGCCTATGGGCATTAAGACCCCTAGCATTCCAGGTGGTGATCTTCATACCTCCTTGAGAAGGCACTTCCCCTTCCCAATGTTAAATAGCTTGTCTATCTTTTTTTTTTCTCTACCATGCCCATCTACTTCCCTTAGTTCCTTGAATGATCTTCTTCCTCTATTACCTTTTAATTTTCCACAAATTGGTGATTTAAGACCTTCTTGATTCATATGAATCCCAAGCTAGTCTAAACTAGATTTCGCCTTTTGTACAACATCAATCTTATCACAAGTGTTCTTATCAGTCTCTTCATCTTTGAGTTCTCTCAATATCTATTTTATGAGACCAGAATGTTTCCCTGCATCTGACTCTAAGCCTTCTTTGAAGTCATTGCTCATATATTTTCCCTTTTGTTCCACAGTTGCCCCTTGCTCTTTCATCTGAGATTGGTTTATGTTATTATCGTCATTCTCAAAGTTTATGAGATATTTTCTTAGATCTTCACAGGTGTAATTTTTCCCTCCTAATGTGAGGATTCTCTAAATTAAGTCCTACTTCTGAGCATCAGTTGTTTCATCACTATTCTTAAAGCAAAAAACTTGAACTAATTCATTAGTTAACTGATTGAGGCTATCTTCTTCTAGTTTTGAAATGCTCATATTTTTCACCACTGGGTCCAAGATACTATCCATTTCCAATAAATCATGAAATGTTGCTAATGGAAAGTTATCTACATTCTTTGAATCCAATTCTATGTCCTTTTGGTTGCTGATTGGGGTAAATGGTGAATTTATTGCAGCACCTAGAGTTTCCCAAAACTTGTATAAGCTATTAGTAACCGTGGTTACTAAATTGTCCTCATGCTTCTGTGGCTAATAGTGCTCCATTTGGTTCTTATCCTTCTATATTTTATGTTCCTCTTCATTATTCTCATCTAAATCAAATAGCAATGAGTTCTCTATATTGTCAATATTACCTTTTTTAATATCCCATATATCCTCTGCTTGCTGAACTTTATGATTCACTCTGAGTTTGATGTCTTCACTTTTGTGACTTAGCTTAATCTCTATGTCCTTATCATCAGGTAGGAACTTTGTCTCCTTAAAATTTACTGTGGTGGTATTTGAATTCTCTTTATCTTTTCCTTTGTGTATTAGTAGTTCTTGTAGATGTTGTGATTCTATGTCTTCATTGTTTCCCTTGACTCTGCCCTTCTCTGCTACCTTACTCTATCCCCTGCTACTTTTTGATGACTTCTTCTTTCCTCTTGATTTCTATTTCTTTCTAGAATTGAAATCATTTGAAATTTATTTTTTCTCCTTATGATCAGCCACTATGACTTATTTGATCTTAACTTTTTCTGATAGGGAATCCTTTGTCCATCTACTAGCTTTCCCTTCTATACAAAAAGGCTTTGTTTGGAACTCAAACTCCTCATAGGAAGTTGCCGATATGTTTTGATCTATATATCTTTTCTGACTTCTTTTCTTCAAGATTCTTAACCAAGGAAATTTACCGTTGAAATCTGAAGTGACTGGTAGAGTCTTGAATTTGATTTTGTTGGTGTTATTTAATCTTATAATCTTCGCTATTTTTCCCTCATAGATTTTCATTTTCATCTCATAACTAGCTTTGTTAGTTCTTACTTCCCTCTATGTCTAAGTTGATTGATTAAGCTTGGATTTGATGAGCATTTTAATATTGTTATAGTACTGAAAGAAGGATTCAATGCCAATAAGTTCTCCCAAAGTTGATCCTATAGATTTAAGAATTTCTATTTGTAGAAGCTTTGGAGGTAAAGACTAAATATTAAACCATGTTGGGATCATAAAGTCTAGTTCTTCTACTCTAAAATTATGGGACCATTCTATGAATTTAACCACATGACCTTTAAAGAAGCACTCAGACACTAACATAAATTCTTCCTTAGCAGAATCATCTACGCATTGTAAATATAGAATCCTATTTGAAAAGTAAGAGATACTTACCTAATCATCCCAATTTTCTTCTAGCCAGTCAAAGAGAAGGGGGAGATCTTTCTAAGGACCATTCCCAACCATAAAAATACCTCCCTTTTGAAATTAAATCCAAGTCTCTTTGACTTCCTTATTGGAGATGATTATAGCATTATTTAAGGGTTTTGCCAGAGACTGTAAACCATGTAGATTTTTAGGGTTTGGTGGAGAAGATGCATGTGTAATTGCTAGATGATCATAAGGAGTGATGTATGAATTTGGAGCAAGGGTATCAGATGAAGGAATATTCCTAGAATGATCAAAATGAGGTGAGTCGAATGGAGGATGAAATACTGAATCTACTCTATTTTGGATAACACTACAAAATTGAGGACGAACATATTTGGTTAAATTGAAAACCTTAAATTGATTATCTAGGTTATCGATGGTGAAGATTTCATGTGCTCTAGGGTTACTTGATAGACATGAAAAAGGAGGAATTTTGGTCACAGATCTCTGCCCTTTATCTGTCTTTTGCATCAAACATGCTCCCTGATGCCTTTGATGACTTTGATGGTAGAGAAACTATTTGCCATTGTCACTATGTACTTGTGCGAGTCTTGAGGAGCCAAAGAAAACCATGTTTTGCTATGATCGTTTGGAGGAAATTATGGAGGATTGTCATACGAATGAGGCAACCTAAGTTTCCTACTTCAAAATTTTTGATAGTAAGATTGCCTTGCTTTTTTGCTACTCTGTATGATTTTGCCATTTTTTTCAAAGTAATATGCTTTTCTAATTTAATGATAATTTATTTAGGAGTTTTATTTTAATAATAAAATCTAAATAATTTTATTAATTAAATTAATAAATATTGTATTAAAAGTATCTCATGATTTAATAAGAGAGAAAACATTAATTTAATTATATTGCACAAAGCTTTTGCATGAAATTAAAATAATAACATAATAAAATAAAATTATTTTCTGTGTGATTACACAATTGAGCCATAAATTGGGGAAAAACTCTTTATTATAGATTTTAGAGTTCATTTCTGGATCACTAGGGTTTTGGAGGAGCAAATTTTGAGAAGGAGGATTTTAGAAGAAGGGGGATTATTTGCGTGCTCTGTGTGTTTGTCATATTAGCATCAAATTCAAGTAGAATCTTGTGGGTTATTTGCATAGTAGTTTTTCATTCTCTGGATTCCCGTCTTCTTCGTATCTGGATAAATCTATTTTCCAAATTTTAAATTTGGTTGAAACCCTTGTATTTCTATTTATTTTTCTTTGTTCTTGAATACATGTGTGAACAAATTAATTAAATTGAAACCCTTGTTGTGAATTTCATTGTCCTTTGTATTGAAATCATCTGTACATGATTTGTGAGTTACAAACCCTTGTTTGATTAATTTGGTAATCTGTAACTAATTTTTTGAATTCAAGATGGGGTTCGAAAAGGGGTATCAATAATTAAATATACTAATTTTATTACTTGTATTATTTTCCCTCTTAGATCAATATCGATAAAAAAAATTTGTTTTAAAAAAAATGTTATATATATATATATATCTCTGTGTGTGTATGTATAGACACACACACACAGAGAAAAGGATATTGATGCCGCATAGAGACACTAGGGGTCTAGAGTCCAACAAGGCTTCCAAGGTAACCTTAGATTTTGATCATGTGATGACACTTGCCCACTTGCATAATAGATCTCTTGGGTGTCTTTTTTGCCTCTTGGATTAGTTGATACTTGTGTCTTGGTACCCTTTGAGATAGTTTGCTTTCAGGTGTTCCCTTGACCTAAATATTGGTTATAACTTGTATTTTGATATCTATATGGGACTTGATTTTATCCCCTTAGCATAGGTGGAGTGGGTCATTTAGGTTCCATGAGGTCATGTGGTAGTGCATTTTCTTATACCATTGAGATTCGACCATTGGATGTCATTGATGGTTGTATTTGTGTAGTTGACCCTTTCTTTCTGATCTTGTATTTTTGTTGGATGATTACACTCTGTTATACCTATTTGATTATCAAAGATCTTATAAGATGATGTAATATATTTTATGATGTATATTCTTTTAGCCTTTTATACCCTGTGACTTGCATAGTGGATGATTGTGCATTCTAATTATTGCCAAGTGACATCCTTTCTAATTGTATATTCTTTAATTGGATTCATACTTGTGATTATTCCATGAGGTGGAGTTTGGTTATGTGTTAGACTTAATATTAATAAAACTTAAATGCAATTTAATGTCATAGAACCTTAAGAGATGTAATCTATTTATGATGGTTCCATGTGTATGTGAGTTATTGTTTTTGCTATTTTATCTCTTGTTGTTATTGCTTCCACTAGATTATCTATTGTTGCTTATTATCTTTATCTTTAAACAAAATGTTTGACAAACTTTAGGTTAATTTCTTTTGGGTTCCCTAGTGGGGTGTTATGGAAACTTAATTTATTTTTCTTAACTAGGTCAAATTATATTGAAAAGTTTATAAAATATAAGTCTTACAATTACAAAGGAGATAAATATTTTGAGATTTGATAAATAACTTAATGTTTAAAGTGAATAAATACTCTTGACTAAAATTATTTATGATAATGATTAATACCTAATAGCCATTATCAATTTTGATCCTGCACTATAAAAGATTTTGACGAACTAACTAGGCTTGCAAAGGAGAAGGCAATGATCAAATATATACTTTGTTGTTCAACTATTGTAAAAATGATGTTTCAATTTAATCTAATTAATAATCTAATTTTTTTCACTATTTCTATAATTATAATTCATCACGAAGAATCCTAGGTT
This sequence comes from Cupressus sempervirens, assembly GCA_028749045.1. Taxonomy (NCBI): domain Eukaryota; kingdom Viridiplantae; phylum Streptophyta; class Pinopsida; order Cupressales; family Cupressaceae; genus Cupressus; species Cupressus sempervirens. The sequence goes on from CM053786.1 coordinate 658,185,148, forward strand.
AGGAAGGTTGTCAAATAATCTTTGATAAGAGTTGGTGTAGTTTGGCACATTGAATTTAATCCAAAATTATTAAGTAAATTTGAAAATTACTACTAAAGTCAATTTTCCTTTTATTAGTTTAAAGGAGGTTTTATTTTTTCAAATAATTCCAGTATGAGTACACACTTAAAGTTTTTATCTCATAGTAATGATGTTTTTTTATAAAATATTTAACTATATTATAAATATTTATTTGTAGTTTGATTAAAATCTTAGTGATATAAATATAAGAATATAACATTTGAGTGTATTGCCAATTTTTTTTTGTCTATTTATTTGTGGACACTTTTTTTATTTAGATAATGGACAATTAATGTATTTTACACAATTAATTTTGAAAATAATTCACAAATAACTCTCATTTTATTCAAAGTCCAGCTCTAATTAATTGATTAAACTATTCAATTGTGTAGAAAAAGAAAGATTTCACTATCGAAGTAGATATTAAACAAGTGACACGTAGTGGCTAGTACCTAAGTAATAATTTATTTGATATATTTTCACAGCATAATAAGTAATTTTTATTTGCTCAAAATTTTATTGAATTATTTTTAAATGAAAATGCAAGTTTATAAAAATATATTTACATTTTCCTTTTATATATAGTTTCTTATTTTGTATTTAATATTTTTTTGTTATAATTTGTAACTTTCAACATAAGAGTTAAATTCTACTCAATCAATTAATTATAAAACTAAAAAAAAATTATATCATCTTCATCAATTCTAACCTTCATCTTCATCAATTATAATCTTCCTTTATTTTGTTTCTAAGAATTACCTTTTCTTGAACTTTTATTCTAATATAATTTATGGCAAGGAGAGGTCTTAAAATACTCATCTTAGAATTAAAGTATAAAAAATTACACTGCCAAAGCTTCCATTAGTTTACTATAAAGAGAAAATCTAAAACATAGTAATGTATAGATGGATCAATTTCACTTAATTTTAACTCTTAATATATTATAGTTTTAAATATGAAATTATTCGTCTATGCATTTACCATAGATCCGTATCATGTATGCATGGATGTTGCCACAAGTCATGCAATATATGATGATTAATTGGTGTTTAATGATGAGGATGATGCAATATAGTCAAAATTATATTTTCTTTTAGTTTGCACAATTGAATATATTGATTATGATGCTAATTATACTTTGAAACAAGTATAAGGTGTAACTAATTCATTTAGGAAATGATATACTAAATTTTTATTTAAATTAGTATTATGAAAATTAGCACTATTCATAAATGTCAAAAGTGTTCTATAAAGTTGGCTAAAAATTTGGAGGGTTCTAGTAAATCCATGTATAAGACCCAAGTCTTTTAGCCAATAAGATAGTTCCTAATTAATTTGATAATGTGATTCTTATTTTAAGGGTTTTACAAGGGAACCTAGGGTTTTCGAGGAATTTTTGAGGTAATTGTGCATCAACCTATATACTGCTAGTTGCTTTAATCACATAATGTAAAATAGTACTAATACTGGTGAAAGTTTTTCATGACAGAATGTAATAATATGATGCTTTTCTTGCTTTCCTTTGAAATGTTTTAAAATTTTACTATGAAGAGGCAGCAGAAATTTCAAATACATATAATGGATGTGCAATAAGATTGACTAGGGAAAAGTGTTTAGTGAAGCCTACATCAGGAAGGAGTGTTTGGAATAAATCTTAGGTAAGCAAGTCTCAAAGCAGTGTATAGTAGTTTTGGATGTAATGGAGAGGCTAATTTTATCTTGAAAACCCCAAGCCACTATATTTTTTCCTATTTGTACTTTGATTTTATATCTATGAGTTGGGTTTTGGAACTTCCCATATTCCACTGCATTAGGGCCCTATTATTTTTTAGGAAATAGGAAACTTATTGAAGCACTCACACTGAGGGCCCTAGGTTGTATTTTTTTTATTGTATTTAAATGCATCACTAATTTAATAGGATTAGGGTAGCAGTCTGGGAAGTTTGTAGAAGCCAAGATGCATATAAAAATAAGTGCCGATAATGAAGTTCAAATACCAGAAAGTGACGGGCAGGTTCAGTGATCAGATATGAGTAGATATGAATCTTAAATTAAACCAATATTCAATATTTCAAAAAAACACATGATGCTAAAGACGTTGGCCTGAAGTACTACTAAATGTTGTAGGCGTAGACAAATTCTTGAGAAAATTGACTGACGGCTATAAAAACTCAACAGTACATATGAATTAGGAGTTATAAAAAAAAACAATTCTAGTTTCGAATTCCATGAAATATCCTAACTGATGCACTAGACATTCAATGCAACAATTGCAGGTACCAAGTATCCTTTAAAAAAATTGCACTCAGGTGGCTGTAAAAAGAATCCTTATAATTCTCCTTCGATGGCGTTGTCAGATCCGCACATCCCAAGCGAACAAGTTAGAATATTCAAATCAATCGCAAGAGAGAAAATAGTGCTAACCCACAGAGACCTAATGAAAGCAACCAAGAAGTTCAACGATTCCATCATCATAGGCAAAGGAGGCTTCAGAGTGGTCTAAAAAGACCACCTCCATCTCAAAGATGACACAGGTAGAGTACTCCTAGCTATAAATTGCCTAACAGACCACAATGCCAGATTGTACGAGGAATTCCACACCGTGGGCAGAATCAGGCACCCAAATGTGAAGCAGGATATGGGATATAATTCCTGCACCATGAATGTCGTCCCCCAATTTTCACCATGACATGAAACCTAGCAACATATTTCTTCATCGATATCACATATTTAACTTACATATGTTAGAAGTTATGAAACAATCATACCTGAAGTCAGTGGTCTCTCAAAAATACCTTCATCCATTTATTCAGGGAGACCAATTCCATAGGCCTATTTGGTTAAAAAATCTACCCAGGGTAATAGCACAAAGTTATCGCCTTTCAATTGGCAATTTCTCTTTTTAGCCAATGCAAATTGAGAATGTGGTCTGTTGATGAAGAATGGTCTATTCTTGATGAGTTTTCGCAGGAAGAGAACAATGTTTCCAAGCGGAAGTGACAACAATTTCTTCACTTCTTTAAACATAGAAATTTTTAAAAGCTCATTACATTTTTTAATATCAATGTCAGGTGACTCTATGTCCTAAGCTCTTCCGCTAATGCCCACCTCAAATCATGCAATTCTATCCAAAATGCAAAGTTTCTTCTTTTTAGCTATCGTGGGTGCTCAGATCATGTCTTAAAAGAGCGAGTGCATGTTATCCTCCATGTAATGCAGGATGCCACACATCATGACTTGAATCTACGTGTCATCCAAGGCTTGGCGAAATATAAATCTCAATGTTGCTTGGCTTCGATATGACAGAGAAGCAAGCATAAACATAAACTACCTCATATTCTATGTTGCATCCGCCAATAGCAACATACAACTATTGCTAGTAGAGATACCCATGAGAACTCGTGTGTTTTTGGTATTAGTCACAAATTACGGAGAAATTTAGGAGAAATATAACCTCATGCTCATACTCACTTGTCACAGCTATTAAAGTCGAACCAATTTGTGTTAGACGATTTGTTAATCTGCGCCTACCATTTCTTCATCTGCATCATTTAACTTATTGCCATTTTGACACAACAGGGGTCTTGATAATGTGGATTAAGCTTCAACCCACACCACATTAGCAATGAATGATAGCCTCATCCATGATTTCCAAAGAACAGAAATAGAATCTGCATTGTTAAAATATGATTTGCCCATGTTTTAGAAAATTTGAGGAGACATTCTCTGTAAATTTTTGACATGAGAAGTATTTTCACGATTTTTCAATTCTTCTTCTGATGACTGTATATGCATATTTTTCACAGCCATCTCATTCAAATACCCTGAGTGTTTTTTTTTAAGTTGAAGAATTCATTTTCTACAGGATTAGTAATCTATCTTTAATTAAAGGAGGAGTTCACTAGGATTTCTGTGGGAGCAAGCAACGTATCAAGTTGTATTTTTTGCCCTTCTTTTTCGGAGTACTCTAATAGGGCAATGTTTTTGGAATTGTACAACTTGAATATGCTATTTGTGCTTAGTATTTCTTGCATTTGAAGTTATATTGATATACTTATTATTAATATGCTTATTACGTTGCATTATATTATTATTATTGAGATGTTAAAATTAATAGTAAATTTGAATATCTAATAGTGTTTCCCTCCGGACCCTAGAAAATTTAGGTTTATGTGCAGGTGTTCGTTTCATTGAAGATCATCTAATCTCACCAGATTTTACGATAATTTTTCCTGCATTGTTGAAAAAGGCTGAGTCTCCCGTATAGCGCTTCTCTGATGAATAAACGAGCGACACTTCTTAGGGAGTACGAGATTTTTAAATGCTATTTTTTTTTCCATTTCTTTTCTAAAATTTCTTTCTTCTTATAATTAACTGGTCATTCTTAAATATGTAAAAAGCAATGTTCATAAAAGTTGGCCAAATTCACTTGCAGTATTTCAATGGAGGAAGGTATTCCACAAAACATGCCGAATGCGCTGGAGGGCCTTGAGGAAATAATTGACTGGAAAAAGATAGTGAGGTCTTTTCTTAGCTCGCCTGCATCTACTGCTTGTGCTCTCATAAATACCGGCGATGAGAGATGCTTTTGGTATGATACATTTTATTAAAATCGTGTTTCATGTTATGTGACTCAGCCATTCCTCGCTGTAAAATGAATCCACACGTGCATGCAATTTGTGAAACAGTGCCATGCTTATATCCAATCTATTTGCTTGAACGCCTTCTGTTGGTTGACAAATATCGAGCGTCTTGGAATAGCTCGGCATTTCAAAGCAGAAATCAAAGTAGCTCTTGACTATGTTTACGCGTAAGTATTTTCTCTCTCATGTACTTTTATACTCATTAATTGCTATGATCGAGTCAAGTATTTTATGGGGTGGATATTGTTAGAAAAGTAAATTAATTATGTCTATACAGATCAATCAATTGATCAAGTAGGTCCACCTCCAGGTCAGTCTTATCTTCTTGATCTACTCAAATTTGTCTCCAACTGTATGCCATGAATATTTCAGCTAACCTCATGACCAGTATTCATTATGTAATTGGCTAAAAATTTAATGCGAAGAGCCTATATTCATCAGTGCTCCTTTGCGAGTATCTCCTCTGGTCCATGTTTGATATTGGTGGATGTCAATTTGCCTATAATTTCATACAGCTGCAGACACTTTGTTAAGGATGGTGCTGTTAAGGATGGTGCTGGTATGATTTAAGTTGGTCTTTTTTTATTGTACTGAATTTAAATTTTATACAGTTTTCTATTGTTGAAAAAGAGTATAAATGCTATGTTATGCAGCCAAGTCAAAGGCCCTACTTTGTGTTGAAAGCCCTGTCAAGATAGGAGTCCAAGTTTTAAAAGGAGATTGTTGTTAATGCATTAGAAACAAGGCAGCCAATCAAGCAATCTAAAAGTTGCTCAATCAAAGGAAACCATTGTTTCAAGTCAGTGCTGAAGCTGGTGATTATAGATCTCGCCACATGTGGAGATTACTGCTTTCCAAAATAAGTGGAAAGAAGAAATCAGAACTAGTTGTCAAAATTTAAATCTATTGACATGTTGAATGGTGTTGTCACTAGTTAAGCATTATAAATAAATAAGAAATCATGAAGAAGTTGGAGCCCCTAGTCTATAGGGGATCAATGTGTTGTTGCAGTCAAAGTCACAATTTCCTGAATATAGTTGATCAGGGAAGTGTTTGTGGATTGGAGTTAAATAGATTAATCAATTGTGGTTGAAGTAAAAGAGATCTTGAAAAATATTAGAGTTGTGTAGATCTATTTTACATATGTTCAAAATGGCCAAAATACTGAAATCACTGCAAAGATTCCCAATAGTACTAGGTAAATGTGCTTGTGTAATAGAATTGTATTTCTAAACAAAGAAATAAGTCATAATTTTTAATGTTGTGCCATTTTTGTGCTAAATTTATGTAAGCAATGTATGATGCCAATAGAGCCCATAAAAACTAGAATCCTTGAGCATAGTAGTATCTCAATGGGAGGATGTTTATTGTACCTTAGTCATTATAAGGGATGCATGATCAGTTGTACTCAACATCCCAAAGAGTTTTAGATTAACAAATTCATGAATCATGTAGGTGAAAACGATTCCTATAGAAGTAGTAGATGGATCACTTTTTATATGGACTGAATAGTTGATGTAAGTACAAGAAGAAGCTCAAACATTAGTGAACAAAGCCTAGAATGATAATGAAGATGTGCATGCATTAGAAGCTAGTTTCCCTATCATGTGAGGTTTATGATAATCTAAAATCATTCAAAAAAAATTGTGGTTAGTAGTTACCACTAATATGCAAGGTTCGTGGTCAGCCAAAGCCACTCAAGTCCAAAGATTATGGTCAGCTAGAAACCATTTGTATGAAGAAATTGTGGTTAGCAAGAAACCACTTGAGAAGTCTATTGGTTAAGGGTAAGCCTCGAAAACCTAGACTTAGTATGATGAGGGGAAGTAGGCTAAGAACTTTTTAAGTTATTGTAAATGGGTATCTAATAAGGCTACTAACCAGGACCCATGTTTTCTTAATTATGGGGGAGTATCTAAGATATTTTGATAATTAATTTATGGAGGGATGTTAGGAAAGTAAATTAATTATGTCTACATAGACCAACCAATTGGTCTAGCAGGTCCACCTCCAGCTCAGTCTTATATTCTTGCTCAACTCAACCTTATCTCAACCTATATGTCATGAATATTTTAGATAATCTCATGACTAATATTTATTATGTAATTAGCTATAAATTGAATGCTAAGAGCCTATGTTCATTAGTACTCCTTTGTGAATATATCATCTTGTCCATGTTTTAATAGATATTGGAATGAAAAGGGTGGTAGGGAGAATCTCTTTGTAGATCTCAATACTACAGCACTGGGATTTCAAACCCTTAGGATCCATTGATAAAGTGTCTCCTCGGTGTTGGTAATTAATTTCTACAAACCAAATTATTGTAAGTCAAAGAAGGCACCATCCATTGTAAAAATTGGTCATTTTAAACTAATAGCATATTCATTGTAAATCTATCGGCCATCGTCCATTCCAATCTCAGTCATTTAATTTATGATTGGTTCATTTTATGAGCTGCCAACCTGCAATCATATTAATCACATTTTTTTGAATAGAGGATTCTAGATTGCTCCAATTTTTCTATAAAAAATACATTTGTAATCAATTTTTTTCATAAGGCAATACAAGATTTATTTGTTGTGCATCAATGTAAGAATGAGTTTTTTTATGTTTTATCTTCTTCCTTGTCTTTTCCGACCAACATTGTGGTATCAAAGCTAATGGCAGATTCTTTAGAGCCCATTTTTTGGGTTCTCCATGGTTTCTCCTCTCTTTAGTTTCTTTTCTTCATGGTATCTTTTAAACATAATATTAAAGAAACATTGAGTAACTCACAAGCCAGATCTTACACACATAACAAGCTTGATAAACATAGACAGATATTCATTTAAATTGAAAATTTACTCTTAACTAGTTAAAGCATAGCTCTTTACAAACGTAATATTTAATATAAACAATCAAAACTGAACTAGTCATATAAATTGCCTAAAATGACAACAAAGATTTTCTAGTAAAACATGAATTCTCTAGTGTTATAGACAGAGATTTTTTCTGAATTAGATATATTGAAACTTAATTTATTTTTCTTACCTAGGTCAAATTATATTGAAAAGATTATGAAATATAAGTCTTACAATTACAAAGTAGATAAATATTTTAAGTTTTTGATAAATAACTTATTGTTTAAAATGAGTAAATACTCTTGACTCAAGCTACCTGATAGCCATTCTCAATTTTTATCCCACACTTTCAAATTTGCAGAAGAACTAGCCTTCCAAATTAGAAGGCAATGATCAACTGTTTCAATTTAATCTAATTAATACTATAAAAAATCTCACTATTTCTACAATTACAATTCATCACAAAGACTCCTATGCTAGGAAGGTTTTCATATAATCTTTGATAAGGATTGGTGTAGTCTTGAGCAATGAATTTAAACCAAAACTAAAGTTAATTATCCTTCTATTAGTTTAAAGGAGATTTTATTTTTTCAAATTAATTCTAGTATTAGTACACGTAACATTTGAGTGTATTGCCAATTTTATTTTCTTCTATTTATGTGTGGATACCCTTTTTCGATTTAGATAATAGATTATTAATGTATTTCAAGTATAAATTAAGTTTAAAAATAATTCACAAATAACTGTCATTTTATTAAAAGTTCAATTCTAATTAATTGATTAGATTATTGAATTGTGTAGAAAAAAGAAAGATTTAACTTTTTTCTTTTATCGTTAAGAGGATTAAGCCAAGATTAATTTTTATCTATTATTATTAATTATTATTTTATTAAGCATGAGTAGATTCAAATTCAACGTTGTGTTGTAGGCTTTGCCTGCAAGATTTAACTATTGAAGTATATTGAAAAAAACTTTTTACTAAGAATACTAATTCTACTATTTAAATAGAAAATGGTACAATTCAATTGTTCTACATGCATAAGAAATTTGGCTTTCCCCTTACAATTACTTTCATTATTACTTTCATTATGTCTTCATTATCTTGTAAACACTTCTACTTTTATTTTAAATTATCCATATACATTATTTATAATCTATTTGACCATTTAAAAATAATAATTTATTTATTTCCACTATTTAAAATTTCATATAAACGTTGAAGTTTATGTTGAAGTTGAAGTTGAAGTTGAAGTTGATGGGCCCTTGGCCTACTGGTGAAGTTGAAGTTGAAGTTAATGGGCCCTTGGTCTACTGTGAAGTTCAATGGCTCACAAACAAATAAAAAAATTCTTAATTATTGTATAGAACATGTACAATCACAATAAATATTTTATAAATAAGGTTGATAAACCTAGACACGTCTTACACCCATAACAAGGTAGATAAACATTCATTCAAATTTAAAACTCTTTACAAACTAAATATTTAATATAACCTTTGTAACTATACCCAGGAAACAATCAGAATTGAACCAGTCATATAAACTGCCTAAAATGACACAGTGAGCTAAACCTCTCAAACAACACCCAGTGAGTAATTACTATCTAAACCAATCATATAGACTACCTAGAGGGAGTTAATAAGACCATGAAACTCCTAATTAAAGGCAGGTTTTCAGTTGCAAACGATGGAGAGCCACAAGTTTTGCACTTCTGGACATGGACAGTCCAGGTCCTTCGGTCATATCCTAATCCCCTTCCACACTCCACTCAAAGCAGTGAAACAGCTGAGCTGAAAGAAGGTTCATACTCACAATGGCCATGTTGGACCCTAGGCATCCTCTTCTTCCTACCACAAGTGGCAACATGTCAAGCCACTTCTTGTCCCTCAGAAGATCCACATTTCTCCCCATAAACCTCTCCAGCCTAAACTCATGAGCATCCTCCCACACCGATGGGTCCCTTCCAATGGCCCAGGCGTTGACGATCAGCCTGCTTCTCATAGGAATGAAATATCCCCCAACTCTGCAATCTTCTGTGGAAGCTGCAAAAGTAGACTTCTAGCCAGCCTTAAACATCATACATTAAGGAAGAAATTAAGCTTGGAAAATTAAGTCAAACTTTGACTATTTAACACTTTTGCTCTAGGAATCAAGCCTTAGTGTGTGATGCTTAACCAGTTCGAGACTTGGGTACAACCTCAGAATCTCCATTACAACATAATGGAAATATTTCATGTTTGCCACATGATCCTCGTTCACCATGCTTTCTCTGCCCACTACCCATTCAATTTCCTCCTGCATTTTGTTTGCCACTCTAGGGTTTTTGATCAACAAACTCATCAGCCAACCTAATGTCATGGAAGTCGATTCAACCTCGGCTACAAGCACTGAAGGAGGTGGATAGAGTGGATCAAATACAAACACGAAGACATCAAGTTGTGCTACAACACTTCATACTCATTAACATATCTGAAATCTATTACAAATCCATAGAATGCTACAGCATTCCATCCACTCATGATCCACCATGAGAAACCCAAAATGGGCTCTATTGATCCACCATGATCAGATAAACATCTGATACTCAAATCTTTACATAATGCCTCTATTTATAGAGATCTAAGAACTTTCTTGAATACAAAATACATTTTACACATGTTATAATATATTAAATATGGACTGTTATTTTGTGGGTTGGACGGTGGGCTAGACGGCTAAGTTGTCTGCAATTTATTGTGGACGGTGTTGGAGAGTTCTTTGATTGTGGATAGCTGAGTTGGGTTGGACAGTGGATTGTTGTATGGCTGTGGACGGTGGGAGAAATTACTCCTGCCAACACTCCCCCTTAATTTCTATCACTAATGCTACTGCATTTATATTGTTATCCCTCATTATAATTACTTCGGGTTTTACGGCTTACCCCTAACCAATGGAATTTTGAAGTGGTTCCAAGCTTACCACGAACTCCACAAATATCACACAGATGGTTTCAAGATCACCATAAAATTTTCACTCCAATGGTTTACAAACCAAGCATTCATTGGTTCTACTGACCATGAATCATCACTATAGGGAAACTATCATCACTCTGGGCCTTTCTCTTTTGTATCTGCATCAAACTAATTATTGAGTCCATATAAAAAGAAATCCATCTACCAAGATACATGGGTGTCCAACTGTTGTACTCGCCAGTTCTATAGGAATCCTTTTCAGATACATGGTTCATCAATACATTTAGTCAAACTCCAGGGTGTCAGGTACAACCGATAATGCACCCCTTACAATAGATTATTAACAAGCAATTCTCATTCAATCTTCATCACTTGATTGGGAGATATCAATTCAGCAATCTACTATTACATGACCACATTTGATATGACAAAGCCTTAAACATTTTCTCATCCAGATTCCAACACTTAAACTCCAAATCAGCACACATAGAGACCTTTGCACTATGACAACAAGATTTAGCACACCATCTCACCTTTTATTACACCTAAGATAACTAACTTAACTTTAACAACTAATGCATAACAACTAACACACATATTTCAAACATACACATAATAAAAATTTCCATGATCAATATCTTCCATGTCATGTGTATGCATTCTTTGGCACTCCCGCTTGCACAAAGATGCTCCACATGCTTCTAATCTATGAATGATAGCGTCACACAGCACTAACTCAAACACACTTCAACTTTGGCTTTCTTCTTTTCACAGCTGCTTTGTTTCTCATAGCAATCTATTGACTTGTTCTTCTCTTTATTCTTGCAAAAGATAACTTCAAATGCCATTTCTTGTTGGGCTACGCTGCCACAACACTCTTCACCAATTTTAAACTTCTTGAGCTCTCCACGATCTCTAGGATCATATTCCATTAGCTCTGATACCACTTGAAGGAGGTGGATAGAGTGGATCAAAGACAAACACGAAGACATCAAGTTGTGCTACAACACTTCATACTCATTAACATATCTGAAATCTATTACAAATCCATAGAATGCTACAGCATTCCATCCACTCATGATCCACCATGAGAAACCCAAAATGGGCTCTACTGATCCACCATGATCAGATAAACATCTGATACTCAAATCTTTACATAATGCCTCTATTTATAGAGATCTAAGAACTTTCTTGAATACAAAATACATTTTACACATGTTATAATATATTAAATATGGACTGTTATTTTGTGGGTTGGACGGTGGGCTAGACAGCTAAGTTGTCTGCAATTTATTGTGGACGGTGTTGGAGAGTTCTTTGATTGTGAACGGCTGAGTTGTGCTGGACGGTGGACTGTTGTACGGCTGTGGATTGTGGGAGAAATTACTCCTGCCAACAAGCATGTCCTGAAAATACAATGCAGCTATGTTAGATCAATAAGAAAATAAAATATAATATACTACTAGTTTAGTTGATTGTAAAGCTGAATACATACGAAAACGATGGCTTTGATGTTTTTGTCAGTGATTGACCTTCCGTCAAGACTCTCCATTTCCAACAGCTCGTCAATCAGGCTCCTTCCATCATGTACTTCCTTGTGCAAGTTGTTTTCCCTGCACTGTTGGTGCTCCTCTACTACTTTTTTAACTACTTGGTTGAAAGAGTTATGTACCTTTCTCATGCGCTACTTTAGACCTTGCAAGTCCATCCAGTCCAACTATGGAATGAAATCTCCTATATTGACTTCTGCGATTATTGATCCAACCTCTGCAAACATCTTCACTATCTCTTCACCTTCACTAGTCCCACTGTGGAAAAAGAATTTGTTGCCGGAAAGGATTTGCCACATGTTTGCTAACGAAAATGATGAAAGCACTTTTGTGAGATTTACAGACCTCTTTCCCTGCCCAAACATCTCCCACACCGAACGAACAAAGAGACATGCTTCTCTCTCTCTTACACCTTTGAAAGACTCCATTTTTTTTCTATTCAGCAATCCAACTATGCATAGCTTCTCACGTGTCTCCAATAAGGCCCGTATGGAGAGAAACCCACATCCTTGAAGTTATATCCAAGGTATTGCCCCGCGGCTATTGGTGCTCAACTGGCAAAAACAGTATCGTGGGTTTTCAAGAATTCCTTGGCCATGGTAGAAGAAGAAACCACAACTGTAGAAAAAGAACCCAAATTGAGTATCATAATGGGTCCATATTTCTTACCAAGCTCGTGAAGATCACGATGGGGAAGATTTGTTAGTTGGTTCACATTTCCAATGATAGGCCATGGAAATGGTCTAGGGGCACTTTCAAAATCATTTTGTTTTTTCTTTAGACAATAAATCTAAATAAAACCCATAGGAAAATTATAAGAGCACCTAACATGGGCACTGATGGAACATAAGCACCATTGCTTGATATGTTTGGTGCATGCAGAGATGCAAGGAATTCAGAGAACAAAGCCATATTGAATACAGATGTAGGAAATGGTTTCTCCTTTTCAAATTTATACAAAATTTCTACTTTCTATCTCATTTTCTTTGACTGATATATAATAAAAATAAAAATAAAGACTTCAGAACTCCTATGAATATGCTGCACATTTAACGTATTCTCAGTCCATCCATCACAAGGCAACAAGATCCATTAGATGCTGCCGATGATCCACGACCGTCATCCAAATTTAAAAATGTCCATTCCAAATTTGATATTTAGCTCCTCAAATGGTCCCTTCAAATGGATGTCTTCCCCTTTTTATTTCTGGCTAGATAGAAGTGTCATTTGGAATGCTGCATTGGGTTCCCTGTATTGAAAATAAATAATAAAAATACATTTGTGAATAGACAAATTCTCACTAATATTATATATTTATTAAAAAAAGAATAAGTCATATTAAAAATCATTCATCAAGTTGTTGAATTATACTATTTTGGTAATATTCTAAATAGAGTATGATCCTATCAATGTAATAACTATTGCTTTTAAATGTGTGGTGAGTGTGAAGACTTGAAAATTTTCAGTCAATAATTGTATTATACACACCCTTTCCTAATATGATTGCGACAATTATGTAAATATTATTTAATAGTAGCTCCTCATGTGTACACCTTCCTCTTTTGTATTTTTAGCCAAACAAAAGTGTAAATTTGGCTATTGCATTTCGAAATTGATGTAAACAGACAGTTGATAATATACTTGTTAGAAATAGGAATTACTGGGGGGGGGGGGGGGGGGGGGGTTGAATCAGTAATCTACAAACTTTAGTTGCCAACCAAATATTGTTACTTACTTAAAACCATGCATAACAAAGCAATAAAGTAATGTTGAACAATAACAATAACAATGCACAAAGATAACTCATAAAATCATATTTTGTTAACTAAGGAAACCCTCACCAAGGGAAAACTTCGGTGGGGATGATACCCACTAGATAATATACTGATATATAAGTTTTTGTTAGAGGATGGACCCTGTTAGAAGGAGTCCATATTAGGAGACTTTGAATCCCTATTAAGAGATTCCAACCTTGTTAGGAATTGTGGTACAATGTATGCAAGAAGAGCCCACTACTCAAACATGCAATTTCAACTACAAGAAGAGCTCACTACTCAAACAAGTAGTTTACAGTTATCTTTCTTTTTTGACTGATCTTTGATCTTTACCTCGATCTCAAATCACCAAATAGCTCATATAAAACTATGCATATATCGCTTTCACAAGAGTTCACTCTTTAGAATTTGCTATTTGTATTTACATAATAGCTTTACATCTTATCGCATAATGTCCTTTGCATAAATACAATGTTTTTTTACAAATTGCTTCTAGGTCAGCTAAGACCACAAACAACTTTTCCATGTTAGAGTAAACAAAGAGCATAGCTTATGCTCTTTGTTTGGGATCTATTTCAGTGTGTTGAATTGCCAATGTATTTTGCAATCTTGATGCAGGAGCATCCAGAGGTATAAGGGCAATCCTATGTCACCCAAAAAAATGTACTTAGACTTAGTTTCTGTTTCATGTGTTTTCATTTTTGGATATCCATTTGGGTCAAATAAAGGTTCCAACTCTCACAGTTCCAATATCAGTGTTCTAGGATAGAGTATTTGAACACCTTGGGATACGCATAAATGTAAAAAAAAAAGAGTATGTAATTGAGCCATCATTTTGGTGAACTAGAAGGTGTAAATTGGTTAGATGATTGTAATTGTAATTTAGAGCATTCTAGAAAAAGAATTAGGTCAAAAGGCCCCATGGTTTGAAATTTATCGTACTTTTTCAATTTCTAGAGACCTCCTAAGAATGCTTCAAAGTCAGGTTAGGGGCATTAAATGAGCTCAAATAGGGCCAAAAAATGAAAGTTGAGCAAAGCTAGTCCGTAAGGCTATAGAACACTTCGAGAGCTTTCAGAAAATGTAAACGATTCGTCAGTCGGAGCTACGGCTCAAAAGTTATGCCTCTCGAAAGTTCGATTACCGTTTTTGGAATCTTCTAATTTTGTGTCGACTTCTAATGCAACTTTTGGAGCCTTCTATTTGGTCGGTGGATGCCAACTAGCACTTTCTAGAATTTATTCCTAATCCTCAACCCTTTGAGGTCTATTTAAGAACATTTCTAGCATTGTAAAAGGTAGTTCGGAGTGGAGTTTGAGAGAAGGTACTGGGAGAAGAAATTATCTCCAGTTTTATGCTATTGTAAGCCTATAGGGCCTGTTTTGGAGTCTGTTTCTCTACACTAAGTGTTGTAGCATATTTTTATAGTAAATAAAAAAATTTATTTCCTGTTGTGTCCTTTCTGTGCTTGTGTCTTTTCCCCATCAAGTGGTATCAGAGCTGGTTTTTCTGAGTGTGTAGATAGAGTGCTGACTATGACGCAGTTTGCACCAGGACTGTGTGGTTGTGGGTTTGAATTAAGAAGATGCCTCCACAATAAGAGCATGGCAGAAGGGCTAGAGCTATTAATCCTTAGGAGGTTAGAGCCCTCCAAAGGCAGGTACAAGCATTGCAGGAGGAATTCTGTAGAGGAACAAATGTTGCCGCACGCAACGAAAGTGAGGATGACAATGAAGAAGAAGAAATTGGACCAGAAGTGGAATTTGACGAGGAAGTTCTGAATTAGGCAGATGAAAGGCTTTTTAGGGCCATTACTAAGTTTGGGAAAAGACGTACAATTGTTTCCTATTGTGTCCATTCTGTGCTTGAGTTTTGTCCCCATCAAGTGGTATCAGAGCTGATTTTCCTGAGTGTGTAGATAGAGCGTCGCCTGTGAGGCAGTTTGCACTAGGATTGTGTGGTTGTGGGTTTGAATTAAGAAGATGCCTCCATGAAGAGAGCATGGTAGAAGGGCTAGAGCTATTAATCTTGAGGAGGTTAGAGCCCTCCAAAGGTAGGTACAAGTGTTGCAAGAGGAACTCCATAGAGGAACAAATGTTGCTATAGGCAACGAAATGAGGATGACAATGAAGAAGAAGAAATTGGGCTAGAAAGGGAATTTGGTGGGGAAGTTCTGAATCAGGCAAAGGAAAGGCTTTTTAGGGCCATTACTATGTTTGGGAAAAAGACCTACAATTGATGTGGGTGTATTTTTAGGAAATTTGAAACCAGATGAGTTGATCGATTGGATCAATGAACTGGAAGAGTACTTTGAGTATGAGGATATCAAGGATCCAGATAGGGTTAAGTTTGCAAAGGCCAAACTGAAAGGACATGCCAAAATCTAGTGGCAAGAGGTTCAATTGGAAAGAAATAGAAGAGGCAAGGATAAAATCACAAGGTGGGATTGCATGGTGGACAAACTAAAGAAGCAGTTCATTCCTGTTGACTACGAGCTTGATTTGTTTAAGAAGATGCATGGGTTAAAGCAAGCAAAAAAATCAATCCAAGAATATACAGAGGAGTTTTATTAACTTCTAATTAGAGCGGGGCATGCAGAAGCAAATAAGGAGAAGGTTGCTCATTATATCAGTGGGTTGCGACCTAGCATCTAGGAGGAATTAAGTCCGGTAAGAATGACCAGCATTGAGGAGGCATACCAGTTTTCCCTGCAAGTTGAAGAAAAGTTAAATAAAAGGTTTGAAGGGAGACAAAGAGGGCGTGGTGAAGGAGGAAGGGGTAGTGGTAGGTCATCTGGAGGCCAAAATGAAATCCAAAAGAAAAATGAAGATGTGGGTACTAGCAGGAACCAGAGGAACGAGGGTTTCAACCGCTCCCATGATCAAGACTTTGGAAATCAAAGAGGAAGAGGTAGAGGATCTGGAGAAGGAAGAGGAATCTTATGTGGTACCTATTTCCATTGCAATGAAGAAAGTCATCGTACCTTTGAATTCCCTCAATGACAAGGAAGGATAGATAGGAGAGTTAAGGATCAAGCTAGGGTTGCTCATGTCGATGAGGATGCACAATCATCACATTCAGAGGATGTAGAAAGAGGAGAGACTTTAGTAAATGAAAGGGTCCTACTAAGTGGTGAGATTGAACTAGGACAAAGGAGGAGTTTATTTCATACCAGGTGCAAGTGTGAGGATAAATGTTGTGATGTAATCATTGATGGTGGTAGCACTGATAACTTGGTATCAGAGGAGATGGTCTCTAAGCTAAACTCAAGGGGGAGAAACACCCCCAGCCCTATCAGATTGCTTGGGTGAAAGATGATCATAAGGTCCTAGTAAGTGAAAAATGTTTAGTAAAATTCAAAATTGGGAGTTACCATGATGAAGTTCTCTTTGATGTTATTCCAATGGATGTTTGCTATCTATTGTTGGGTAGACCGTGGTAGTTTGATAAGCATGCAGTACATCATGGTCATGCAAACACATACTCTCTAACAAAGGATGGAGTTTGCCACAAACTGAAGCCCATGAAAAAGGAAGGCGAAAAGGTATGTAGCAGTGCTAGGATTTGTCTTGTTGATGGAAGTTTTTAGATGGCATGAAACATCAGCATATGTGCTATGCTTTGATTCCTAGGAAAGATAAAGAAGGTAGTATTGAAATACCACTTGAAGTTTCATATTTACTAAGTGAGTTTGGAGATGTCATCTCTAATAATATTCTAGAAGGATTGCCATTGGTAAGGCAAATCAATCATCAGATAGATTTAATCCCAAGAGCTAGTTTTCCTAACAAGGCTTCTCACAGGATGACTCCTACCGAAACTAAGGAGCTAAATAGACAGGTTTAAGAGCTATTGAGGAAGGGCTTGATTTGAGAGAGCCTGAGTCCATGTGTAGTACTTGCAATACTGGCACCAAAGAAGGATGGAGAGTGGAGGATGTGTACAGACTCTCGAGCTATAAATAGGATAACCATCAAGTATCGATTTCCTTTGCCAAGAATGGATGATCTTATGGACTGCTTGAGTGGAGCTCAGTACTTCACAAAGATAGATCTCAAGAGTGGCTATCATCAGATATGGATACGAGAAGGAGATGAGTGGAAAAAAGCCTTCAAGACCAAGGAGGGTCTTTATGAGTGGTTAGGCATGCCCTTTGGATTGACGAACGCCCCAAGCACCTTGATGCGGCTTATGAATGAGGTACTTAAGAAGTTTTTGGGAAAATTTTTTTTTGTCTATTTGGATCATATTTTAATTTTCAGCAAGACTTTTGAAGAACATTTATTGTATATTCGTAGAGTCCTTGAAAGGTTAAGGGAAGACAAATTGTTAATTAATCTTAAGAAGTGTATCTTTACAAAAAGAGAGTTAGTCTACTTAGGGTTTGTTATATCACTTGAAGGTCTCAAAATGGATCCAGAGAAGGTAAAAGCCATCTTGGAATGGCCTACTCCAAGGTCTGCTACTGAGGTAAGATCATTTCATGGTCTGGTTAGTTTTTACAGGAAGTTCATTAAGAATTTCAGTGGCATATGTGCTCCCCTGATTAACACAATAAGAGGGGATAGAAAAGAGTTGAAATGGACTACGACAACTACGAGAAGTTTTGAATTGTTGAGAAGAAGGTGATAGAACAACCTATCTTGTCACTTTCAGATTTTAGAAAGGTGTTCTAGGTGGATTGTGATGCTAGTGGCAGTGCTATTGGGGCTGTATTAAGCCAAGAAGGTAAGCCTATTGCATATTTTAGTGAAAAATTGAATGATGCAAAAAAGAAGTATTATGTTTATGATCAAGAGTTCTATGCAATAGTTCAGGCCTTAAAGAAATGGAGGCATTATTTATTGCCAAAGGAATTTGTTTTTTATACTGATCATCTGGCATTATAGTACCTAAATAGCCAAGGTAAATTGAATCAGAGACATATGAAGTGGGTAGAGTTCTTGCAGAGCTATACATTTGTGTTGAAGCATAGAAGTGGAAAATCTAACAGGGTTGCAGATGCACTAAGTAGGAGACAGTTGTTGCTTACAATAATGCAAGTTGAAGTAGTTGGGTTTGATGAACTCAAGAATCTGTACCCTAAGTATCCTGATTTTACTGAAGCATGGAAAGCTTGTAAAGAGCCTATTACTGTAGACAGAACTAAGTGGCTAGACTATCTAATTCAGGATGGTATGTTATTCGAAGGTAGTCAATTATGCATTCCAAGGAGTTCAATAAGGGAAAATCTGATTAAGGAGAAACACAGTGGAGGGATGGCAGGACATTTTGGTCAAGATAAGACCATTTCCATTCTTAGAGAACATTATTTTTTGCCTTAGATTTCACAGGATGTGAAGAATTTTGTACAAAGTTGTCAGATTTGTCAAATTGCCAAGGGATTTAGTCACAATACTGGACTATATCAGCCATTGTCTATTCCATCAAAGCCATAGGAGGACAAAGGTATGGATTTTGTTCTTGGATTGCTGAGGACACAAAGGGGTAATGACTCAGTATTCGTGGTGGTTGATAGGTTCTCCAAAATGGCACATTTCATTCCATGCCACAAAACTCATGATGTTGTCCATATTGCAGACTTGTTTTTCAGAGAAGTGGTAAGACTACATGGTCTCCCAAGGAGTATAGTTTCTGACAAAGATACTAAATTTGTGGGGTATTTCTGGAGAACATTGTGGAAGAATTTGAGAACAAACTTGAAGTTCAGTTCTGCACATCACCTACAGACTGATGGATAGACTGAATTGGTAAACAGAAGTCTGGGCAATTTGCTGAGATGTTTAGTTGGGGATAAGCCCAAGGGATGGGATTTGATTTTACCACAAGCAGAATTTTCTTACAATAACTCTGTAAATAGGAGTACAGGTAAATCACCATTCCAAATTGTATATGGAAGTAGCCCAAGGAATGCACCAGAATTGAGGAAGATAGAGCAAGGGGAGAGGACAAGTGCTGAAGCTAAAAAATTTGTTGAACATATCAAGTATCTACATGAAGAGGTTTAGGCACACATTACTAAGATGAATCAAGAGTATAAAGCTAGGGCTGATCAAAGAAGAAGACATAACAAATTCCAAGTAGGGGATCTAGTCATGGTACACTTACGAAAAGAAATATTTCTAGCCAATACTTACAACAAGCTGAAGATGAAAAAATTTGGCCCCTACAAAATTTTGAAGAAATATGACTCAAGAAATGTATATGAAGTAGAGTTGCCAGATCGAATTCATATTTCTCCTATTTTCAACATTATAGACTTAAGAAAGTATCATGATGATGGTGTAGGTGAGGAGCTAATGTTAGAGCCATGTCCAATTCCTGCTTCTAAGAAGGAGGAGATAGAAGACATTTTAGATCATCGTGTGGGAAGGAGTACTAGAAATAGGCAGTATGAAGAGTATATGGTCAAGTGGAAAGGATGGCCGATAGAACACTCAACTTGGATATCAACAGCTGAGGTTTCCCATTTGAGATTTCCTCTACCATTCATAAAGTGACAGGGTCACTTTTCAATCTACCCTGGGTGTCTGATGCAGGAGCATCCAGAGGTATCAGGGCAATCCTATGTCACCCAAAAAAATGTACTTAGACTTAGTTTATGTTTCATGTGTTTTCATTTCTGGATACCCGTTTAGGTCAAATAAAGGTTCCCACTCTCACAACTCCACTATCAGTGTTCTAGGATAGAGTATTTGAACACCTTGGGATACGTGTAAATGCCAAAAAATAGGAGTATGTAATTGAGCCATCATTTTGGTGAACTAGAAGGTGTAAATTGGTCGGATGATTGTAATTATAATTTAGAGCATTCCAAAAAAAGAATCAGGTCAAAAGGCCCCACAATTTGAAAGTTATCGCAATTTTTTAGTTTCTGGAGACCTCCTAAGAATGCTTCAAAGTTAGGTTAGGGGCATTAAATGACCTTGAATAGGGCCAAAAAATGGGATATGAGTGAAGCTAGTTCATAGGGCTATAGAGCATTTTGAGAGCTTTTTGGAAATGTAAACGGTTCGTCAATCAGAGCTACGGTTCAAAAGCTATGCCTCCCGAAATTTCAGTTACCATTTCTGGATTCTTCTAATTTTGTGCCAACTTCTAATGCGACTTTTGGAGCCTTTTATTTGGTTGGTAGATGCCAAGTAGCACTTTCTAGAATGTATTCCTAATCCTTAACTCTTTGGGGTCTATTTAAGAATATTTCTAGCATTGTAAAAGGCAGTTTAGAGTGGAGTTTGAGAGAAGGTACTCGGAGAAGAAATTATCTCCAGTTTTATGCTATTGTAAGCACATAGGGCCTATTTTGGAGTCTATTTCTCTACACTAAGTGTACTAGCATATTTTTATAGTAAATAAAATTTTCCCTTTCCTGTTGTGTCCATTTTGTGCTTGGGTTTTGTCCCCATCAAATCTGTATGTCACTTCCATTAATATTCTCTGTAATATTATCACTATTTTATTCTTCTATATAAGTTTATATAAGGATGAGATCAAATCTATTTGATCATCATCATCTATATCTCAACTTGAAAGAGAGAGAAGAGTGGATGAACTAGATGGTTTAGTTTCTTCCTCCCTCTATTTCTTCGCTGCTTCTTTTGTTCTTTTCTCTTCTTCTTCTTTCTTTTCTTTTTCCTCGCTTTCTCTTTTCTCTTCTAATCTCTTTTTCTCTTCTTCCTTGGTTTTCTTTTTCTTCTCTTCTTCTACAATTTTTCCCTTTTCTTCCTCTTCCTTTCTTTTCTTATCTTCCTCAAGCAAGTTCTGCCTAACTTCCTCTATTTTCTTCTTTTCTTCTACTAGTAGCCTCTTTTCTTCCTTAATCTATCTCAACTTATCCCCAGTCTCTGGTTCATTTGGCTCAGAACCACTGAATGGATTGGTATCATCAATGTTAATAGTAACATTTCTTTGATCAATCTTCATGGCGTGACCACTTAGTGACACTTTCAAGGTTCTAGGAGCTAGAGGAGATGCTGTCTCTATCAACATTTAACTGATTGCTACAATAGTCACACTTCTTAACTTATCATTTTCTCCAATCATAAATAGAAATGGTGTCAGTTTATTCCTCAAGTATGGAGCAAGGATATTCAATAGTCTTTTAATTTTATTTTCACCATTAGTCTTGCAAATGGTTCTTAGCATAGACTTCCAA
The DNA here is from genome assembly GCA_028749045.1 of Cupressus sempervirens. Lineage (NCBI taxonomy): Eukaryota > Viridiplantae > Streptophyta > Pinopsida > Cupressales > Cupressaceae > Cupressus > Cupressus sempervirens. The sequence continues at coordinate 658,207,123 of CM053786.1, forward strand.
AGTTCAAGGTCCTCTTCCCTTGCAGGGGCCTTCTTCTCAATTTCATATTATTTGATACAATATATCTCATAGTAGATATATATATATATCTTATCTTTCTCAAAAATTTTGTACAAATCATAGAACTTGTTCATCTAAACAAAGTTACCTTCATTTGCAATCGTTGTTTTGATCTTTTCTATCTTCAGCTTCAAGGGTTGGGGCACTTTTCCTATTGCTTGCTTAGGTGGAGTAATCTTTTCTACTTGCATGGTTTCTTGTTGCTCATCTTCTTCATCACTAGAGTGAATTGTCAACAATGTTTTCTTTCTCTTTCCTGGTCCTGTGGCCAACTTTTGACTCTTTTTGTCTTTGGAGAAACTAATTCCACTAATCTTTAAGACTTTCTCTTTGTTTCACTAGGCTCAACATCATAAACTGCTACATACGAAATGCTCTACTATGAAGATGTCTTAACAACTAATATTGACAAAGGTTGTAAGTTCAATATACCTTGCTTCATTGTCTGTCTTATAGCCTCAAATTCACTCTCTATCATTTCAACCTCTGGTAGTGCCTTCTTCATTATAGATTCAACCTTCTTGTGTGACGCCTTCTCTAAGGTTGCTTGATGAGCCTGCTATGTGATCTCATCATATGAGTTTAATCTATATTCAGCTTTGTCTCTATGTGAATTCAATAACAAATCAATATAACCAACTACTACATCATCATTCAATTTATAGCTCAAGGGATCTACAAATGTCTCTCAAGGTTCAACTACTTGAATATATGTATGATCTATATCAACTATAATACAAATGCCTTCCTTGAATATGTCCACAATTGCTAGTGCAATTCTACATCTTTGTTTCATTTTATTCTGAAATGTTCTCATTATTAGGTTGCCATTGTCTAATTTCTTGTCTGTAGGATGCCTTTTACATACCTCTGTATTCTTCTCCATAGTGCATCTTTCAGTAGTCATTATGTCCATGATTAAAAAGTATGGAAATCTCTTAAGTGCATGAAATAATATGTGATTGATCAATGAATGGAATCTAAACACACCATTCTTTGTCTTTTTTATCTTTTCTAGGTTTTCTAGGAGTTTCATTCTCAGTATTTCACCAAGATTGGCATGCTCTTTCTCTACACATATCTTATATGTTTTAGAAATGGATCTTGCTAAAAGTTCATCAATCTTTGAACTTGCACAAACTGAATAAGCAATAATTCTACTTAGAAATCTCACATCATCTTGCTTGATGGTGTTGATCAGCATAGGCTTACCATTGTACACTACCTTAGTATAGCTTTCAACTTTCTTTTCGACCATTTTCTCATCTTTAGGCACACTACCTTATTTGCTAAGACCAGTTACCTCATGAATAAGGTCAACAGAAATGTCAACTACATTATCTTGCATCTACAGTTTTCCATCATGTATCCTACTCAATATAACCTGTGTCTAATTCATGATAGACATGATACGTAAATAATTCTAATTCCCTTAGATGTTCAAATCTGTGTTTCATAGTCATGTCATGGTTGAAAACTAATTCCATATCTTTGTTCATGAATTTAGTACCATCCAATTCAAACTTTCTTTTTAAATAACTTCCTACATCTTCAAGATAAACTACATTGTTCAAAGTGATAGACAACGCTGAGTTAGGGTTTCCTTTATTACGTTTTATAGAAAAATCTTTAACTTAGGCCTGTTGTGAGGTTTTCACACCATTGCCCCAAAATTTTGGGGACCCCCCTTTTTTTCGATTGCCTTAGAAATTTTTGGTCCAGAGGTTTCAAATTTGAAGATTTCATGTCTTGGACACCTTTAGGGCTAGTGGGGAGAGGGTTAGATTTATTTTCACCCGGTTTCAACTTGATTTTCCAAAGCCACCAATTTCATCCTTAGGCAGAACAAATTTCAAAGTTAATTCCAACTTGGCAGGATAAAATTGTAAATTTTGCACTTAGACATTTTCTTTTGAAAATTTGGATATAATTGTATAAATTTGGATAATTTTCAAAAAATGAAATTTTTGTTAAATTTGGTCTTTTAGAAAATTTTAGTTTTTTTTTTTGGTGAAGAAAATTAATTTTTGTGATGGTGAAATAAAATTGCAAAATCGAATTTTTGCTCTAGAAGAAATTTTATTTTATTTTTGTCAAAAAAAAGCTAAAATTGCATAGCTAAATCGATTCGGAGAGAAATTGCAAAAAAAATGGTTTTAATAGATTAAAGTTGCCTTGAAAACTTTTTTCCTTTAATGAAATTGGTAATTTAATATTGAAAAAATGGCTTTTGGTTAGCCAAAATCCAAATTTAATGATGTATTAATTACTAAACCCCCATTAAATGGAAATATTTAACACCCTCAAGGCATTATTTAATTTTTTTTTGCAATTTAGGACTAATTGGCAATTTAGAAAGTTAATTTTCATCGTGGCAAAATTATTTTTGGTTAACTATTTAATTTTGGGCCATAATTTTGCATTAATTATTTGTTTTTCTTTCTCCCAGGGTCCAAGAAGAAAGTTGGGTATAAGAGGAGGCCTCTCTCCCATTTCTTCCTCACTTCTCACTTCCCCTTCTCAAGGTGTTGGTGATTTTGCAAGAGTAGATCTGCACTCTTCTTGCTTGGCGAAATTTGTTGAAGGTGAAATTTGTGGGAGCTAAAATTTGTGGAAACCAAAATTTGTGGGAGTGGAATTTTGTGGAAGGCAAAATTTGTGGGAGCCAAAATTTGTGGAGGATAAAATTCTAATTTTTCAAGAGGCTACGATTTCTGCCGTAGGTTGGGTAATTTTATTTGGAGGTGAATTGCATGATAAACTTTTGATTTGCAAAGGGATTTGAAATTCTTGAAAGTCATATCCTAGGTTTCAAAAAGTCGCTGTAAGATTATTGGTTAAGGTGAATTTTCATCATCTAGAGTTGCAAGGGGTGCTTAAGTTGACATCCATCTTTTGTTCTAGTCTAAGGATTGCTCCGCTTGGTTCTTCTTGCCTTTTGGTCCACCACTCTACCATCCCATAATAGGGCGATGAGCATGGAGGATGATAGTGCAAGTAAGAATCCAAAGTGGGCGAACACTAAGAAAGACAAAGAGGATATGACACCCAAAACTTCCTTCTTCTCAAAAATGAAGAGAATAACTGACACCAATATCGGTACAGTGGACATGATATGGATGAGGGACAGGCTGAAGGAAGGACAATCCACCTTGGCTATAGGTAGAGGTAATTTCAAATCATTTAGAGTTGCAAGGGGTCCTTAAGCTGACATCCTTCTTTCATTCTATTCTAAGGATTGCTTCCCTTGGTTCTACTTGCCTTCTAGTCCACCACTCTACCATCTCGTAATAGGGTGATGAGCATGGAGGATGTTAGTGCAAGTAAGAATCCCAAGTGGACAAGACTAAGAAAGACAAAGAGGATATGATGCCCAAAACTCCCTTCTTCTTAAAAAATGAGGCGAATAACCAATACAAATGGTGGTACCAGAAAAAGGATATACAAAAGGCAGTTGCACATCACAACCCAAGTGTTGACACTTCCATTTCAACCATGATGAGAAACGTTGAGGTGGCACTTGATTTTGAGGATATCAGAGAAGAGGATGTCAATGAAACAGATTTTGGATCAAGGTTGGATGAGTTGGGAAAGGTTGCTATCAAGAAAAATCATTTAGGCGCCCTTTCCTCTCTCAGTGCTCTTATTGGATTTGTGAATGAATATGAGAAGGATCACAAAAAGATACTACAAGCAGCAAGCAACGTGGTGAAGTCAGTGAAACTTAGGGCGAAGCACAAACCTTGTCCTCCTATGGAAGAAGTTAACGAAAGGTGAGCTAAGTTCATTGCCTTAGCTAAGAAAATGAAAGAAAAGAGAAGATTTATATTAAAAGATCATTTGATGTAAGCCCAAGTGGCAATTTCCCTTTCTTCTAGAATAGGACAAGTGCCTATTTCTGATTGGCCACCATTTTGGTGCCTTCTCATTGGTTGCCACTTTTTGCACTTTTTTCATTGGTTCATTGATGAGGTGGCAGCTTCTCATTGGTCGATGAGGTGGCAACCCTAATTAGGGTTTTGAGGATCCAATCTGGATCATTGATCTTGTTTTGATCTCCACCATCCATTGTATTTTTGGTCCCTATAAAAGTCCATTTGCTCTCATTTGTAAAGGGGTTGGAGAAATTGTTGTGAAGATAATACCAAAATTGCTCTCGTTTTCATTGTTGCAATTTGCATGTTGATTAAGAACATTGGGTATTGTTGCATGTTTTCTACTTCCACTAATTAGATTTCCTTTCAAGTTGTTAAAGTTGGTTTCATTTCAAGTTGCTAAGTAGGAGTGAAGTAGATGAATAGTTGCATGGTAGCCTTGGTAAATGTTTGATAGGGATCAATACTAGACCACTAGCATCCTAGCGGCTAGTTGGGAAGCTTTGTGTGGTAAGCTAGTTTATTATTCCTTTGAATCATTGCACCTGTGGAAGTGAGGCCATTGGTCAGCTCTCATTAGGTTCGATCCCCATCCATTCGCTAACCTTCCATTCATAGGAGTAGGAGTAGAATAGTGAGTAGCTGGGTAGTCAAAGCTTAGAGAGGGAAGTTAGAAGGAGTAGGTCAAGCATTAGAACACATCCATTCACCTTCCACAACCATCACTTTCCTATCAACATCATCATCGGTAGAAACACCCTCCATCATCACTACCATCAACATTATCTACCACCTGCACATTTCACAAATCGAGCCACCATCACCTTCATCCCACCAAAGTCCAAGTCATCCTTGAATGAATAGCGTAAGGCCACCTACATGATTACCAACGAATCACATCAATAAAACTGAGTGAGTATCCAATGGTGTAAGGAACATTGGAGCTATTGCTTATGTCTTCATGAGTAATAACTTTTCAAGAGAGGAGTTGCATGTTTGATATCCCATATTGAATATTCAAATCCTAATACGTTATGTAAGTGATACAAAACTCGCATCAACAAGGCCCATCTTCGTTCTCAACACTATGTACTACTAAAAAATCAATGATTCTTATCAATTATGATCTTTTATCGAACGAATTTGTGGAAAAATAATTAAATACCTCTTTCATAAAATAGGGTTTTCTTTGAAATTGCTCTGACAAGTTGCTTCAAAATGCTCTTTGCTTTGGATGTGTTCACAATGAAGTGAAAATCAATTTTGTACTGCATTTATCCCATCAACTTGAACTTGCATTAATTTCTTACTTAGCAAATATGAAAAACTATCAACTAAATTATGTACTCAAATAATTACTCAAAATCATGTATTTGATCTTTAGATGTCACCCAAGGTTTACTATAGCCTCCTTTCATCATGAAAAACATCCTCAAGACTTCGCATTGAAAAATTCTATGTAAAAAAATACTTTTTATATTTTGTTACAGAATCAACCTTTACTGTAACACCAGTAACTTTAAATTCCTTCATAACTTGTTTAGATGAGCTCCAAATTACAAGTGAGCTTAGGTACCATGTAATCATAACTAGATGCACATTTTCCCACTTCACTACCTCTAATTTATCTTTTGACTAAAGTTCTCAAATTCTAATGTTGTGAACAAGCTTAATTCAACTTAATTGAATCAAACTCAAAAACTAACTTTGATCTTCCTGTCTCATCATCATCTAACTTTTTTTTAAAGATATCTACTCCTTTGACAAATGCTTAATTAAGTTCTTCTCAAAGTTCACTAACAATGTTTCTATGTTCCTCGTTGTTTTTGTTATTTCCAAAGTTATTTTCATGGTTCCTTCTATCATTTATAGTGTTCTTTTCATTATTTCTTCTGTTCCCAAAGTTTGTTCACTTATTTCTTCTAGCTCCAAAGTTTTTGTCCATTTTGCAGTACTTCACTATTTGTCCAAAGTTTTTGCATAACATACTAGTGCTTTGCTTCTAGGATTTTGTTGATCATCAAGTGCATGAAAATTCTGAGCAAGGTGTCCTAAGTTGTTACACTTATAACAAACAATCTGTTTTCTATCTTCATAAGATCATCCTACTTTTGATGTCCTTTCATTAAATCTTGTTTTATCTGTAGGGTTAGTATTTTTAGACATTCTACTATTTCTTCTATCATTATCATACTTAGGTTTCCTACAATCAATTGCATTATGACCCATGCATGACATTTATGACAATAAATGTCCTTAACATGATTACATGACTTATTAGTACAATCTCTTTTCATGACCTATTTCTAAGAATTACCTTCTCTTGAGTATCAAAAATTGAACAATTATATTTTTAATAGAGTTTAGTTTTAATTTAAATATTTTATTTCAAATAAATTTAATTTTCTAATTTTAAAGTTTAATTCTTATTTTTATTGAAGTGCTAAAGATTCCAGTAGTTTACTATAAAAAGAAGATCTAAAACATAGTAATGTATGGATGAATTAATTTCAATTAATTTTAACTCTTAATATATTATAGTTTTAATCATGAAATTATTCTTCTCTGCATTTACCATAGATCTGTATCATGTATGCATGGATGTTGCCACAAGCCATGCAATATATGATGATTAATGGAGTTTAATGGCGAGGATGATGCAATATAGTCAAAATTATATTTTCTTTTAGTTTGCACAATAGAATATATTGATTATGATGTTAATTATACTTTTGAAACAAGTATAAGGTGTAACTAATTGATTTACAGAATGATATACTAACTTTTTATTTAAATTAGTATTATGGAAATTGGCACTATGCATAAATGTCAAAAGTGTTTTATAAAGTCAGCTAAAAATTTTGAAGGTTCCAGTAAATCCATGTATAAGACCCAAGTCTTTTAGCCAATAAGATAGTTCCTCGTTAATTTGATAATGTGATTCTTATTTTAAGGGTTTTACAAGGGAACCTATATACTGATGTTTGCATTCATCACATAATGTAAAATAGTACTAATAGTGGTGAAAGTTGTTCATGACAGAATGTAATAATATGATGCTTTTCTTTCTTTCCTTTCTCTTCACAAAGATTGAAATGTTTTAAAAGTTTACGAGAAGAGGCAGTAGAAATTTGAAATACATATAATGGATGTGCAAAAATGTTAGATTTATTACATTAGAAGTTATTCCCGTAAGTAGTTTCTGTAAGGGAAAAATAAGACTATATAAAGATGTTCAAACATCAATGTAAATAATATTCATATCAATTCAATATCATTTCAGTATGAATTTAGTTTGTATCCAGAAAATCTGAATCAATAAAATCAGTATTTTATATTTTAGATCTTTCAAAAAAGATTGACAGGAGAAAAGTATTTAGCCAAGCCTACACTTTCCTATCATGACCAAGTGTTTGGACTAAATCTTAAGTAAGCAAGTCTCAAAGCAGTCTATAATAGTTCTGGATGTAATGGAGGGGCTAGGAATTTTATCTTGGAAAAACTAAGCCACTGTATTTTTTTCTATTTGTACTTTCATTTTATATCTATGAGTTAGGTTTTGGAACTTTCCATATTGCACTGCATTAGGGCCCTATTATTTCTTAGCAAATAGGAAACTTATTGAGGCACTCACACAGGGCCCTACGTTGTTTTTTTTTTTTCATTGTATTTAAATGCATTACTAATTTAATGGGATTAGCGTAGCAAGTCTACGAAGTTTGTAGAAGCCAAGATGAATATAAAAATAAGTGCCAATAATGAAGTTCAAACACCATAAAGTTATGGGAAGGTTCAGTGATCAGATATGAGTAGATATGAATCTTAAATTAAATCAATATTCAATATTTCGAAAAAAACACATGATGCTAAAGATGTTGGCCTGAAGTATTACTAAATGTTGTAGGCGTAGACAAATTCTTGAGAAAATTGAGCGACGGCTATAAATGAGAACACCTGTCGTCAGGGAAAAACTCAACAGTATATATGAATTAGGAGTTATAAAAAAAAAATTCAAGTTTCGAATTCTATGAAATATCGTAACCAACAATTGCAGGTAGCAAGTATCCTTTAAAAAAATTGCACGGGTGGCTGTAAAAAGAATCCTTATAATTCTCCTTCGATTGCGTTGTCAGATTCGCACATCCCAAGCGAGCAAGTTAAAAATATTCAAATCAATCGCAAGAGAGAAAACAGTGCTAAGCCACAGAGACCTACTGAAAGCAACCAAAAAGTTCAACGATTCCACCATCATAGGCAAAGGGGGCTTCAGAGTGGTCTAAAAAGACCACCTCAATCTCAAAGATGACACAGGTACAGTACTCCTAGCTATAAATTGCCTAACGGAATCCCACACCCAAAAGTGGAGAAGGATATGGAATATAATTCCTGCACCATGAATGTCGTCCCCCAATTTTTCACCATGTCATGTAACCTAGCAACATATTTCTTCATCGATATCACATATTTAACTTACATATGTTAGAAGTTATGAACCAATCATACCTGAAGTCAGTGCTCTCTCAAAAATACCTTCATCCATTTATTCAGGGAGACCAATTCCATAGGACTATTTGGCGCACATAGCTATCGCCTTTCAATTGGGAATTTCTATCTGAGAGACATACAATTAACTAGATTGATGCGTATTAAGAAGATTACAAGTGCAAGCTGAACCAGATTCATTAATTAAGTAACTGATTAATCTTCAATATGTAGATATTTCAGGTTTGCCAATCGGTGGTCCGTTTACTTCTTTTTGGAGAAATCTGAACGAAATGAGGCTAGAGAGTACACATGTGTCAAAGATTTCAATTTCTTCAGAATGCTGCCCAGGCCTTAATAAAATTTCCCTTCGTTGCAATTACTATTTAACGGAGGTCGGAACTCTAAGGAACAAAAGTGGTGTTGGTGATGCGGTAAACCTTCAATACCTACGACAAAGTGACTGTCCAGAGTTGAAGACACTTCCAATTTTTGAAAGTATTTGAACGGCAAGATGGTAACAGAGTTCAGACAACACAAGGTTTAGAACACTGCACATCATTAGAGGAGCTTCATATAGAAGGTGAATGCTTTCAACTGTTGGAGATACAAAGATTAGGAAGGTTGAAGCTTGTCGCAGAGAAGATATCAGCCGTGCAGCATTGCATTCAAACAATTCAGGTAATAATTGTTTCAAAAAAACTATAAATTCTAATTCTTGTTCATTTCATTGCCAATGAATGTTGCTTTCCTATTTGGACAGAAATGGCCAGATGAAGTAACAGTAATATTAACAAAAGCATTGGCTGGTGCGGGGTCGCTGGCAAGAAATTCGAATCTAGGCAATGATAGAAATTTTTAAAAGTTCATTACATTTTTTAATATCAATGTCAGGTGACTCTATCTCCTAAGCTCTTCCGTTATGTCCACGTCAAATCATGCAATTCTATCCAAAATGCAAAGTTTCTTCTTTTTAGCTATCGTGGGTGCTCAGATCATGTCCTAAAAGGGCTAGTGCATGTTATCCTCCACGTAATGCAGGATGCCATACATCATGACTTGAATCTACGTGTCATCGAAGGCTTGGCAAAATATAAATCGCAATGTTGCTAGGATTCGATATGATAAGAGAAGCAAAAATGGCCTAGCTAACATAAAACTACCTCATATTCTATGTTGCATCCGCCAATAGCAACATACAGCTATTGCTAGTAGAGATACCCATGAGGACTCATGTGTGTTTGGTATTAGTCACAAATTATGGAGAAATTGAGGAGCCATATAACCACATGCTCATACTCACTTGTCACAGCTATTAAAGTCAAAGCAATTTGTGTTAGACGATTTCTTGATCTGCATCTACCATTTCTTCATCTGCATCATTTAACTTATTGCCATTTTGACAGAACAGGGGTCTTAATAAAGTGCATTAAGCTTCAACCCACACCACATTAGCAATGAATCATAGCCTCATCCATGATTTCCAAAGAAAAGAAATAGAATCCGCATTGTTAAAATATGATTTGCCCAAGTTTTAGAAAGTTTGGGGATACATTCTCGGTAAATTTTTGACATGAGAAGTCTTTTCAGAGTCATCTCATTCAAATAACCTTGGTTTTTTTTTGAATTTGAAGAATTCATTTTCTACAGGATTAGTAATCTATGGACTTCGCTGGGATTTTTGTGGAAGGAAGCAATGTGTCAATGTATCAATGTAGCAAGCAATGCTTTTGGAATCGTACAAGCCAATTGAATATGCTATTTGTGCTTATTATTGAGATGTTAAAATTAATAGTAAACTCGAATATCTAATATTGTTTCCCCCCGGACCTTGAAAATTTGGGTTTATATTCAGGTGTTCGTTTCATTGAAGATCATCTAAACTCACTAGAAAGAGAGGAAAGCTTGTCTAAAGATTTTGAGATAATCTTTAGGGCTGAGTCTCCCGTATAGCGCTTCTCTGTTGAATAAGCGAGCAACACTTCTTACGGAGTACGAGATTTATAAATGCTATTTTTCTTTCCATTTTTTTTCTCAAATTTCTTTCTTCTTATAATTAACTGATCATTCTTAAATATGTAAAAAGCAATGTTCATAAAAGTAGGCAAACTTCACCTGCAGTATTTCAATGGAAAAATAATGATGCTCCAGAGAAACGATGGGTCTTTTCTTAGCTCTTCTGCTTGTACTGCTAGTGCTCTCGTAAATACCGGTGATGAGAGATGCTTTAGCTTTTTGAATAATCTCATGGACAAATTCAATGCTTTTGGTATGATATATTTTATTAATATTGTGTTTCATGTTATGTGAGTCAGCCATTCCTTGCTGTAAAATGAATCCACACGTGCATGTAATTTGTGAAAAAGTGCCATGCTTACATCCAATCTATTTTCTTGAACGCCTTCTGTTGGTTGACAATATCGAGCGTCTTGGAATAGCTCGGCATTTCAAAGCAGAAATCAAAGTAGCTCTTGACTATGTTTATGCGTAACTATTTTCTCTCATGTACTTTTATAATTTTATACTCATTAATTGTCATGAATTGTTATGATCGCGTCAAGTATTTTATCGGACGGATATTGTTAGAAAAGTAAATTAAGTATGTCTACGCAGACCAATCAATTGGTCAAGCAGGTCTACCTTCAGCTCAGTCATATCTTCTTGATCTACTCAAACTTATTTCCAACTATATGTCATTAATATTTCAGCTAACCTTATGACCAGTATTTATTATGTAATTTGCTATAAATTGAGTGCTAAGAGCCTGTGTTCATCAGTGCCAATTGTATATAGTTTTCTACTGTTGAAAAAGAGTCTAATTGCTACGTTGAGCAGCAAAGTCAAAGACCCTGTTTTGTATTGAAAGCCCTGTCAAGATAGGACTGGAAGTTTTAAAAGAGATTGTTGTTAATGCGTTAGAAACAAGGCAGCTGATCAAGCAATCTAAAGGTTGCTCAATCAAAGGAAATCATTGTTTTAACTCAGTGCTGAAGCTGCTGATTATAGATCTCGCCGTATGTGGAGATCACTGCTTTCTAAAATAACTGGAAAGAAGAAAGCAGAACTAGTTGCCAAAGTTTAAATCTTTTGACATGTTGAATGGTACTGTCACTAGTTAAGCGTTATAAATAAATAAGAAATCATGAAGAAGTTGAAGCCCCAGTCTATAGGGGATCAATATGTTGTTGCAGTCAAAGTCACAATTTGCAGAGTATAGTTAATCAGTGAAGAGTTTGAGGATCGGAGTTAAATATATTAATCAATTGTGGTTGAAGTAAGAGAGATTATGAAAAATATTTGAGTTGTGTAGATCTATTTTACATATGTCCAAAAAGGCCAAAATACTGAAATCACTACAAAGATTCGCCATAGTACTAGGTAAATGTGCTTGTGTACTAGAATTGTATTTATGAACAAAGGAATAAGTCATATTTTTGAATGTTGTAGCATTTCTGTGCTAAATTTATGCAAGCAATGTATGAGGCCAATAGAGCCCATAAAAACTAGAATGCTTGAGCATAGTAGTGTCTCAATGGGAGGATGTTTATTGTCCCTGAGTCATTATTAGGAATGCATGATTGGTTGTACCTGACATCCCAAAGAGTTTTAGATTAACAAATTCATGAATGATGTAGGTGAAAAGGATTCCTATAGAAATAGTAGATGGATCACTTTTTATATGGACTGAATAGTTGATGTAGGTACAAGAAGAAGCACAAACATTAGTGAAGAAAGCCTAGAATGACAATGAGGATGTGCATGCATTATAAGCTACTTTCCCCATCATGTGAGGTTTATGGTAATCTAAAACAATTTGTAAAGTTTTGTGGTCGGCAGTTACCACTAGTATGCAAGGTTCGTGGTTGGTCAAAACCACTTAAGTGTAAAGTTTATGGTTAGCTAGAAACCATTTGTATGAAGAAATTGTGGTTAGCAAGAAACCACTTGAGAAGTCTATTGGTTACAACTAAGCCTTGAAAACCTAGAGTTATTAAGATGAGGGGAAGTAGGCTAAGAATTTTTTAAGTTATTCTAAATGGGTACCTAACAAGGCTACTAACCGGGACCCATATTTTCTTAATTATGGGTGGATATCTAAGATATTTTGATAATTAATTTATGGGGGGAATGTTAGAAAAGTAAATTAATTATGTCTACACAGGCCAACCAATTGGTAAAGCAGGTCGACCTCTAGCTCTGTCTTATATTCTTGATCAACTCAAACTTATCTCCAACTATATGTATGAATATTTCAGCTAACCTCATGACCAATATTTATTATATAATTAGCTATAAATTGAATGCTAGGAGCTTGTGTTCATCAATGCTCCTTTGTGAATATATCATCCTGTCCATGTTTTAACAGATATTGAAGTGAAAAGGGAATTGGATGGAGGTAGGGAGAGTCTCTCTATAGATCTCAATACCACAACATTGGGATTTTGAACTCGTAGGATCCATCAATACAATCTCTCTCTAGCATTGGTAATTAATTTCTACAAACCAAACTATTGTAAATCAAAGAAGGCACCATCCATTGTAAGAATTGGTCATTTCAAATTAATAGCTTGTTCATTGTAAATCTATCGACCATCTTGCATTCCAATATCAGTCATTTAATTTATGACTGGTTCATTGCATGAGCTGCCAACTTGCAATCATATTTATCACATGTTTTTGAATGGAGGGTTCTAGATTGCTCCAATTTCTTTATAAAAATGTGTAATCAATTTTTTTCACAAGGCAATACAAGTTTTATTTGTTGTGCATCAATCTAAGAATGAGTTTGTTTATGTTTTATCTTCATTCTTGTCTTTTCTCACCAACATTGTGGTATCAGAGTTAATGGCAGATCCTTTAGAGCTCATTTTTGTGTTTCTCCATGCTTTCTCCTCTCTTAGAATTTCTTTTATTCATGGTATTTTTAAAACATGGTATTAAAGAAATATTGAGTAATTCACAAGCCAAATCTTACACACATAACAAGGTTGATAAACATAGACAAACATTCATTCAAATTGAAAATTTATGCTTAACTAGTTAAAGCATAGCTCTTTAAAAACTTAATATTTAATATAAACAATCAAAATTGAACTAGTCATATAAACTTCCTAAAATGACAATAAAGATTTTCTAGTAAAACATGACTTCTCTAGTGTTATAGACATAGATTTTTTCTAAATTAGATATTGAAGCTTAATTTATTTTTCTTAACTAGGTCAAATTATATTGAAATATTTATGAAATATAAGTCTTACAATTAAAAAGTAGATAAATATTTTAAGTTTTTGATAAATAACTTATTGATTAAAGTGAGTAAATACTCTTGACTCAAGCTACCTAATAGCCTTTTGTCAATTTTTATCCCACACTTTAAAATTTGTTGAAGAACTAGGCTTACAAACTAGAAGGCAATGATCAAATATATCCTTTATAGTTCGACTAGTGTAAACAAGTTGTTTCAATTTAATCTAATTAACACTATAAAAAAAGTTAGTATTTCTACAATTACAATTCATCACAAAGACTCCTATGCTAGGAAGGTTGTCACATAATCTTTGATAAGGGTTGGAGTAGTCTTGAGCAATGAATTTAAACTAAAACTAAAGGCAATTGTACTTCTATTAGTTTAAAGGAGATTTTATTTTCTCAAATTAATTCTATTATTAGTACATAGTTAAATCTTTTATCTCATAGTAATGATGTTTGTAATAAAATATTTAACAATATTTTAAATATTTATATGCAGTTTGATTAAAATCTTAGTAATATAAATGTAAGAATATAACATTTGAGTGTATTGCCAATTTTTTTTTCTCTATTTATGTGTGGATGCCTTTTTTTTATTTAGATAATGGATTATTAATGTATTTTAAGTATAAATTAAGTTTAAAAATAATTCACAAATAACTGTCATTTTATTAAAAGTTAAATTTTAATTAATTGATTAAATTATTGAATTGTGTAGAAAAAGGAAAGATTTAATTATTGAAGTATATTGAAAAGAACTTTTTACTAAGAATACCAATTCTACTATTCAAATAGAAAATGGTACAATTCAATTCTTCTACATGCATAAGAAATTTGGCTTTCCCCTTACAATTACTTTCATTATGTCTTCATTATCTTGTAAACACTTCTACTTTTATTTTAAATTATCCATATACGTTATTTATAATCTATTTGATCATTTAAAAATAATAATTTATTTATTTCCACTATTTAAAATTTCATATAAACTATTGAAGTTGAATTTGAAGTTGATGGACCTTTGGTCTACTGTGAAGTTGAATGGCTCACAAACAAATAAAAACATTCTTAATTATTTTATAGAACATGTACAATCACAGTAAATATTTTATAAACAAGTTTGATAAACCTAGACTCATCTTACACACATAAAAAGGTAGATACACATTCATCCAAATTCAAAACTCTTTACAAACTGAATATTTAATATAACCTTTGTAACTATTTGCAGGAAACAATCAAAATTGAACCAGTCATATAAACTGCCTAAAATGACACAATGAACTAAACCTCTCAAATAACACGCAGTGAGAAATTATTATCTAAACTAGTCATATAGACTACCTAGAGGGAGTTAATAAGACCATGAAACTCCTAATTAAAGACAGGTTTTTAGTCACAAACAAGGGAGAGCCACAAGTTCTGCACTTCTGGACATGGACAGTCTAGGTCCTTCAGTCATATCCAAATCCCCTTCCACACTCCACTCAAAGCAGTGAAACAGCTAAGCCGAAAGAAGGTTCATACTCACAATGGCCATGTTGGACCACGGGCATCCTCTTCTTCTTGCCCCAAATGGCAACATGTCAAACCACTCCTTGTCCCTTAGAAGATCCACATCTCTCCCCATAAACCTCTCTGGCCTAAACTCATGAGGATCCTCCCACACCGATGGGTCCCTTCCAATGGCCCAGGCATTGACGATCAGCTTGCTTCTCGCAGGAATGAAATATCCCCCAACTCTGCAATCTTCTGTGGATTCATGTGGAAGCAGCAAAGGTAGACTTGGGTACAACCTCAGAGTCTCCATTACAACACAATGCAAATATTCCATGTTTGCCACATCATCCTTGTTCACCATCCTTTCTCAGCCCACTACCTATTTGATTTCCTCCTATATTTTCTTTGCCACTCTAGGGTTTTTGATCAGCAAACTCATCAGCCAACCTAACGTCATGGAAGTCGATTCAATCCCGGCTACAAGCATGTCCTAAAAATACAACGCAGCTATGTTAGATCAATAGGAAAATAAAATATAATATACGACCAGTTTAGTGGATTGTAAAGCTGAATACATACAAAAATGATGGCTTTGATGTTTTCCTCGGTGATTGCCCTTCCATCAAGACTCTCCATTTCCAACAGCTCATCAATCAGGCTCCTTCCGTCATGTACTTCCTTGTGCAAGCTATTTTCCCTACGCTGTTGGTGCTCCTCTACCACTTTTTTAACAACTTGGTCGAAAGAGTTATGTACCTTTCTCATGCGCCACTTGTATGAGAAAGATTATAAATTTAAATTACAACTCACAACCTTAAACTTAAAGTCTTTGCTGGATACTTAAAAATTGCTCGGCACATGAAGGTGTTGAGTGCAAATTTTGCTCAGCACTTGAAGGTGCTGAGTCATAGATTGCTCGGCACTTGATGGTGCCGAGTGATAGGCAATAGGTACCGAGTTGGCTCAGCACAAGAAGAGCTCAGCACACAAAAATTGCTCGGCACCAATGGATGCCGAGTGAGCTTAGCTCCAACTGAGAAAGAAGATGCCGAGGGTTTTGTTCAAGTTAAAAATTATAACTTAGAAAAATTCTAATGTGAATGCTTTCACCATTAAAACTAGAGAGCCAATACGTTAAGCTTTAAAAAACAAAAAACTTGCCAAATGCAACATTCAAGGGAAGAGTAATGGATTCAAGTGTGCCTGCTTGCTTTACTATTCAACTTGATTAAACCATTACAAAATCTGGGAGCATTCGGCTTCAACCAGAAAAACCCTAAAATAACCCTAAACTGATAATGCTTTAAATAACTTTAAACCTGCAACTCTAATGGCTACATACAATGCTGCCTGGAGCAATCACTGCTTCAACAGGACAAATCTAACAATAAAAAACTTACAACTACTGATCTGCTGAAAACTCTCTAAATGAATGAATAAACATTCTTTTTGTCACATTTAATTTCCCCCCTCTTTTCTAATTTCAAAAAATCTAACCCACCGTATTTATGTTTCTGTCTGTTCTGGACGTCAGAGGTGGTAGGTGAGCATTTGACTCAAGGGGCAAACATACACTTCATTTAATATTCCCATAGCTTGACACCTTGCAAGTCCATCCAATCCAAGTATGGAATGAAATCTCCTATATTGACTTCTATGATTATTGATCCAACCTCTGCAAACATCTTCACTATCTCTTTAACTTCACTAGTCCCACCGTGGAAACATAATTTGTTGCCAAAAAGGATTTTCCCAACGTTTGCTAACGAAAATGATGAAAGTACATTTGTGAGATTTACGGACCTCTTTCCCTGCCCAAACATCTCCCACTCTGAACAAACAAAGAGACATGCTTCTCTATCTCTTACACCTCTGAAAGACTCGATCTTTTTGCTATTCAGTAATCCAACTATGCATAGCTTTCTCACATGTCTATTGGAGGTATTAATTTTTGCAACCACCCAGCCTGTCGGTAGTCCACCTTGACCATCCATCATCCAGCCCACACTCTAGCACCATCCATATTAAATAAGAGACAGTGAGCCGTCTCAGCCACTCCAGCTAGATGCCCATATTTAATTCCATATTTACTATATTATAACATGTGTAAAATATATTTTGTATTCAAGAAAGTTCTGAAACCTCTATAAATAGAGGCCTTATGTAATGCATTTTGTAAGGCAGTAAAGGAAATGAAATAAGTTTTACTTTTGTTTATTTGTATATCTTTGCCTTCAAATTGGTATCAGAGCATGAAGAGCTGGGCCTAGGAGGAAAAGAATTATTTGTTGACATGTATAATTGTTGTAGTAGTGAATGGAGTTTCTAATGTTTTCTTTCTTGCAGATCATCAGTTTCTAAAGTTGGAGATTAGTGACTACGAAGATAGAGAGAAGAAAAGGTGCCAATTAATATTTGAAGAAGGTATGAGCTGATTTCTTGAAGTGAAGTCTAATGAGAAAAAAAATTGTTAAAAGGGGACAATAAGTATTATATTGTTGTTTGTTTAAACTATATCTCATTGGCTTAGACTTGTTTGGTGGATTTTCTTTGTAAAGAAAAGTTTAAAATTGTAAGGTGCAGTTGTAATTGTGAGTATTAATATGGCTTTAGGAAGTAGTATAGCTCAACCACATATTCTAATATTTTCTAGTAAAAATTGTGAATTTTGGGCTATAAAAATGAAAATATTATTTTGTTCTCAAGGCATATGGGATCTTATGGAAAAGGGTTTTATTGAACCACAAGATGAGTATACATTAACACAAGATGAAAAGGATAAATTGCAAGATAACAAGAAAAAGGATGCTAAAGCATTGTTTCTAATTCAACAATCTTTAGATGAATCAATTTTCCCTAAGGTATGTGCAACTAAAATGTCCAAAATTGCATGCAATATTTTAGAAATAACATATCAAGGGACATCAAAAGTTAAGATTGCTAAATTGCAAACTTTAATGTTGATTTTGAAAATTTGTGTATGAAGGATTTAGACTTAGTTGTTCAATTTCTAAATCAAGTAATGAATGTGGTTAATCACATTAGATCATATGGTGATGATTTGACAGATCAAAAAGTTGTTGAAAAGATACTTCGTTGTTTGCCTAGAAAATTTGATGCCATTGTTGTTGCCATTGAAGAATCTAAGGATTTGACAATACTCTCTATTAATGAGTTGATGGGTTCACTTTTATCTCATGAATCAAGAATGAATATAAATAACAATTCTTCTTTGGAGAATGCTTTTAGATCACAAGTATCTCTTGGCAGAGGAAGAGGAAGATCAAACTACAGAGGAAGAGGAAGAGGTAGAAGCATAGATGGGCATGACAGTCCAAATCAAGAAGAAAGAACAAATCAATCCATTCAAAGTTTGAACAGAGGATGCAGAAAAAGTTCATTCCAACACCCATCATCAAGGTTTGATAAATCTTGAATTCAATGTCATTATTGTAAGAGATTTGGTCATATTGCAAGTGAATATAAAAAGAAACAAGAGGATATTGAAAAGAATGGTGCTAATTACTGAGATGTATCTGATAACAATTCAGGAAGTTTATTTATAACTTGTAATGTTGCTCAAGAAAGTTCTAGTGATATATGGTTCCTAGATAGTGGATGTAGTAACCATGTGACTGGAAATAAAGATTTGTTTGCTAGCTTGGATGATTCTGTAAAATCTGAAGTAAAGCTAGGAAATGAAAGTAAAGTCTCTATAATGGGAAAAAAGTGTTATAAATATCTTGACAAAAAATGCAGGAAAAAGATATATTTCTGATGTGTATTTTGTGCCCAGATTAAAACACAATCTCATGAGTGTTGGTCAACTAGTACAAAAGGGTTACAAAGTTTCTTTTGATAATGATGTTTGCACAATCTTGGATAGAAATCCCAGTGGCAAGTTAATTGAAAGGGTCAACATGACACAAAATTGAATGTTCCCCCTCCAGATTCATTGCATTCAAGGAGGAAAAGAAGTTAGTTTTAAGACAATATAATTAGATCAGTCATGGCTATGGCATTTGAGGTATGGTCATCTTCATTTTGATGCTTTGAGCTTGTTACAAAAGAAGAATATGGTGAAACGATTGCCTCAGATATTGAAACCACCAAGTTCATGTGAATGTTGTATTTTGGCAAAACAACATAGAGAAAGATTTCTAGTAGGAGGTTCATATAGAGCAAGAGCACCATTGGAATTAGTTCACACTGATAGATGTGGACCTATGAAAACTCCATCTTTAGGAGGAAGTATATATTTACTAACATTTATTGATGATTTTACTAGGAAGACTTGGATATACTTTCTCAAACAAAAGAGTGAAGCTTTTGAAAAGTTCAAGGACTTTAAAACTTTGGTTGAAAAACAAAGTGGTTTCTACATCAAAGTATTGCAATCTGATAGAGGTGGTGAATTCAGTTCTAATGAGTTTCTAAAATTTTGCAGATTTTATGGAATTAAGAAGCAGTTTACCACAAGGTACACACCACAAAAAAATGGTGTAGTAGAGAGGAAGAAAATAACCATAATGGAAATGGAAACGAGTATGTTGAAGGCCAAAAATGTATCCAATGAGTTTTGGGCAGAAATTGTAGTATGTGTTGTATACATCTTGAACAGGAGTCCTACAAAGAGTGTTAAGAACACAATTCCACAAGAAGCATGGAGTGGTAAGAAACATAATATATCCCATTTTAGAGTTTTTGGATGTGTTTCTTATTCATTAGTGCCATCTAAATTGAGGAAGAAATTGGATGATAAAAGTGAAAACTGCATCTTTATTGGTTATAGTGAAGAATCAAAGGTTTATAGATTGTATAACCTTGTTTCAAAGAAATTGATCATTAGAAGGGATGTTAAATTTGAAGAAGAAGATTCATGGCATGAAAATCATAACAAACAAGTCACAAAAGGAGCACCAATATTACAATGTGATGATTAATTTAAGGAACAAGGGACTCAATCAGCACCCAATACTCCACCAAGGAACTTTGTGCAAGGAGCCTCACCTCCAAGTTCAAATGTTAGTGATAAATTCGATTCTACATTCCCAACACCAAGTTACAAAGGTAAGAAGACAAGAAGCTTAAAAGAGATATATGATCAAGAAGAGAATGCAGACATTTACTCAAATTTTGCTTTATTTTCTTGTGATCCATTGTATTTTGATGAAGCAATTAAAGAAGATAAATGGATCAAGGCAATGGATGAAGAAATTGACTCTACTGAAAGAAATAACACATTGGAATTAATGGATTTACATAAAGGAAAAGAATGTATAGGAGTCAAATGGGTCTACAAAACTAAATTTGATGCAAAAGGTGAAATTGTTAGGCATAAGGCAAGGCTAGTTGCTAAAGTTTTTTCACAACAATATGGAATTGATTATAATGAAACATTTGCTCCAGTCGCTAGACTTGACATAGTTCAAACTATTTTAGCAATAGCAACACAAAATGATTGGAAAATGTATCAAATGGATGTAAAATAAACTTTTTTGAATGGTTTTCTTAATGAAGAGGTATATGCTAAACAACCACCTAGTTATGAGGTTAGTGGGCATGAAAACAAGGTATATAAACTAAACAAGGCACTTTATGGTTTGTGTTGATGAATGAGGATCGCTTCAGATGTAATTGATATAAATAATTTTGTAATGAATTATATATTTAATTTACTTATAATATTCCCTTTGTATATTCTAATTTCTTAGTATATACTAATACTTGCACATGGATAATGCTTCTGAATGATATCACACAATAGGCGGTGGGCACTTTAATAAAATGAAATAAGGTGGAGTTGACAGCACTAGAATGACCAGTGTTTACAAAGTGCATGTAATGAATTCTATCGTATCTCTAATTCGCTACATACACTTATCTATACTCGATATCATCCACTTTAATGTAGACTGAGTGTAATGATGTCTACAGAATATCAGTTCCTCCCACATGCACAAATATAAGTCTTCTCTGTCGTAATTGTATTCACTTTTTTTTTCTTGCTATTTTTCTAATGACAAATAATTGCACTATTTATATGTATGAAGAAGAGCTATTAAAAGGAGAGTCACAACCCAATGGGACGTGACTCTATATAGAGATATGTCCAATTGGGCTCATGACTCCCAATTGGATTAACCATTAACCAAAAGGAAATATGTCTATAGCAATAAATTATTGCTTACACATTATAATAAGGATATAAATCAAGTTATATATATGAAATTTATCAGTTTACATTATAAGAATATATAATCTTTAATGTCTATGATATTTAAATATAACCTTTAAGATTTATCTGATGAAACTATAAAACATTAACACTCCCTCTTAGTTAGGAAGGATAAATAATTTCAACAAAAGAAATATCTAACTTAATAGATGTTTGAAACATAGTCTATTTGGGAACTTAGTTCACCGTAAAATTTACTTCTATTGTGATTTACGATAAACATTATTAGATGTTCGTAACAATAGAAGGCCATGGTCTATTTAAGGAATTTAATCCACCATGCAAAAACAAAATTCTATTGTGATCTTATTAAATGTCATAATATGTTAATCACAATAGAAGGCCATGGTCTATTTAAGGAACTTAATCCACCATGCAAAGAAACTTCTATTAAAATCTAATTTCAACATCATTAGATGTCGATTTCAATAGGAGGCCATGGTCTATTTAAGGAACTTAATCCACCATGCAAAATAACTTGTATAAAATAGAATTTAAGCTATTGAAAGATTGTCACCTTTCAATAACTTCTACAATTTCAAGTGTCTATCATTAAGAAGTCGTCACTTCTTTGTGATGTACACAAATTTCAAAAATAAAGAAGTTTGATCTTAACAATGAATGATAAATGAACTCCATCTTAAACCATTATCACAATAACTTATTTAGAAAGGAGAAGTTTCTAAATTCAAATTAGGGTTACTAACTTCAGCAAAAGATTCTTGATGTTTAATTTGGTCAGGACATATAGTTGTAGTGTGTCCATATTTGTCACATCTAAAACATTGTACTTTAGAGTAGTCCCTTTGTCTCTTGCGAGAATATTTTCCCTTTTTTTCCTTTTAATTTAGTGGTGAAAGCTTGAAAACCTTCATTCTTGGATTCATCAATAATCCCTCTGGATATTAAATTACATTCTTCTTGAATGCAATCGGCTTTTAGATGATCAAATTTAGGAAGTTTGGAACAAGCACATATTTGCTGTTTGAAATTTTCCCATGAGGCAGGGAGTCCATTGAATGTTACCAAAATTAACTCCTTGCTATCATAAATGTGACCAATTTCCAGAAGTTGATTTCTTAGGTCAGTTACTCTCATAAGGTAAGAGGTAATATTTTCTCCTCTATTCATTTTTATATTAGAAAGTTGATTTTTCAGAGTAAGATGATGATAGGTGTTGTTGATTTCAAACATATCTTCTAGAGATTTCATCATATCATAAGCAGAGTCTAGCTTGGTGATAATAGGTAGTAAATGATTTCTCACTCCATCTACCAATAATTCCATGGCTCTTATGTTGTTATTTTCCCATTGGTCATTATCGTTGACTTTTTTTTGATTTAGGAGAACTTAGAATAGGTAATAGATCATGCTTTTTCATAGCTAACATAATTCGTAGTTTCCATGCTTCAAAATCAGAAGCACCTTCAAGTCTATCTTCGAGTCTCATGACAAGTACCATCTTGCGATAAGGAGATTAGATAAATAATGAGAATCTTCAATAATCTGAATGCATCTTGCCTTTAAACTTGCTCTGATACCATGTTGATGAATGAGGATTAGATGTGATTGATATGAGTAATTTTATAATGAATTATATATTTAATTTACTTATAATATTCCCTTGGTATATTCTAATTTCTTAGTATATGCTAATACTTGCACATGAATAATGCTTCTGAATGATATCACACAATAGGTGGTGGGCACTTTAATAAAATGAAACAAGGTGGAATTGACAGCACTAGAATGACTAGTGTTTACAAAGTGCATGTAATGAATTCTATCATATCTCTAATTCTCTACATACACTGATCTGTACTCGATATCATCCACTTTAATGTAGACTGAGTGTAATGATGTCTACAAAATATCAGTACCTACTGCATGCACAAATATAAGTCTTCTCTATCATAATTATATTCACTTTTTTTTTCTTTCTATTTTTCTAATGACAAATAATTGCACTATTTATAAGTATGAAGAAAAACTATTAAAAGGAGAGTCACAACCCGATGGGACATGACTCTATATAGAGATATGTCCAATCAGGCTCATGACTCCCAATTGGATTAACCATTAACCAAAAGGAAATATGTCTATAGCAATAAATTATTGCTTACACATTATAATAAGAATATAAATCAAGTTAGTAATATATATATGAAATTTATCAATTTACATTATAAGAATATATAATCTTTAATTTCTATGATATTTAAATTTAACCTTTAAGATTTATCTGATGAAACTATAAAACATTAATAGTTTGAAACAAGCTCCTAGGGCTTGGTATAAGAGGATTGATTCATACATGATAAGTAATCAATTCAATAGAAGTAACAATGAGCGCATGTTATATGTTAAGACTAATAAGGAAGGTCAGATTTTGATTGTAGCTTTGTATGTTGATGACTTGATATTCACTGGAAATCTATCAATAGACAAGTTCAAGTCAGAAATGATGAAAGAATTTGAAATGACAGATTTGGGGTTGATGAGATATTTCTTAGGTATTGAAGTTATTCAATGTGACAAAGGTATCTTCATTTGTCAATCCAAGTATACAAAGGATGTTTTGAAGAAATTTAAAATGATGAATTGAAATCCAGCATCAACTCTAGTTGCAATAGGAACAAAACTTAGCAAGGAAGAGAAGGGCTCAAATGTTGATCCAACTATGTTTAAAATACTTGTTGGAACTTTAATGTATATGACAACTACAAGGCCAAACATCATGTATGGTGTTAGTTTGATCTCAAGGTTCATGGAGTCACCACAAAATTCTCACTAGCAAGTTCAAAAAAGGATATTGAGATATATTATAGGAACAATGGCATATGGAATCCTATATTCTAAAGCTAAATTTTTTTGTTTGATTGGTTATACTGATAGTGATTTTGTAGGTAGCATTGATGATAGGAAGAGCGCTTTTGGATATATCTTTCACCTTAGATGAGGAGCCGTGTCATGGGCATCAAAGAAGCAACCTATAGTGACTATTTCATTAGTTGAAGCAGAATATGTAGCTGCCATTTCCACAACATGTCAAGCAGTATGAATGCATCAAATTTTGTTCGATCTTCACCATCATTAGGAGGAACCAACACCAATTCTTTGTGATAACAAATCAGCAAGAGCATAATCTAAGAATCAAGTATTTCATTAGAGGAGCAAACATATTGATACAAGGTATCACTTCATCAAAGAATTGGTCAACAATGGAGAAATCTATCTTGAGTTCTGTAAATTTGAAGATCAATTGGTAGATATTTTCACTGACGCATTACAAAAGAATAAATTTGAATATTTCTGAGAGAAATTGGGTATTATTGATGCAAAATTTGTTAATGGCATAAATTAAGGGGAAGTGTTGGAGCTATTAATTTCTACAACAACCTAGCCTATTGGAAGTCTGCCTTGACCATCCACCATCTAGCCCACACTCCAACACCATCCATATTAAATAGGAGACAGTGAGTTGTCTCAACTGCTCCAGCCAGCAGCCCATATTTAATTCCATATTTAATATATTATAACATGTGTAAAATGCATTTTGTATTCAAGAAAGTTTTGAAACCTCTATAAATAGAGGCCTTATGTAATGCATTTTGTAAGGCATTAAAGGCAATGAAATAAGTTTTATTTCTATTTATTTGGATATCTTTGCCTTCAGTGTCTCCAAAAGGGCCTGGATGGAGAGAAACCCACATGCTTGAAATTATATCCAGGGTATTGCCCCATGGCTATTGGTGCTTGGCTGGCAAAAGCAATATTGTGGGTTTTCAAGAATTCCTTGGCCATGGTAGAAGGAAAAACCACAACTGTAGAAAAAGAACTCAATTTGAGCATCATAATGGGTCCATATTTCTTACCAAGTTCATGAAGATCACGATGGGGAAGCTTTGTTAGTTGGTTCACATTTCCAATGATAGGCCATGGAATGGTGCAGGGGGCACTTTGAAAGTCATTTTTCTTTTTCTTTGTGACACTAAATCTAAACAAAACCCATAGGAAAATTATAAGAACACTTAACATGGGCACTGATGGAACATAAGCACCATTGCTTGATATGTTTGGTGCATGTAGAGATGTAGGAAATGATTTCTACTTTTCAAATTTATACAAAATTTCTACTTTCTATCTCATTTTCTTTGACTGATATAAAATAAAAATAAAAATAAAGACTTCAAAACTACTATGAATATGTTGTACATTTAATGTATTCTCATTTCATCCATCACACAACGACAAGATCCATTAGATGCTGCCAATGATCCACGACCATCTTCCAAATTTAAAAATGTCCATTCCAAATTTGATATTGCAATACATAAATATGTATAATCTAATACTAGCTCCTCAAATGGTCCCTTCAAATGGACATCTTCCCCTTTTTATTTCTGGCCAAATAGAAGTGTCATTTGGAATGCTACATTGGGTTCCCTGTATTGAAAATAAATAATAAAAATACATTTTTGAATAGACAACTTCCGACTGATATTATATATTTATAAAAATATGAATACATCATAATAAAAATCATTCATCAAGTTGTTAAATTATACTATTTTGGTAATATTCTAAATAGAGTATGACCGTACCAATGTAATAACTATTGCTTTTAAATGTAATAACTATTTCTTTTAAAAAATTTCAGTCAATCATTGTATTATACACACCCTTTCCTAATATGATTGCTACAAATAAGTAAACATTATTTAATAGTAGCTACTCATGTCTGCATCTTCCGATTTTGTATTTCTGGCCAAACAAAAGTGTAAATTTGGTTGTTGCATTTCCGAATCGATGTAAACAAACAAGTGATAATATACTTGTTACAAATAGGGATTACTAGGGGGGCATAACAAAGCAATAAAGTAATGTTGAATGGGTAAAAGCACAAACCTGTGTCACCTTTTGTGATATCTTGTACCGTTTCGACCAGAACACTTTCCACCGTAAGGATTTCGGCCGTAACGGATCTAGTCGTACACACCTGGCAGTTTTGCGCGCCTACATTGTGTGTACCGTTTCAGCTGAAATGAGTTCGGCCGAAAGGGTTATAGCTGAAACCCCGACACGGAATAAAACTCGGCGCAAACCTCTAGCGGCTATCATTGCTACTGTTGCGGTTTCTGAATGTTTGGAGAGCGGGTTAAGGGTTTTGGCCGTAACTGGTTGGTGGTATTTCCCTCCCTATTTTTTAATAGTTTTTAAAAGTATTTTTTGATTAGTAGATGTTAATCATACTTAAAATAGTTGTTTTTTACGTATTTTGTGAGTGGAATGCTTTAAATTATTTATTTTTTAATATGTTTAAATTATTTAAATTATTTTAGATTATTTAAGAATGGTATTTAAATTAATTTGTTAGCAAAAATGTAGTTAAACATGAGATAAAAACGTAGAAAAACATTAATTAAAAGTGGAGAAAAATATTAGGAAAAATATTAGGGTAAAATATAGAAAAACATTAGTTAAAAGTGTAGAAAAACATTAGGTTAAAATATAAAACAACATTAGGTTAAAATATAAAAAAATATTAGATTAAAATATACAAAAATATACCTTCTAACATAACCTTATATTAACTGCAATCATAACCCATACCACATTCTAACCATAAAATAGGCCCTCTACTAACCGAATGAACCACACTTAGATATTGATGATGTTCATTTGAACAACTAGTTATTGTTAGGTAATAATGATTCTTACATTAACAAATGACACATAACAATCTCATGATACATTTCTAGGTATTTTTATCCATATATATGTTAAGGGGACCTAGGGACTCCTACTAGGTCATTACGTCTGTTATAGGTTGTAATAGGTATTCATATGTTTACTAGCACATAATAGGTATTGTCAGGTAATAATGAGTCTTACATTACCAAACAACACATTACTTGATCACTTATGTCAACTATGTTTTTCAATACGTTATCCATACATGTGTGTCTTAAGGGGACATATGAGTCGTAATAGGTCATACTATTTTTTATAGGTTAGATAATAAATCTTAATATGTATTATTAGGATATAATAGGTCTTATTAGGTAATGATGATTCTTACATTACCATATGACACATAACGACCTCATGATACATTTTTAGGTATTTTTATCCATATATATGTTAAGGGTACCTAGGGATTCCTACTAGGTCATTACATCTGTTATAGGTTGTAATAGGTACATTCATATGTTTACTAGCATATAATAGGTATTTTTAGGTAATAATAAGTCTTACATTACCAAACAACACATTACTTGATCACTTATGTCAACTGCATTTTTCAATACCTTATCCATACATGTGTGTCTTAAGGGGACATAGGAGTCATAATAGGTCATACTATTTTTTATAGGTTCTAATAAATCTTAATATGTATTATTAGGATATAATAGGTCTTATTAGGTAATGATGATTCTTACATTACCAAATGACACATAACGACCTCATGATACATTTTTAGATATTTTTATCCATATATATGTTAAGGGGACCTAGGGACTCCTACTAGGTCATTACATCTGTTATAGGTTGTAATAGGTATTCATATTTTTACTAGCACATAATAGGTATTGTTAGGTACTAATGAGTCTTACATTACCAAAAAACACATTACTTGATCACTTATGTCAACTGTGTTTTTCAATACGTTATCCATACATGTGTGTCTTAAGGGGACATAGGAGTTGTAATAGATCATACTATTTTTTATAGGTTCTAATAAATCTTAATATGTATTATTAGGATATAATAGGTCTTATTAGGTAATGATGATTCTTACATTACCATATGACACATAACGAGCTCATGATACATTTCTAGGTATTTTTATCCATATATATGTTAAGGGGACCTAGGGGATCCTACTAGGTCATTACATCTGTTATAGGTTGTAATAGGTATTCATATGTTTACTAGCACATAATAGGTATTGTCAGGTAATAATGAGTCTTACATTACCAAACAACACATTACTTGATCACTTATGTCAACTGCATTTTTCAATACGTTATCCATACATGTGTGTCTTAAGGGGACATAGGAGTCATAACAGGTCATACAATTTTTTATATGTTAGATAATAAATCTTAATATGTATTATTAGGATATAATAGGTCTTATTAGGTAATGATGATTCTTACATTACCATATGACACATAACGACCTCATGATACATTTTTAGGTATTTTTATCCATATATATGTTAAGGGGACCTAGGGACTCCTACTAGGTCATTACATCTGTTATAGGTTGTAATAGGTATTCATATGTTTACTAGCACATAATAGGTATTGTCAGGTAATAATGAGTCTTACATTACCAAACAACACATTACTTGATCACTTATGTCAACTAGATTTTTCAATACGTTATCCATACATGTGTGTCTTAAGGGGACATAGGAGTCGTAATAGGACCTCATGATACATATCTAGGCATTTTTATCCATATATATGTTAAGGGGACCTAGGGACTCCTACTAGGTCATTACGTCTATTATAGGTTGTAATAGGTATTCATATGTTTAAACTAGCACATAATAGACTGACCTTACTATCAACCTTAATAAAACTATATCCCATTTACTTTATTAACATTCTTAACTCTAATTCAAACTAGTAAATTAAGTCATGAGTTCTAAATTGTAAATTAAAATTTGCTAACTAAACTCATTTACTTATCTAGTAACAAATTTTTCTATCCCTATGTCCTAACTCTCATCTACACTCCCCATAATCATCAAAGCATTTACATCAAAATTTAGATTTTAGTCAAGAATTATATTTTTTTATTGCATGTATGTACATGTGTGCACTTAGTTATCATTTAATCAAGAAATTTTATTTTATTTTTATTGCATATACATGTACATGTATGAATATTTATTTTTCACATTTGCATGAGCACGTTACAATGTACATTAGATATGGTCTCTAAGATAATTTGTTTTAAAATACATATGTATGTTACATGATTGTTCATTTAGCACCATACATTTAATGTTGTGTATTTATATGTACATGTGTTTCAAATTAAATTTAACTTTTAATTATTTTAATTTAAATAGACTTGTATGTTTATATTTGTATATATATGCATGTGCAGATCTCTAGATATTTATCACTCAAATTCTAGCTTCACATTCATATTCTCATATTCATTTTCATATATACACTATGGCATCCGGTTCTGGGGATCATGCTCCTGCATCCTCAGGGGATGCTAGTGTTCGTGGTGGGGATTAGAGTGCTGAGTCTGGTACAGCACGTAGAGCAACCTCCACCCATGATAGACAGCAGTTATTTAGAGATACAGTGGCGAGATTATCTCGTGCTATGCAGGTTTTGGATAGCTTGCTTTCCTCTTCTACCACCCTCCCTAATAGGGAGAAGGTTATAGTGATGCAAGAGGAGTTATTTCATATGATTCAGACAGTTGAATCATACAACCCTTTTGATGATATGAGCATTGAGACATTTTATTCTTCTTTATCTCACAGTGTCACTGGCACTGTGAAGTACACACAAATTGATACTAAGGTTTCCACCAGCATGGTGAAAACCATGTTTCCATCTTATGCACATCGTCGCAGAGTCAGAGGCTACTTTGTGACGAAGTGTACTGATCCACTCGTTGCACCATTGATGTATCCTCGTTGGTTGGCTACTCATCATAGATGGCCACAGAAGGATGAGTTCCCCCTATATTTCTGCAAACAATTGTTTGCAAAATTTCATTTACACTATGATGTTGACGATATAGATTATCCACAGCATGTTGGGCAGGGTCAGGGGAGACTTTCTAATAGATTTAGACCTGCGGACACTCCTGCACCCATTAACAAACGGGAAATGGTGGGTCCAAACCTTTTGGTTATGCCAAGAGGTCCACAAATGGCTACTGCAGGTGAGAGTGTTCCTGATGACACAATTAGGACACAAATTTTTTCGATCATCGCCACCATTGCCACACAGTTACACGAGATTTCTTCTGATTGATGTAGTTGATATATGCTATAGTCTCGAGGTACCGCTCCCATAGCTACATCATCTAGCACACCTGTTGATGATGATTATGGAGTTGCAGACATACCTTCTCTTGTAGACATTTCTGCAGTCTTAGAGGTGGATGCATTGCATCATTTGGCATCATATTTAGCATCTGATCTTTTAGGTGCATATGGAGAATTATCTACACTCTCATGGATTCCACTTCATGACATGAGCTCTCAGATTAGACATATTTTGTCACGTACAACAGTCCTAGAGGATTCACAGAGGCAGGAGGACATTCCTGCACCTTCTACTACTCCTACTGCTACACAGGCCCAGGCTACAGCACCAACCCCAGCTACTCAGGACCCTATAGCACCCCCCCCCCCCCTACTCAGGATCTTAGTGGCACCATACAGCCTAGTCTATTTACTTCCATGCTTTCAGATTAGGGCCGCACTATTGACTTGGATGCTGATACTATTTTTTCATTACATGATTCAGATATCAGTCAGATCGGCAGAGCATTACATAATGCTACAGTAAATATCTCTATATGTTTGGATTTATTTTTATTATAGTAAATAATATGTCTATATGTTTAAATTAATTTATATGTGTGTGTTTGTGTATGTGTTATAGGGTTTGACTGATAGTATGTTACATTTTGCTGATCTGTAGACAGTGTCGACAGATCCTACACGTCATGAGTTCCAGGTATGTTACAATTTATATATATATATTTGATTTATATACATGTAGATCTTGATATAATTTGTCTATACACATAATTAAATGGCTCACTTGTTATCATTTGACACAGGGTTTAGATGCAGCTGATAGACCCTTTTGGGGACAAGACCCAGGATCAGGACGGGGGGTGTAGCTGATTAGATCATATGTGGCCTTTTATTTTACTACACACATGTTATGCCTAGATACATATTTATATGGACAGTTTGATGTTTTATATGTTATTTCCATATGCATACATTTTATATCCAGACACTTTGATGCCTTATATGTTATTTTCAGATACATGGTTTATATGGACACTTTGATGTTTTATATGTTATTTCTAGATACGTGTTTATATCATGGACACTAAATGATGTTTTATATGTTATTTCGAGATACATGCTTATATGGAGATTTTGATGTTTTATATATGTTATTTCTAGACATTTGATCTACATGATCTATTTTTATACATTTAATATGGGTACATTATATTCTCCAAATATATGCACATGTATGTTATTGATCTTTTAATGTAGATGTCTATTTTATTGATCTTTTGATGTCTTCATCTTTTATGTAACTTATGTATGTGTTATGCACATGTTTCTATATGTTATTCATATTTTCAATATTCAAGTTTACATGTATACATATGCATAGTTATTCATCTTAATGCCTTAATCTAAGTGTAATTAACTATATAATTTTAATGGTCAATGTACATAACAATATAACATATATTTAATGACATGTCTTAATTAACTGTATAATTAACTATATATTTAGTCTAATTATATTTAATGTAGATCATGTATTAACTATATTTAATGACATGCCTTAATTAACTATAATTAACTATATTAAATCTAATTATATTTAATGTCTTAATAATTAAGTCTATTTAATGACTTAATTAACTCTATTTAATGACATGCTTTAATTAACTATAATTAACTATATTTAGCCTAATTAACTATAACTAACTATATTTAATCTAATTATATTTAATATCTTACTAATTAACTCTATTTAATGACTTAATTAGTTACTCTATTTAATGACATGTCTTAATTAACTATAATTAACTATATTTAACCTAATTAACTATAACTAACTATATTTAATGTCTTAATAATTAACTCTATTTAATGACTTAATTAACTCTATTTAATGACATGCCTTAATTAACTATATTTAATCTAATTATATTTAATGTCTTAATAATTAACTCTATTTAATAACTTAATTAACTATATTTAATGACATACATTCTTAATTAACTATAATTAATAGCATTTAATTAATAAAATATAATGTACATGTAATTATATATAACATAGTTCATTTAACATATACATGTAATCTTAACATAACGATTATATACAAACATAAAGAATGTATCATATAAGAACATATAAAGATTATATGTACATACAAATACATACAAATACTAAAAACGTTGCCTTAAGGGGAGGTCCTAAGAGACCTAGTCTTAAATGAGATATCCATGTCGAATTTAAATAAAAATAACAATACATGTCTAATTTTGCATATGCAAGATAAATGATCCAATGTACAAAAATTTATATAAAACAAATATCCTATCAATATTAAATATGAAAGTATAAGAGCTATACAAGCATAACTCAACTAGAGCTCCACAATAAGTACATAGGTAAACTAGAGCTCCACAAACAATGTATTCTTAGGATCCTCTCTACTTTTTATTATCTCTAGAAGTTTTTCATGTTCTTCAATAGGCAATTTCCACTTTTGATTTCCACGACGTCCTTTTCTTTGTACTGCTTCAAATTGTAATTTGGTTGCTATAACATGGTTGCTATAGTGTAAAACCTTTTCTCCAGGCTTGTATTCAATAAATTCAATACCACTACCAATTACCCTTGTTTGTTGATAATATGTTCCTTCAATAACAATTGATCCAATTGGATATGACTGTTCATTAGATCTATAGTTCCTTCTAGCAACTTGTGTTTTGCTTTTGTGCATCTTAAAAGATAATAGTCCACATTTTTTGCATTATCTAGTAAGGCTTGAACTGCAAAAATATCTCCTGCATGTATATAAAAAGAGAAATATAAATTAATTTTAAAAAAAATATACATGTATATTAATTTATATATATGTATATATGCACACAAACCTGCCACAACTAAATCAGAAATGCGCTCATAATCAGCTGAATATACAGGATCATGAATGTCAATGTCAATGTCAACATCTTCAAAAGGAGGTTTTCTAACTATCTCCTTCAAATCCCAATGTGAAACATATCCATTCTCAATATTTTCACATGCACTCACTACATTGTCCTTAATGCAATCATCACAAAAACATGTTTTCTCTCTTACTTTAAGTACTGGAGGTTTATGGTTTCCTATAGTCATCACTTGATGTAAACTTCTAATTCTAGGAATCGTTTGATAATTGTAAAGATTAGATCGATCTATATCTGTTACAAATACAAAAACTAATTGTCATATTTCAAAATAAATATTTAATTAAAAACTCAACTTGATTTGAAAAAGACATTAAAAATAAATATAACTTAGTTCACCTTTCACCTCCCAAAAGTAACGCTTATTGTATTCAGTATCTCGAGTAGCAAAATGAACTTTGCACCATTCAACAATTTGATTTGCACTCTCTATCCTATTCCCTGTATGTACATAAAATATGCATGTATATATAAAATTTAAAATATATGCTATTAGAGTATTAAACATGTACATTTAAAAAATGCATATATTTATCTGCAAGTTCATGTTGTCGAAGTGCACGTTTTATACATGCTTCTGCTCCATCATGCTCCCCTTTTCCATGTCCACTTTCAAAGAAATTCCATAAAAACTTAACATTGGTTCTAGCATGTTGCATTGCTAACCAATTAAATGCTTTTGCAGATTTGAATTGTCCTGTGAACGTGAAACATGATAAGTATCTACAATTATCCAAGTACATATATTAAATAGAAATAGACATGTCCAAATAAATACAAGTTAAAATAAAGTTAAATAACTGTGTAATTATTTCATGTATACTAACCTGCACATCCATCAGACCAAATCCAGTGCTCTGAAACATTTATTCCATGATTTCTGAGATCTTCAGAGAACATTGCAAAACAATGAGCCACATAACTCATGTCATGAACTTTATCATCGCTAATATAGAAATGAACCTCTTTGATGATGATGCGTTCATTTTCATCCAATCTTTCTATCTGATCCACCTGAAATTGTGCATGTCTATAGGTCACTTGCACAAATATTACAACTTGTTCAGAATGATAATATTGGCTTTAGAGCTCTGTATGAGGTGCAAATGTATAATTCTCAGAAAAATCTACAATTGAAAGTATACAACCAGGTGGAAAACAATTTTTGGAATCACAAAACTATTTAGCTTGCCATCATGCACCATGACAATGTTGGATATGTGGATATATCAATGGATGGAATTTGGCCATGAACTCATCATAATGCAATTCACTCTCCTTCAATACGATTTTTCTGGATTCATCCCCTCTATTATTTTGGTATGTCTCATATTCATATCTCATCCATGAAACTGGTGTGGATTCATTAATATTCTCAACTTGCATAATTTGAGAAAATTTGTGTAAATCTGCACAAACTTCACACTGATTTTTGATGCATTTCACTTTGAATTCATCTAAATCTTCTAATTTATCACATAATATGGACCTCACAAATTGTGTTGTACTGCTAGGGATGACCAAATTAGGATCAAGTATTGCCATAACTTTTTTAAATGATTGCAAGTGTAGACCAAATTCAACATGATTTCTACAACAACAAGTTTCTCGCATCTTATTTATGTATACAAAGGAAGGACGTAAACTCTCAAACATTCTTTGACATATTTTGACATTTGAAAATTCTTGTTTGAATGCTTCAAAAAGTTCACTTTGAGTTATATCTATGAAATGTTTTGGATGTTCAATTTTGGCCCCTGTTTCTTGATCTTTAATTTGTATAGTATCATGCCTGTTGGAAGAAACACGAGAATGTGTGGTCCAAAATTCAATAACTTGTCTTTTTACTTCTTTAGAAATCCTGTCTTTTCGAGGAACTCTACAAATAGTCACCCAATTATTCTCAATGTTATCATCTAGCATATTTCTCCTCTTGATGTATCTCTGGACAGTTCTTCTAGATATATGTAGTACATTAGAAATTGCATGTACCTGTTTTCATTGTGTCAATTTTCTACTAGATATAGTAGTCATCAATGCTCTACGTGCATTACTCAAATCACCTCCTCGAGTTGTGTTATCAATTTTTTTATAAGCATTTTGCAAATTTTCAACTATTGTTTTATTAATATTATGAGCATGGCTTTTCCTGTTATCAACACCCAACAACTCTAAGACAGGTCTCACATCTCTTCTCCTAAATAACTTGACAAATAATTGTGCCTGTCCAAATATACTTTTATCCTTGAAATATTCATCCCACATGTTCTGACAATGCTTTTTGATAGTGTTATCATTTATCATATCTTTAGATGGAATTTGGTTAAAAAGTAGTTCTTCATCCAAATCCATCAAATTTTTTATGCTTTCTAATTTGTCTCTATCAATAGAACTGCCAATTTCTTCCTCTTCATTACTTTCATTTTCTTCATGAATCTCATCATGTTCAGAAATTTAAGTAGGTTGGTTTTGAGCATGTTTTGTATGGCCTTTCATTTTGTCATCTCTTTTTCTATCATATTTCCATCATCTTTTCCTTTTACTACCCATTGAATAATTCAACCTATAGAAAAAAAAATTAAAAAAATAAGATTTCACTAAATATCAGCTAATGGTTCAATATATAATACATAAAAATATAAATAATTAGAAGAGAAAAAAAGCACCTTCAAATTATTCGATCCTTTGCAATATTGATTAAATCCGCAAAACAGTTGTTGAAAATTGCTTCAAAATTAATTGTTTTTTGCAAATCTTCTTTCAATTTTCGTTGTCCCTGTATATTTAATTATTTAAAAAAGAGAAAACAATATTTTTATATATCAAAAAGTCACACTAACTGCTAGCGGTTTCTCAAGCCGACTAGGGGTTTCAGCCGTAATTGTTCCAACCGAAATAGTTACGACTGAAACAGTTCTGGACGTAACTGTCTATGTGGCAGCCAAACAAGCAAAAATCAGAACTTCTGTAAACATCTCACTTTGAAGGCCAATTTGACCTACTAAATTGAAGTATTTTTTAAAACTAAAAATATACTTTAGTAGTTCTTGGAGTCACGATTATGATTGTATAATTTTTTTAAAGTTTTGATTATGAATAATATGTTATAATTTAAAAATATTACAAGTAGGTATCTTAAGATTCAGGAAAATGGCTATTCAAAAATAAGAAAAAAATAGTAAATCATGTTAAATTTTTATTTTTTTTTAATGGTGCACTAGAGGAGAGAGTCTTCTTCAAGAATATGTAATTTTAAAAAAAAAAAATGTAGATTTGATGGAAAATGTTTGATGGGAGAAAAAAATGTCTATTTCTGATAACTTTGACTTTGACCAGTTATAACTTCAAAAATATTAGCCGAATTTCATTTTTTCTTTTTCGGTGCACCAAGTATGCATGTTTACTCTAACATATTCCAAAATCAAACCAAAATATGAAGATTTGCATATATTTGTTTGACGGGAAAAAAACTCTATATTTTTAGTATTTAAAAAAAATTTTAAAATACACTTTAAAAATTCAAAAATAAATAAAATTTTCACTCAATTTAAAAAAAAAAAATTATAGACATAAACTTCATCCAATTTTACACATTTCATTAGTTTACATCATCTTCAAATTCCAAGCACAAATGCCACTTTTATTTCGTTAAAGTTGAAGACTTTAAATTCTGATATCACTTCTCCTTTATAAAAGGTGACACAGGTTTGTGCTTTTACCTGAATAGTAACAGTAACAATGCACAAAGATAACTCATAAAATCATATTTTGTTAACTAAGGACACATTAGCCAAGGGAAAACCCCAGTGGGGATGATACCCACTAGATGATATACTGGTATATAAGTTCATTGTTAAAGGATGGCCCCTATAAGGAATCAATGAGAAAATTTAGTATAAGAAGTCTGTGTTAGGAGACTTTGAATCCCTATTAGGAGATTCCAACCTTGTTAGGAGTTGTGGTACAATGTATGCAAGAAGAGCCCACTAATCAAACATGCAATTCAACTACAAGAAGAGCTCATTGCTCAAAAAGTTAGTTTACTATTATCTTTCTCTCTTGACTGGTCTCTAATCTTTAGCTCGATCTTGAATCACCAAATAGCTCATATAAAACGTCGCATATATCACTTTTACAAGAGTTCACTGTTTAGAATTTTCTATTCATATTTACATAATAGCTCTACATCTTATCGCAAAATGTACTTTGCATAATTTTTTTTTTTTTTTTTTTTTACAAATTGCTTCTAGGTCGTCTAAGACCACAAACCAATTTTCCAGGTTAGAGTAAACAAAGAGCATAGCTTGTGCTCTTTGTTTGGGATCTATTTTAATGTGCTGAACTACCAATGTATTGTGCATTTTGTATGTCACTTCCACTAATATTCTCTGTAAGCTTTTCACTATTTTATTCTTCTGTATAAGTTTATATAAGGATGAGATTAGACCTATTTGATCATCATCATCAATAGCTAAACTAGCAAGAGAGAGAAGAGTGGATGAACTAGATGGTTTAGTCTCAGCCTCCCTCTATTTCTCTACTGCTTCATTTTTTCTTTTCTCTTCTTCTTCTTTCGTTTCTTTTTCGTCACTTTCTCTTTTCTCTTCCAATCTCTTTTTCTCTTCTTCCTAGGTTTTCTTTTTCTTCTCTTCTTTTGCAATTTTTCTCTTTTCTTCCTCTTATTTTCTTTTCTTATCTTCCTCAAGCAATTTTTCCTTGACTTCCTTTGTTTTCTTGTTTTCTTCTTCTAGTAGCCTCTTTTCTTCCTCAATCTATCTCAACTTATCCTCAATATCCTCGATGTTTGGTTCATTTGGTTCAGAACCACCTAATGGAATGGTATCATCAATGTTAATAGTAAGATTGGTTTGATCAATCTACATGGTGTGACCACTTACTAACACTTCCAAGGTTCTAGGAGCTAGAGGAGATGTTGTTTCTGTCAACATTTAACTGATTTCTGCCACAATCAAACTTGTTAACTTATACTTTTCTCCAATCATAAATAGAAATGGTCTCAGTTTATTCCTCAAATATGGAGCAATGATATTCAATAGTCTTTTAATTTTATCTTCACCATCAATCTTGCGAATGGTTCTAAGCATAGACTTCCAAAGTTCAAGGTCTTCTTCCCTTGCAAGAGCCTTCTTCTCAATAAGTCTCTCATAGATTTTCTAGTATATAATGCTCTCTAGGTCCTTCACTTTTAGATTATTTGATACAATATATCTCATAGTGTATATATCTATCCGATCTTTCTCAAAATTGTTGTACAAATCATAGAAATTTTTCATTTGAACAAAGTTACCTTCATTTGCAATTGTTGTTTTGATCTTTTCTATCTATGGCTTCCAAGATTGGTGAGCTTTGCCTGTTTCTTGCTTATGTGGGGTAACCTTTCCTTCTTGCTTGGTTTCTTGTTCCTCATCTTCTTCATCACTAGATTCAATTATAAACAATGTTTTCTATCTCTTTCCTTGTCCCGTGGCCAACTATTTGACTCTATTTGTCTTTGTAGACACTGATTCCACTAATCTTGTGTACTTTCTCTTTGTTTGACTAGACTAAACATTGGACACTATTGCATACGAAATGTTTTGCTATGAAGATGTCTCAACAACTAATATCGAAAAAGGTTGTATTTTCAATATACCTTGCTTCATTATTTGTCTTATAGCCTTAGATTCACTCTTATCATTCCAACCTCTGGTAGTGCCTTCTTCATTATAGATTTAACCTTCTTGTGTGATGCCTTCTCTAAGGTTTCTTGATGTGCTTGCTATATGATCTCATCATATGTGCTAAATCTATATTCATCTTTTTCTCTATGTGAATTAAGCAACAAATCAATATAACCAATTGCTACATCATCATTCAATTTATAGCTCAAGGGATCTAGAAATGTCTCCCAAGGTTCAACTACTTGAATATATGTATGATCTATATCAACTATAATACAAATGCCTTCCTTGAATATGTCCACAAGTTCTAGTGCAATTCTAAATCTTTGTTTCATTTCATTCTGAAATGTTCTCATTATTAGGTTTCTATTGTCCAATATGTTGTCTATAGGATGTCTTTTGCATACCTCTGTAATCTTCTCCATAGTGCATCTTTCAATACTCATTATGTGTATGACTGACAAGTAAGGAAATCTCTTAAGCACATGAAATAATATGCGATTGACCAATGACTAGAATCTAAACACACCATTCTTTGTCCTTTTGATATTTTCTAGGTTTTCTAGGAGTTTCATTCTCAGCATTTCACTAAGATTCACTTGCTCCTTCTCTAGACATATCTTATATGCTGCATAAATGAATCTTGTTAAAAGTTCATCAATATTTGAACTTGCACAAACTGAATAAGCAATAATTCTACCTAGAAATCTCATGTCATCTTGCTTGATGGTTTCTTATCACCATAGCCCTACCATTGTACATTATCTTACCATAGCATTCAACTTTCTTTTTGACCATTTTCTCACCTACAGGTATAGTACCTTGTTTTCTAAGACTAGTTACCTCATGAATAAGGTTGACAGAATTGTCAACTACATTATCTTCAATCCACAATTTTTCATCATTTATCCTATGAGCAATATAATCTTTGTCTAATTCATGTTAGAATTGATACTTAAACAAGTCTAATTCCATTAGATGTTCAAATCTGGGCTTCATAATCATGTCATGGTTGAAAACTAATTCCATATCTTTGTTCATGAATTCACTACCAATTTATTCAAACTTTCTTTTTAAATAACTTCCTACGTCTTTAAGATAAACTATGTTGTTCAGAGTGATAGACAACACTGAGTTAGGGTTTCCTTTATTACGTCTTAGAGAAAAAATCTTTAACTTAGGCCAATCTTCATTCTCAACACTATGTACTACTAACACATGCATGATTCTTATCAATTATGATATTTTATCGAGCAAAGATTGTAGAAAAATAATTAAATACCTCTTTTAGAAAATAGGGTTTTTCGCAAAATTGCTCTAATAAGTTGCTTTAGAATTCTCTTTACTTTGGATATGTTTGCAATGAAGTGGAAATCTATTTTGTACTCCATTTATCCCATCAACTTGAACTTGCATTAATTGCATACTTAGCAAATACGAAAAAACTATCAATTATGTTATGCACTGAAATAACTGCTCAAAATCATCTTTCTAATCTTTAGATGTCACCCAAGGTTTATTATAGCCTCTTTTCATCATGACAAACATCCTCAAGACTTTGTATTGCAAAATTCTCTGCAAAAACATACTTTTCATATTTCGTTACAAAATCAACCTTTACTATAATATCAGTAACTCTGAATTCCTTCATAACTTGTTTAGATGAGCTCCAAATTACAAGCAACCTTAGGTAGCATGTAATCATAACTAGATACACATTTTCCCAACTTCACTACCTCTAATTCAGTTTTTGACTAAAGTTCTCAAATTCTGATGTTGTGAACAACCTTAATTTAACTTAATCGAATCAAACTCAAAAACTAACTTTGATCTTCCTATCTCATCATCATATAACTCTTCTTCTTAGATATCTAATCCTTTGACAAATGCTTCATTAGGTTCTTCTTGAAGTTCAATAACAATGTTTATGTGTTCCTCATTGTCTTTGTTAGTTCCAGAGTTCCTTTCATGGTTCCTTCTATCATTTTTGATGTTCTTTTCATTATTCCTTCTATTCCCAAAGTTTGTCCCAATATTTCTTCTAATTCCAAAGTTTCTACCCATTCTATAGTACTTCGCTATGTGTCTAAATTTTTATCATAACTGACATACTGGTGCTCTTCTTCTGAGATTATGTTGATCATCAAGTGCATGACAATTCCAAGCAATGTGTCTTAATTTGTTACACTTATAACATATGGTCTATCTTCTATCTTCATAAGATCTTCCTTCTCTTGATGTCCTTTCATTAAATTTTCTTTTATCTGTAGGGTTAGTATTTCTAGACATTCTACTATTTCTTCTATCATTATCATACTTAGGTTTCCTACAATTAATTGTATCATGACCCATACCATGACAATTACGAAAATAAATATCCTTAGCATGATTAAATGAATTATTAGTATAATCTCTTTTCATATGACCTATTTGATTACATATAAAGAACTTACCTCTAAATTCATACCTGGTCGTCTTAGGAATCTTCACCTGCTTTGGTTCTTCCAAGATTTCAAGTTATTTTTTCTCAACTTCTTTAGGTTTCTCAAAAGATTGACTTGATTACATCTTATCATCATATTTGTATTTTTCTTTTGGATCTAATCTAATCTCATGTTTTTTCATAGATATGTTAATTAGATAACCAAGACCAGTCTTATCATAAGTAGGCCTTTGTATTCACATTGAGTCATCAAGCTTTTATCTGCTAGAATAAAGTTTCTCAAGCTACTATTTTCGCTGTGTCAGTTCACCTTTCACAATAGTATTGTACTTATGGAGTTCTTCATGATCTTCTTTCAATGTTTCAAACTCAAATGTTTTCTTTGATAAACTTGGTCTTAGATATGTATTTTTAGTCTTCAAATTAGATTCAATTTTTATAGGAACATTTCCCAAAGTCAACCTCAGATTTGTAATCATGAATTCATACTTCAAGATCTTGTACTCAGTCTTCAATTTTGAATAGTCATCATCACTAGTTCCAGATTTAGTAGAATCGGGCTTGAATTTGAGATGTTCAATCATTTCCTTCAATTGACCAATATATGCTTTAGTCTTCAAATCCATTCTTCAACTTTTCTCTTTCTTTAGTAAGGAGATCAATTTTTTCAAGAGCTTCTTCAAGGTTCTTCATCAAATTTCTATAACCATAGGGATCTTACATAAGTTGTTAAGCCTCTTCAAAGTAATTGTGCTTTGATACCAATTGTTAGAAATCAGGATTACTGAGAGGGGGGGTGAATCAGTAATCTACAAACTTAAGTTGCCAACTAGATATTATTACTTACTTTAAACCATGCATAACAAAGCAATAAAGTAATAATAAACAGTAATAGTAACAATATACAAAGATAATTGATAACACCATATTTTGTTAACTAGGAAAACCCTGGCCAAGGGAAAACCCCGGTGGGGATGATACCCACTAGATAATATACAAATATATAAGTTCTTTGTTAGAGGATGGAACCTGTTAGGAGTCAATGAGAAATTCAGTATAAGGAGTCCTTGTTAGGAGACTTTGAATCCCTGTTAGGAGTTGTGGTACAATGTATGCAAGAAGAGCGCACTACCCAAACATGCAATTTCAATTACAGAAAGAGCTCACTACTCAAACCAGCAATTAATGATTATCTTTCTTCCTTGACTGATCTTTGATCTTTAGCTTGATCTCGGATCACCAAATAGCTCATATAAAACTTTGAATATATCACTTTCACAAGAGTTTTCTCATTAAAATTCGCTATTCATATTTACGCAATAGCTCTACATCTTATTACAAAATGTCCTTTCCATAAATACCATGCCTTTTCAAAATTTTTTTTTGGGTCAACTAAGACCACAAACCCCTTTTCCAATTTAAAGTAAACATCTAGGATGTCGGTCCTAATTGGATAAGTAATTGTTTTGTAAACAAAACAATTCTTTCCTTCAATTTTGTTGTCCTACTTCATCAAAACAAGATTATCTCTATTCTGTACAATTCATACTAACTTTTGAGGTTATACACATCATCAGGTGTAACATGTACATTACCTCCATGTTACTTCACTAGTCATAATATGACATTAGCAACATGCTATAAACAAAACAATACACTGTTGTAAACCAAATTCTATACTTAGATGATTTTTTGATTACCAAATGCTAAGTATCTTTATTTTTGAGGTTTCCTGTAAGCATGTACATCATGTGTTCCCTTAAATGGCAATAACTTCATATCACTATTAGC
Organism: Cupressus sempervirens; assembly: GCA_028749045.1. NCBI lineage: Eukaryota > Viridiplantae > Streptophyta > Pinopsida > Cupressales > Cupressaceae > Cupressus > Cupressus sempervirens. Next base: position 658,250,437 of record CM053786.1, read on the forward strand.
CAATTGTCAACAATACTACTCTATGAAAGGAGTTTATCCCAATGACATATGTGATAAAATTTGATAAAGAAATAAGTAGTAAAATTTGTAGAAGAGAATTGGTCATAATTTTTGAGTTGAAAAGAAAAATACATATGAACACTAAAACAAAACAAAGATAATAAAGATAATAAACACATGTAAGAAACATGTGATTTATAGTGGTTCATTCAAAATGCTAGATTACACACACTCCTCAAGTAGGGGAGAAATCTCTTATTTAGATAATATGTAATACAATAAATAATACTTCAGTAACTACAAAACTAATTTTATATATATTCACTTCTTAGTCACAACTAGTGGAAGATGAAAAAGTTGAGTCATTACAATATTCCAACCATTACAATCTCCCACTTGAAGTCCAATCATAACTACATAGAAATGTCCCCTACTTGGAATCTTATGGCTATGTTGTGACCATGCCTAGAGAAACTCTACATAACTCAAACTTCTCTCCTGATACTACCTTTGTTTACATATCTACCAGATTAATTTTGATATCAATTTTCTCTAACTATAGTTTTTCCTCTTTAAAAGCATGATGAGTTAAATGAAATATGGTCTCTATATGCTTTGAAAGACAATGGAAAGTTCAATTTTTAGCCAAATGAATGGCACAACTACTATCAAAATATAGAGTGAAGTGAAATTTCTTATACCCCAACTTTCCAAACAATTGTTGTGAACATATTTAAGTTCTTTATCTCCATTGGGGAGAGAAATATATCCAACCTTAGTAGAGGACAGAGAAACAACTTGGTGCTTAAGATAAGTCTAACTAATTTCTTCCCTAAGTCTCTTGCTATATCAAAATCAACATAACGAAAAAGATGTGGAGCCTTACTAACAAAACATAAAACATGAGATCAAGTGTCTCTCAAATGCCAAAGAATCTATTAAACTACTTGGCAATGATTTTTTCCAAGATTACTTATAAAACTACAAACGATTCCAACTACATGAGCAATATCTAGATGTGTGCTAACCATTGTGTACATCAAACTACCAACAAGTGATGAATACAAAACACCATCCAAAGCATTTGCTTCTTCTAGAGTGGAAAGACACATCTTAGAAGACAATCTGAGGAAGTGATCAGCCAATAGAGTAGAAGCAGATTTGACATTTGAAATATTGAACTTCTCAAACACTTTTAAAATGTATTTTTCTTTGGATAATATGAATTCACATTTTTATCTATTTTAGATTATATCCATCATAAGAATCTTTTTTCTCCCCCTAAAAATTGTTAAACATGAATGGTTGTTGCTCTTAGAGGTATGACCTAATGGGGAAAATTCTCAGCATGTCAGAGAAATGATTGAGTGCTTATGTGTTGCATTCATGACTTTATTTTTCTTTGATGTCAACACGCCGATTTTCTAGAAAATTCATTCATAATTGTAGAGGATAATTTTTTTAGAAAGGATTTTAGTCAGAGAGTAAATTTTTTTGCACTTAGAGGAGAGTTCAAGAACATGGATTGATGTGATGTCTATGCTCACAGAAAAATATATACAAATTACCATGTGTTAGAAAAGATATTCTTGAGATTTCTCTTAGAGTGAGGTTTTGAAAAGAAAGTACTAATAATTACATTATATATTTTTTTGTGAGGCAAGAGATCATTAAACAGGGTTGGTATATGGTTGATGACATGTTGAGGATGCTATGGTCAAAATGACAAAATCAAATATCCATTCTATGAACATTTGTAAAAAAAAATTAGTGTGTTGTTCCCAAGAGGTTGGCTATTATTTTTTTAATTATATTTTAAAAAAGGTTTTGTATAGGGGACCCTAACCCCAAAAATAATTAAAAAATATCAAAAAGACCTAACTAGTTTGATTTTTACTTCAAAATAAAATTGACATTGCATGACATCCAAAAACCCACCCTAGAACCAATACATAAAAAGAGACCAGGACTAAGAACAAAACCAAATGACAGACCTAAAACAATGACTATAAAAGGAAAAAAGGACCAATAAGATAGAAAAATAACCATACATTAGGCTAGCTCAAGAGCCAACTCATCATTCTCTTCCTTGATTTTTTCCATGGCCACTTTGACATCATCTTTGATCATGTCATCATTCTTGGCCTTTAGCTTCCTAGTAGTAGATTTGGTTCTTTTCTTACTTGAAGATTCTTTTGCACCCTTAGATTCATCTAGGCCTAGCACCATTGTTTTTTCCACATTCAAATTAGCATTACCTCTAATTTTATTCCTACTCTCCACCAAAGCCTCATAAAGTTTCTTGTAATTATTAACCATGGTGTGGATTGTTCTTTTGAAGTTCTCAATTATATTTAACAACCCTTGTAACAAATTTTTCTTTCCATATCATTCCCAATGGCACCAATCTTAAGTCCTGCATTCATCTTATTTGCAACTTCATCCATTTTTGAATTAAGAGCTATACAATTAATATTGAGATTTTTTATAGAATTAAGAGTCCATTGCTAGGTAAAAGCACAGATCTGTGTCACCTTATAGGACCTCTATACCTATTTTGGTCAAATTTCATTTCTCTATCAAAACTCAGCTTTTTTCAAAAAGGAAAAATAACCTTTTGTAGATTTTAGTGTCAATATCATCATCACATAATTTAATACAAGCTCCTAAAATGGTCCCTTCAAATGGACATCTTCCTCTTTTTATTTTTGGCCAGATAGAAGTTTCAATTGGAATGTTAGATTGGGTTCCCTATATGGAAAATAAATAAGAAACACATTTTTGAATAGAAAACTTCCTACAAATATTATATATCTATAAGAATATAAATACGTAATACTAAAAATCATTCATCAAGTTGCTAAATTATACTATTTTTGTAATGTTCTAAACAAAGCATGACCTTACCAATGTAATAACTATTGCTTTTAAATGTGTGGTGAATGTGAAGGCTTGAGAATTCAGTATTATACACACATTTTCCTAATTTGATTGTGACAAATAAGTACACATTATTCAATGGTAGCTCCTCATGTGTACATCTTCCTCTTTTGTATTTCTGGCCAAATAGAAGTGTAAACTTGACTACTACATTTCCAAATTGATGTAAATAGATAGTTAATAATATACTATCCTACAAAAGTGATTAATGGAAATGACATATGTGATCAAATTTGAGTAAGAAGCAAGTAGTAAAATTTGTAGAAGAAAATTGGTCATAATTGTTGAATTGAAAAGAAAAATCCACATGAACACTAAAATGAAACAAAGATACTCAAGAAAATAAACATAGACAATAAACATAAGCAAGAAACATATGATTTATAGAGGTTCATTTAAAATGTTGGATTATGTACACTCTTCAAACAAGGGAAAAATTGCTTATTCAGATAATACATAGTACAATGAATACTACTTCAATAACTACAAAACATATTTTACATATTTGTTTCTTAGTCACAATTAGTGGAACATGAAAAAATTGAGTCATTAAAATATTCCAACTATAGTTTTCCCTCTTTAAAAGCATGATGAGTGAAATGAAATCTTGTCTCCTTATGCTTTGTATAACTATGGAAAGTTCACTTTTTAGCCACATGAATAGCACAACCACTATTAGAAATTAGAGTGAAGTGAGATTTCTTATACCACAACTCTCCAAAAAATTATTGTAAACATTTCAATTATTTAGCTCCCTCAGGAAGATCAATGTATTCAATCTTAGTAGAGGACATAGAAACAACTTGTTGTTTATGAGAACTCCAACTAATCACTTCCCTAGAAAAGTAAACACATAAACTATAGTAGATCTCCTTTTGTCTAAATCTCTTGCCATATTGAAATCAACATAATGAAGAAGATTGTGAAGCCCTACTAATAAAACATAAACCATGAGAACAAGTGTCTCCCAAATCCTGAACAATCTAGTAAACTACTCGTCTTTGATTTTTTCCCATATTACTTATATAAAGCTACTCAAAATTTCCACTATATGAGAAATATCTAGATGTGTGCTAACCATTGTATGCATCAAACTACCAAAAATTAAGGAATACAAAACACCACTCAAAGCATTTGCTTCTTCTAGAGTGGAAAGACACATCTTAGAAGACAAGAGGAAGTGATCAACCAATAGAGTAGAAGTAGGTTTGACATTTGACATATTGAACTTCTCCAAGAATTTTAAAATGTATTTTTCTTGGGATAATATGAATTCACACTTTTATCCATTTTAGATTATATCCATCATAAGAACGTTTTTTTCTCCCTCTCAAAATTGTTAAACATGAATGCTTGTTGTTGTTAGAGGTATGACTTAATGGGTGAGATTTTCAGCATATTGGAGAGATGATTGAGTGCTTATATGTTGCATAAATGACTTTATTTGTCTTTGATGCCAACATGTCAATTTTATGGAAAATTCATTTATACTTGTAGAGGATAATTTTTCTAGTGAGGATTGTGGTCAAAGAGTAATATTTTGTGCACTTAGAGGAGAGTTCAAGAACACATGCTGATGTGATATCTATTCTCACAGAAAAAGATATGCAAATTTCCATGAGTTAGAGACAATATTCATGAGATTTCTCTTAGAGTAAGGTTTTGAAAAGTGAGTGCTAATAATTATGTTCGATATTTTTTGGTGAGGTTAAAGATCATTTAACGTGCTTGGAGTATAGTTGATGAGATGTTTAGGATGCTATGGTTAACATGAAAAAATCAAATGTTCATTGTTTGAAGATTAGTGATTTGTCTTTCAGTGTGTTGTTCCCAAGAGGTTGGCTATTGTTTTTTAATTCAAGTTTAGAAAAGGTTTTGTATAGTGGAGCCAAAACCCCAACAATCATTACAAAATATCAAAAAGACTTAACTAGTTAAACTGTACTTCAAAGCACTGCGTGACATCCAACAACTCACCATAGAACCAATAAAAAAAAGAGATCAAGACTAAGAACAAAACCAAATGACTGGCCTTAAATAATGACTCAAAAGGAAAAAAAGGCTAATAATATAGAAAAATAACCAAACATTAGGCTACTCAAGAGCCAACTCATGCTTTTCCTTGATTTTTTCAATGGCCACTTGGACAACATCTTTGATCATGTCATCATTCTTGGCCTTCAGCTTCCTAGTAGTAGATCTGGTTGTTTTCTTACCTAGAGATTCTTCTACACCATTAGATTCATCTAGGTCTAGCACCACTATTTTTTCCACATTCAAATTAGTATTACTTATAATTTTATTCATACTCTCCACCAAAGCCTCATAAATTTCTTGGTAATTATTGACCATGGTGTTTGTAGTTCTTTCCAAGTTCTCAATTCTATTTAACAACCCATGTAACAGATTGTTCTTTTCCATATCATTCCTAGTGGCACCAATCTCACATCTTGCATTCATCTTATTAGGAACTTCATCCATTTTTGTATTAAGAGTTATACAATTAATAGTGAGCTCTTTTTTTATAGAATTAAAAGTCCATTTCTATGTAAAAGCACATATCTATGTCACCTTATATGACCTCTAAATGTATTTTGGTCAATTTTCATTTCTCTATCAAAACTCAACTTTTTTCAAAAACAAAAAAATAACCTTTTGTAGATTTCAGAGTCAATATCATCATCATATAAATTTTATAGTGTTTTGATTAGTTATAATATGTTATAATTTCATATATTATAAGTAGTTATTTTAACATTTCAGAAAATGCTCTCTCAAGAAAGGAAAACAAATAGTAATCATATCAAAAAACACTTAAATTTATATTTATCCCTGGAGGAGAGAGTTTCTCCAAGAATATGTAATTTATTTTCAAAAAGGTGTAGATTTAATACAAAAGTATTGATGGGAGGAAAGATTGTTAGTTTCTAATAAGGTCAACATTGAGTACTTAGAACAAAGAAAATATACATAAAAAGAAAATTCATTTTTTGTTCCCTAGCTATACATGTCATCTATAACATATTTTGAAATCAGAGCAGAAAAGGATGATTTGTATGTATATGTTTGATGGGAACAACATTCTATATTTTTTTTTGTTAAAAAAGGGACTTCAAATTTTTCTTTTTCTTAAAATATCTTTATTCTGCTCTAGCCCTTTGTAATTTCTTGATTCAACACATTTCAGTGGGCCTCCCATGGTGCTCTCCTTTCCAAAAATCTAGTTGGTATCCTCAAGTCTCACTTCTAACTTGTACTTTCCTCTGCAAGTTTTCTCAACACAGAAACTTTCTCCAATAGATTAAGAATATAGATACTGTAGGGTAACTTAATAGGCAAAGAGAAAATTTTCATCACCAAATAAGGGTGACAAAAAACTGAACTTTAGTAGTCATGAAACTAGTAACCATACAATGAATCTTTACAACCAAGTCTCCCTTATGGTGCTTCTCTGATAAATAAGAAAGAAAAAATTATTATGGAGTATGCTATTTTTAAATGCTATTTTTTAAAATCTAATTTATTTCTATAATTTCTTTGTTCTTATAGTTAACTAGTCATTCTTAAATATAAAAAAAGCTATGCTCATAAAAGTAAGCAAAATTCACTTGCGGTATTTCAATGGAGGAAGATATTCTGCAAAACATGTTGAATGCACTGGAGGGACTTGAGGAAATGATTGATTGGAAAAATATAGTGATGCTCTAGAGAAAAGATGGGTCTTTTCTTAGCTTGCTTGCTTCCAATGCTGGTGCTTCCAATTGTCACAAAAAGTAGGACAAGTATCTGAGTTGTTTACCTATTTGAATTCATCAAATGACATGAATTCATGACTTTGACACTAGAGTTTGACTTTGTGCTTTGTCTTTCAGTTGATCTAGAATTTTGTACTTTTTAATGTGTTCTCATATTTAGTCTTGTGGGTCTGTGATGATTTTCAGTTATAATTAAATCAAATTAAAAGATAATTTAATGGAAATTTTATAAAGAAAAATTGATATTTAATTATATTTAATTATTGAGAAATTAATTAAATAAAATAATTAAATTTAAAAGATTTTATTAAAGTTCTAATTTTGGCATATTTATATTTATTTAATTTAATAGTAATTTATTTAGGAGTTTCATTTTAATAATAAACTCTAAATAATATTATTAGTTAAATTAATAAATATTAAAAGTGTCTCATGATTTAACAAGAGAGAGAAAACATCAATTTAATAAAATTTATTTTAATTAAATTGCATAAAGCTTGTACATGAAATTAAAATAATAAAAAATAAAATAAAAAGGGTTTTCGTGTGATTACATGATTGAAGCCCTAAATTGGGGGAAAACTCTTTATTAGAGATTGTAGAGTTCATTTCTCGATCACTAGGGTTTTGGAGGAGCAATTTCCAAGAAGGAGGTTTTCAAAAGAAGGGGGATTACTTGTGTGCTCTATGTGTTTGTCGTATTAGCATCAGATTTAGGTAGAATCTTGTGCGTTATTTGCATAGTAGTGTTTCATTCTCATTCCTATCTTCTTCATGTTTGGATAAATATATTTTTAGAATTTTAAATTTTCTTGAAACCATTGTATTGATATTTATTGTTCTTTGTTCTTGAATACGTGTGTGGACAGATTAATGAAATTGAAATCCTTATTGTGAATTTTAGTGTGTTTTGTATTGAAATCATCTACATGTGATTTGTGAATTAGAAAATCTTGTTTGATTAATTTGGTAATTTGTAATTGGTTGTTTGAATTCAAGATGGGGTTTGAAAAAGGATATCAGGAATTAAATATACAAATTTGATTACTTGTATTTTTTCTCTATTAGATCAATATCAATAAATTTTTTCTATTTAAAATACACACACACACACACACATGAAAAGATATTGATGCTGCATAGAGACACTAGGAGGCTAGAGTCCAACAAGGTTGCCAGGGTAACCTTAGAGTTGGCTTATGTGATTACACTTGCCCACTTGCCTCGTATATCTCCTACGTGTCTTTTTAGCCTCTTGGATTAGTTGATACTTGTGTCTTGGTACCCTTTGAGATAGTTTCCTTTCATGTGTTCCCTTGACCTAAATGTTGGTTATGACTTGTGTTTTGATATCTGTATGAGACTTGAGTTTATCCCCTTAGTGTGGGTGGAGTGGGCCATTTAGGTTCCATGAGGTTGGGTGGTAGTGCATTTTCTTATACCATCGAGATTTGATTGTTGGATGTCATTGCTGATTGTATCTATGCAGTTGATCCTTTCTTTTTGATCTTGTATTTCTATTGGATGATTATACTCTATTGTATGTATTTGATTATTAGAGATCTTATGAGATGATGTAATTTATTTTATGATTTATATTATTTTAGTCTTTCATACCCTATGACTTGTATAGTGGATGATTGTGCATTCTAATTATTGCCAAGTGGCATCCTTTGTAATTTTATATTATTTAATTAGATTCATACTTGTGATTATACCATGATGTGGAGTTTGGTGATGTGTTAGATTTAATATTAATAAAGCTTAAATGTGATTCAACATCATAGAACCTTAAGAGATGTAATCTATTTATGATGGTTACATATGTATGTGAGTTCTTGCTTTCGCTATTCTATCTCTTGTTGTTATTGCTTCCATTATATTATCTGTTGTTGCTTATTATCTTTATCTTAAAAAAAATGTTGGATAAACTTTGGGTTAATTTCTTTTGGGTTCCCTAGCAGGGCATTATAGAAACTTAATTTATTTTTCTTAACTAGGTCAAATTATATTGAAAAGTTTATAAAATCTAATTCTTACAATTACAAAGGAGATAAATATTTTGAGATTTAATAAATAACTCAATGTTTAATGTGACTAAATACTCTTGACTCAAGTGATTTACGATAAAGATTTATACCCAATAGCCATTATCAATTTTGATCCTACACTTTAAAAGTTTTTGAAGAACTAACTAGGCTTACAAAGTAGAAGGCAATGATCAAATATATACTTTATAGTTCAACTACTATAAAAATGATGTTTCAATTTGATCTAATTAATAATATAATGTTTTTCTCACTATTTATATAATTAAAATTCATCACAAAGAATCCTAGGTTAGGAAGGTTGTCAAATAATCTTTGACAAGAGTTGGTGTAGTCTTGCACATTGAATTTAAATAAAAATTATTAAGTAGTTTTGAAAATTACTACTAAAGTCAAATTTTCTTTTATTAGTTTAAAGGGGATATTATTTTTCCAAATAATTCTAGTATTAGTATACACTTGAATTTTTCATCTCATAGTAATGATGTTTTTAATAAAATATTTAACTATATTATAAATATTTTTTTGTAGTTTGATTAAAATCTTAGTGACATAAATATAAGAATATAACATTTGAGTGTATTGCCAATTGGTTTTTTGTCTATTTATTTGTGGACACCTTTTTTGATTTAGATAATGGACAATTAATGTATTTTAAGTAATTAATTTTAAAAATAATTCACAAAGAACTCCCATTTTATAAAAAGTCCAGCTCTAATTAATTGATTAAACTATTGAATTGTGTAGAAAAAGAAAGATTTTATATTAGAAATAAGGAGATCAAAATTACAAGAGATCACAGAGTATCAAAGTTCAGAGGCCAAGCCTCACACCATCAAAATGAAGTATAGACAACGAAACAACAGAACAAAATCATAGACCATGACACCAAGTAAAGCACAACAGCCTAGGTATCCACCCAAGCTACCCAGCCCAAGGGGCCATCCATCCACACCATGCTTTTCGGATCTTGCATTTGATTCTGCATGTAAACCATCTCACTAGAAGCATTGTGAGGTCTTGCTTTAATCTCATTGCTAAACCTACTAAAGGTTTGATTGAAAACATGTATGTTATCCAAGTGCAGCCTCCAGAAGTATCCATGATTAACCTCATTCGCAAAAAAGGTAGCATGATCATCCTTGAGCAGCCTTTTGAATTTAGCCTTGTTTATTTTCATGGTCATTTGAATCTGCGAAATTTTTTTAAAATAAGTGAGACTTCGAAAAACCTCAGTAAGCATTCTGGGGATATTTTGAAACCTTTCTTCATTTCTGCACTTCCAAATTTGCCATAAAATGTAAGATGAGGTAATATCCCAAAACATATTAACATCTTTTCTAGCATTAAGGATAAAGCCAGTAATAACTTCAAAAATACTGAAATTAGAAGGGATAGAAGTACCAAACATTAACCAATCCTCTTTGGCAAAAGTGCACTCAAAGAAAATATGCTTTCCCATTTCTGGGGTTCTACAAATGTTGCAATAGTTAATATCAGAGAAGGAGATCCTAATAGGCAACTTATTAAGAAAAAGAAAGATTTAACTATCGAACTAGATATTAAACAAGTGACACGTAGTGGCTAGTACCTACCTTGTCAAAAATAAAGTAATAATTTATTTGATATATTTTTACAGCATAATAATTAAATTTCATTTGATCAAAAATTTGTTGAATTATTTTTTAATGAAAGTGCAAGTGTAAAAAAAGATAATTACTTTTTCCTTTTATTTATAGTTTTTATTTTGTATTTAATATCTTTTTGCTTACAATTTGTAACTTTCAACATAAGAGTTAAATTCTACTCAATCAATTAATTATAAAACTAAGAAATTTTTATATCATCTTCATCAATTCTAACCTTCATCTTCATCAATTATAACCTTCCATTATTTTGTTTCTAAGAATTACCTTCTCTTGAACTTTTATTCTAATATAATTTATGGCAAGGAGAGGTCTTAAAATACTCATCTTAGAATTATAGTATAAAAAAATTAACAATTATATTTTTAATAGAGTTTAATTTGATTTTGATTATTTTATTTCAAATAACTTTAATTTTCTAATTTTAAAATTTAATTCTTATTTTTGTTGAAGTGCCAAAGCTTCCATTAGTTTACTATAAAGAGAAGATCTAAAACATAGTAAGGTATAGATGGATTAATTTCACTTAATTTTAACTCTTAATATATTATAGTTTTAATTATGAAATTATTCTTCTGTGCATTTACCATAGATCTGTAACATGTATGCATGGATGTCGCCACAAGTCATGCAATATATGATGATTAATGGTGTTTAATGACAAGATGATGCAATATAGTCAAAATTATATTTTCTTTTAGTTTGCACAATCGAATATATTGATTATGATGCTAATTATACTTTGAAACAAGTATAAGGTGTAACTAATTCATTTAGGAAATGGTATACTAACTTTTTATTTAAATTAGTATTATGGAAATTGGCACTATGCATAAATGTCAAAAGTGTTTTATAAAGTAAGACAAAAATTTGGAGGGTTTGGCTAAATCCATGTATAAGACCCAAGTCTTTTAGCCAATAAGATAGTTCCTAATTAATTTGATCATGTGATTCTTATTTTAGGGATTTTACAAGGGAACCTAGGGTTTTAAGGCAATTTTTGAGGTAATTGTGCATCAACCTATATAATGTTGGTCACGTAATGTAAAATAGTACTAATAGTAATGAAAGTTGTTCATGAAATAATGTAATAATATGATGCTTTTCTTGCTTTCCTTTCTCTTTACAAAGATTGAAATGTTTTAAAATTTTATTGAGAAAAGGCAACAAAAATTTTGAATACATATAATGGATGTGCATAAAGATTGACCTGGGAAAAGTGTTTAGCAAAGCCTACACTTTGCTATCAGGATCGAGTGTTTGGACTAAATCTTAGGTAAGCAAGTCTCATAGCAATCTATAATAGTTCTGGATGTAATGGAGGGACTAGGAATTTTATCTTGAAAAAACCAAGCCACTTAATTTTTTTCTAATGGAATCATTCTCAATGTTGTGTGGTAGACATATGAGATTAGTCCAGCTATAAGGTATTATATTTTATTTGTGAAGTTGAGAGACCTCTATGATTTTTATTGTGTGCTTATGAGCTATGTTTTATCTTAAGTCATCAATTTTGAAAGGAGCCAAAAATCTTTTTTTTTATTGATAATCTTATTGATTCTGCTGCCATACTTGGGAATTCAGGTATTTTAAAATATTTTATTGTTTTTTAAAGTATGGCATCAAGCATAAATCAGTTTATGATTCCAATATTTTATGGCAAGAATTATAATCATTGGGCATTTAGAATGAAAACAATATTTCATTCCCAAGAGTTAGTGGAGATTGTAGTGAATGGATTTGTAGAGCCATTGGATGAATCATTATTAACTGTAGACCAAAAGGATGAACTCAATTAAAATAGGAAAAATGATATAAAGGCTTTTCAAATTATTCAACAAGGTTTGGATGACATTGTTCTTGCAAGGATTAATGGAGCTGCAATAGCCAAGCAAGCATGAGAGATCCTTGAAACAACATATCAAGGTATAAGCAAGGTAAAACTATCTAAATTGCAGTCATTAAGAAGAGATTTTAAAAACCTCCAAATGAAAGATATGAATCAGTAGAGCAATTTTCAATTCAAGTTATGAATGTGGTTAATCAAATAAGGTCGAATGGTGATGAGCTAATAGATCAAGAAATTGTAGAAAAGATCTTAAGAATCTTGCCTATTAAATTTGATAATATTGTTGTGACAATTGAGGAATCTAAAGATTTGTCAAATTTATCTATAGATAAGTTGTTTGGGTTATTACAAAACCATGAAAACAGGTTGAACATGCATGATAATACTTCATTGGAGCATGCATTCAAAACACAAATGACATTTGGTAGAGGTAGGCGAAGAGGAAATCTAGGATTCAAAGGATGAGGAAGAGGACAGAATAATTATCAGAGAGCAAAGGAGTTTTGATCAAGGAGTAAGGAGAAATCAAAGTTTAAGCTCAAGGGGGCACAATAAAAATCAAGCATCAGAAAGGTATGATAAATCAAATGTCCAATGTTATTATTGCAAGAGGTTTGGTCACTTAGCAAATGAATGTTGGAAGAAGCAAATAGATGTAGGCAAACAAAATGCAATTTTTTTTTAAAGTAGTCCAAGGACATTGTTCATTACATGTCATGTAGCTCAAGAGATCTCAAGTGATATTTGGTTTCTACATAGTGGTTGTAGCAATCATATGATAAGAAATAGAGATATATTTGAAAGCTTGGATACCTCAGTCAAGTCAAAAGTAAAATTGGGCAATGATAACATAATGGAAGTAAGTGGAAAAGGTACAATTATTGTAATGACAAACCTTGGTAAGAAATCTATTTTTGATGTGTATTTTGTACCTAGTTTAAAGCATAATCTTATAAGTGTGGGACAACTCACACAAAAAGGTTATAAAGTTATTTTTGAAAAGAATGTCTGCGCTATATTTGATATTTCTCCTAGTACCATGGTCATTGCAAGGGTTGAAATGACAGACAATAGAATGTTTCCACTTCACATGAAAAGTGGAGTGATGGATGAGGATGGAGTGAGTTTCAAGGCAACATGTCAAGATCAATCATGGATATGGAATTTGAGGTATGGTCATCTAAGTTTCAAGGGATTGAGTTTATTGCAAAGAAAGGAAATGGTAAGAGGCTTACCCCACATTGAAGCACCATTTACTCCATGTGAAAGTTGCATCTTAGCTAAGCAACACAGGGAAAGTTTTCCAGAAGAAATGTCATATAAAGCTTGGGCACCTTTAGAAATTGTGCATACAAATATATGTGGTCCTATGCAAGTGTCATCATTAGGGGGGAGCTTTTATTTTCTAACATTCATTGATGACTTTAGTAGGAAGACATGGGTTTATTTTCTTAAATATAAATCTAAAACATTTAGCAAGTTTAAGGAGTTTAAGGCATTTGTTGAGAAACAAAGTGGTCTATCCATTAAGGTATTAAGGTTGGATAGAGGGGGAGAATATATGTCAAATGAGTTTTTGGATTATTGCAGGCATCATGGAATAAAGAAGCAACATATCATGACTATTTCTTCGGCTGAAGCAGAATATGTAGCCCATACATCAGCAACATGGTAAGCAGTATGGATGCAAAGAGTCTTGAAAGATCTAATTCATGAGCAAGATGAGTCTACTACAATCTATTGTGATAACAAGTCCACCATCACATTGTCAAAGAATCATGTTTTTCACAAGAGGTCAAAGCACATTGATACTAGATATCATTTTATTCAAGAATTGGTCAATAATGGAGAAATCAACTTGGAGTATTGCAGATCTGAAGATCAATTGGTAGATATATTTACAAAGGAAATAACACAAGAACAATTTGAATATTTAAGAGACCAAATGAATATTGTAAACTTTGATGTAATTAATGGTAGAAATTAAGGGGGAGTGTTGGCATGCATAATTCTTACCTTCCTACCACTGCCGACCTTCAACCACCATATTTGATATGGAAGCTTCCCACCATCCTCCCTGTGTACACTCTTCTCTTTCATCTTTTACATGTGATTTTTGACTGTTGTACATTCCAGATCTTTCCTACCATACATGTGAAGAGTTCTGGATTTTTATCAGATCTCTGTAAATAAGAGGCAGTTGTAATGGATGAAAACACATGACAAGTAAGCAATAATACAAAGCTTTCTTATTTTGGTTTTAGTTTTCTTTGTCTCTGCCCACCTTCAGGTGATGCGGTAAACCTTCAATACCTACGACTAAGTGACTGTCCAGAGTTGAAGACACTTCCAATTTTTGAAAGTATTTGAACAGAGTTGAGACAATACAAGGTTTAGAACACTGCACATCATTAGAGGAGCTTCATATAGAAGGTGAATGCTTTCAACCGTTGGAGATACAAAGATTAAGAAGGTTGAAGCTCGTCGCAGAGAAGATATCAGCCGTGCAGAATTGCATTCAAACAATTCAGGTAATAATTGTTTCAAAAAAACTATAAATTCTAATTCTTGTTCATTTCATTGCCAATGAATGTTGCTTCCCTATTTGGACAGAAATGCCCAGATGAAGTAATAGTAATAGTAACAAAAGCATTGGCTGGTGCGGGGTCGCTGGAAAGAAATTCGAATCTAGCCAATGCTAATTGAGAATGTGGTCTGTTGATGAAGAATGGTCTATTCTTTATGAGTTTTCGCAGGAAGAGAACAATGTTTCTAAGCGGAAGTGACAACAATTTCTTCACTTCTTTAAACATAGAAATTTTTAAAAGTTCATTACATTTTTTAATATCAATGTTAGGTGACTCTATGTCCTAAGCTCTTCCGTTAATGTCCACCTCAAATCATGCAATTCTATCCAAAATGCAAAGTTTCTTCTTTTTAGCTATCGTGGGTGCTCAGATCATGTGCTAAAAGGGCGAGTGCATGTTATCCTCCATGTAATGCAGGATGCCACACATCATGACTTGAATCTACGTGTCATCCAAGGCTTGGCGAAATATAAATCGCAATGTTGCTAGGCTTCAATATGATAAGAGAAGCAAAAATGGCCTAGCTAACATAAAACTACCTCATATTCTATGTTGCATCCGCCAATAGCAACATACAACTATTGCTACTAGAGATACCCATGAGGATTCATGTGTGTTTTGGTATTAGTCACAAATTATGGAGAAATTGAGGAGCCATATAACCACATGCTCATACTCACTTGTCACAGCTATTAAAGTCAAACCGATTTGTGTTAGACGATTTCTTGATCTGCACCTACCATTTCTTCATCTGCGTCATTTAACTTATTGCCATTTTGACAGAACAGGGGTCTTAATAATGTGCATTAAGTTTCAACCCACACCACATTAGCAATGAATCATAGCCTCATCCATGAATTCCAAAGAAAAGAAATATAATCTGCATTGTTAAAATATGATTTGCCCAAGTTTTAGAAAATTTGAGGATACATTCTCGGTAAATTTTTGACATGAGAAGTCTTTTCACAGTCATCTCATTCAAATACCTTGAGTCTTTTTTGAAGTCGAAGAATTCATTTTCTACAGGATTAGTAATCTATGGACTTCACTGGGATTTTTGTGCGAGCAAGCAATGTATCAATGTATCAATGTAGCAAGCAATGCTTTTGGAATTGTACAAGCCAATTGAATATGCTATTTGTGCTTATTATTGAGATGTTAAAATTAATAGTAAATTCGAATATCTAATATTGTTCCCCACCGGACCTTGAAAATTTGGGTTTATGTGCAGGTGTTCGTTTCATTGAAGATCATCTAAACTCACTAGAAAGAGAGGAAAGCTTGTTTAAAGATTTTGAGATAATCTTTAAGGCCGAGTCTCCCGTATAGCGCTTCTCTGTTGAATAAGCGAGCAACACTTGTTACGGAGTACGAGATTTTTAAATGCTATTTTTTTTTCCATTTTTTTTATTCAAATTTCTTTCTTCTTATAATTAACTGGTCATTCTTAAATATGTAAAAAGCAATGTTCATAAAAGTAGGCGAACTTCACCTGCAGTATTTCAATGGAAAAAGATAGTGATGCTCCAGAGAAACGATGGGTTTTTTCTTAGCTCTCCTGCTTCTACTGCTTGTGCTCTCGTAAATACCGGTGATGAGAGATGCTTTAGCTTTTTGAATAATCTCATGGACAAATTCAATGCTTTTGGTATGATATATTTTATTAATATTGTGTTTCATGTTATGTGAGTCAGCCATTCCTTGCTGTAAAATGAATCCACACGTGCATGTAATTTGTGAAAAAGTGCCATGCTTATATCCAATCTATTTTCTTGAACGCCTTCCGTTGGTTGACAATATCGAGCGTCTTGGAATAGCTCGGCATTTCAAAGCAGAAATCAAAGTAGCTCTTGACTATGTTTACACGTAAGTATTTTCTCTCTCATGTACTTTTATACTCATTAATTGTAATTAAATGTTATGATCGAGTCAAGTATTTTATCGGATAGATATTGTTAGAAAAGTAAATTAATTATGTCTACACAGACCAATCAATTGGTCAAGGAGGTCTACCTCAGCTCAGTCTTATTTTCTTGATCTACTGAAAACTTATCTCGAACTATATGTCATGAATATTTCAGCTAACCTCATGACCAGATCTCGAACTATATGTCATGAATATTTCAGCGAACCTCATGACCAGTATTTATTATGTAATTGGCTATAAATTGAGTGCTAAGACCCTTTGTTCATCAGTGCCAATTGTATATAGTTTTCTATTGTTGAAAAAGAATCTAATTGCTACGTTGAGCAGCCAAGTCAAAGACCCTGTTTTGTATTGAAAGCCCTGTCAAGATAGAACTGGAAGTTTTTAAAAGGAGATGTTGTTAATGCATTAGAAATAAGGTAGCCGATCAAGCAATCTAAAAGTTGCTGAATCAAAGGAAACCATTGTATCAAGTCAGTGCTGAAGCTGCTGATTATAGATCTCGCCGTATGTGGAGATCACTGCTTTCTAAAATAACTGGAAAGAAGAAATCAGAACTAGCTGCCAAAGTTTAAATCTTTTGACATATTGAATGGTACTGTCACTAGTTAAGCGTTATAAATAAATAAGAAATCATGAAGAAGTTGAAGCCCCCAGTCTATAGGGGATCAATGTGTTGTTGCAGTCAAAGTCACAATTTGCAAAGAATAGTTGATCAGTGAAGTGTTTATGGATCTGAGTTAAATAGATTAATCAATTGTGGTTGAATTAAGAGGGATTATGAAAAATATTGGAGTTGTGTAGATCTACTTTACATATGTCCAAAAAGGCCAAAATACTGAAATCGCTCCAAAGATTCCCCACTGTACTAGGTAAATGTGCTTGTGTAATAGAATTGTATTTATGAACAAAAAAATAAGTCATATTTTTGAATGTTGTAGCATTTTTGTGCTAAATTTATGCAAGCAATGTATGAGGCCAATAGAGCCCATAAAAACTAGAATCCGTGAGCATAGTAGTGTCTCAATGGGAGGATGTTTATTGTACCTAAGTCATTATAGGGGATGCGGGATCAGTTGTACCTAACATCCCAAAGAGTTTTAGATTAACAAATTCAGGAATCATGTAGGTGAAAAGAATTCCTATAGAAATAGTAGATGGATCACTTTTTATATGGAATGAATAGTTGATGTAGGTAGTAGAAGAAGCACAAACATCATTGAAGAAAACCTAGAATGATAATGAGGATGTGCATGAATTAGAAGCTAGTTTCCCCATCATGTGAAGTTTATGGTAATGTAAAGGCATTTGTAAAGTTTTGCTATTGGTAGTTACCACTAGTATGCAAGGTTGGTGGTTGGCCAAAACCACTCAAGTGCAAAGTTTATGGTCAGCTAGAAACCATTTGTATGAAGAAATTTTGGTTAGCAAGAAACCACTTGAGAAGTCTACTGGTTGCAGGTAAGCCTTGAAAACCCAGAGTTATTATGATGAGGGGAAGTAGGCTAAGAACTTTTTAAGTTATTGTAAATGTGTACCTTACAAGGCTACTAATCAGGACCCATGTTTTCTTAATTATGGGGGGATATCTAAGATATTTTGATAATTAATTTATGGGTGGATGTTAGAAAAGTAAATTAATTATGTCTACACAGACCAACCAATTGGTCAAGCAAGTCCACCTCCAACTCAGTCTTATATTCTTGATCAACTCAACCTTATCTCCAACTATATGTCATGAATATTTCAGTTAACCTCATGACCAATATTTATTATGTAATTGACTCTAAATTGAATGCTAAGAGCCTATGTTCATCAATGCTCCGTTGTGAGTATATCGTCTTGTCCATGTTTTAATAGATACTGGAATGAAAAGGGAATTGGATGGGGGTTAGGGAAATTCTCTTTACAGATCTCAATACTACAACACTAGGATTTCGAGCTCTTATAATCCATCGATACAATGTGTCCCTAGCATTGGCAATTAATTTCTACAAACCAAACTATTGTAAGTCAAAGAAGGCACCGTCCATTGTAAAAATTGGTCATTTCAAATTAATACCCTGTCCATTGTAAATCTATCGACCATCGTCCATTCCAATCTCAGTCATTTAATTTATGACTGGTTCATTGGATGAGCTGCCAACATGCAATCATATTTATCACATGTTTCTGAATGGAGGATTCTAGATTGCTCAAATTCCTGTATAAAAAGTCATGTAATCAAAAATTTTCACATGGCAATACAAGTTTTATTTGTTGTGCATCAATCTAAGAATGAGTTTGTTTATGTTTTATCTTCATCCTTGTTTTTTTTCACCAACATTACAGGAGCTAATAGAAAATCCTTTAGAGCCCTTTTTGGGTTTCTCTATGGTTTCTCCTCTGTTATAGTTTCTTTTCTTCATGGTATTTTTTAAACATGGTATTAAAGAAACATTGAGTAATTCACAAGCTGGATCTTACACACATAACATGGTTGATAAACATACACAAACATTCATTCAAATCAAAAATTTACTCTTAACTAGTTAAAGCATAACTCTTTAGAAACTTAATATTTAGTATAAACAATCAAAATTGAACTAGTCATATAAACTGCCCAAAATGACAATAAAGATTTTCTAGTAAAACATGAATTCTCTAGTGTTATAGACATAGACTTTTTCTAAATTAAATATTGAAGCTTAATTTATTTTTCTTAACTAGGTCAAATTATATTGAAAAGTTTATGAAATATAAGTCTTACAATTACAAAGAAGATAAATATTTTAAGTTTTTGATAAGTAACTTATTGTTTAAAGTGAATAAATACTCTTGACTCAAGCTACCTGATAGCCATTATCAATTTTTATCCCACACTTTAAAATTTGTTGAAGAACTAGGCTTACAAACTAGAAGGCAATGATCAAATATATCCTGTATTGTTGGACTAGTGTAAAAATGTTGTTTCAATTTAATCTAATTCATACTATAAATTTTTTCACTATTTCTACAATTACAATTCATCACAAAGACTCCTATGCTAGGAAGGTTGTCACATAATCTTTGATAAGGGTTGGTGTAGTCTTGAGCAATGAATTTAAACTAAAACTAAAGTCAATTTTCCTTCTATTAGTTTAAAGGAGATTTTATTTTTTCAAATTAATTCTAGTATTAGTACACAGTTAAATCTTTTATCTCATAGTAATGACGTTTGTAATAAAATATTTAACAATATTTTAAATATTTATTTGCAATTTGATTAAAATCTTAGTGATATAAATGTAAGAATATAACATTTGAATGTATTACAAATTTTTTTTTCTCTATTTATGTGTGGATACTTTTTTTTTGATTTAGATAATAGTTTATTAGTGTATTATAAGTATAAATTAATTTTAAAAATAATTCACAAATAACAGTCATTTTATTAAAAGTTCAATTCTAATTAATTGATTAAATTATTGAATTGTGTATAAATCAGTAACCATACCATGAATCTTTAGGGCCGAGTCTCCCGTACTATTAACACTTCTCTGATAAATAAGCAAGAAAAACTTCTTATGGAGTACGAGATTTTTAAATGCTATTTTTTTAGTCTAATTTCTTTCTAAATTTTCTTTGTTCTTATAATTAACTGGTCATTCTTAAATATGAGAAAAACTATGTTCATAAAAGCAAGCAAAATTCACTTGTAGTTTTTCAATGGAGGATGGTATTCCACAAAACATGTTGAATGGACTGGAGGGCCTTGAGGAAATAATTGATTGGAAAAATATAGTGACACTCTAGAGAAAAGATGGGTGTTTTCTTAGCTCACCTGCTTCCATCGCTTGTGCTCTCATAAATGTTGAGAAGCATGTTTCTCAACCTTGCAATCCTTTCCTAGAAAATTCCAGAATTTGTTTGTGGAAGTTTTCCACTTGTTTATGCATTGAAAAATGGTTAGTGAGTTGTTAAAATGAGTCTTGTCCATAGTAAAATATAGGTAGGTCATTTTTAGACCCTTAATGACTCATTTTGTGACTTTTATGGGGGTCTAGACTAAGAGACAAAATTTTGGACAGGATTACTATTTTAACCTGGTTATTTTTCCATATTGGAAATGTAAATGTCAAAAATGGGTAACATGTGGCATGGTAGTTTTGCCCATTGTTTTGTAAAACCATAAGTGGTTTCTAGGTTGTAAAATCACTATAAAAGGAAGGGCTTGGGGAGGTGTTTATGTAATTGAGTCCAGTTTGCAAGACTAGTGCTAGAAGGAGTCTCTCCAAGTTCGAGTTGTGGTGATGCGCTCCTGTAAGAACTTGCATTGCAAGTGTATTGTAATCATCTTGGTTTGATAATACATTGTGCGAGTTTTGGAGGGTGGGGTTTTTCTCCTGGAAGGGTTTCCCCACGCTAATTATTGTGTTGTGTATTCTTTGTTATTTTGATTATGTTATTATGCATTTCTTGAGATCTTTGCAATAGTTACTTTGATTTGCATAATCATCCTCTCAAAGATTAGCGTAGGAAGCGATTTTGCACACCTTTGCTTCCTTACAAGTGGTATCAGAGCCTAGCCAGTTTTGGTTCTATTTGTTTGGTATCTATAGGGTTTTTTGAGCTAATCAAGGTTTGAGTGGGAGCTTGTGCAGAGCATTTCATTTCTGTGTTGCAGGATTGAAAAGATGGCAAGCATGTCAAGGAGAATTGATGTTGAAAAGTGTTTTGGCACAAACTTTGAGATGTGGAAGCTGAAGATGGAAGATCTGTTGATTGATCGGGATCTATGGGATGTGATTGATGAGAACAAGCTAAGGCCCACAGATCCAACATTAGCTACAAAATATGATGTGAATGATAGAAAAGCTAAAGGTCTCATTAGATTGTGTCTTGCGGACTCGATTCTGATTAATTTCCATGAAGAACCTACCACTAAGAAGCTTTGGAAAAAGCTTCGTGAGATCTATCAAGAGAAATCACTTGTGAATAAGATTTTCTTGAGGAAGAAGTTGTATTCCTTGAGAAAGGAAGAAGGTGGACAAATTTCTGAGCATCTAGAATGGTTTAATATGTTGGTGACTCAGTTGACCTCAGTAGGGGTGCTAATGGATGAAGAAGAAAGGTGTCAAATCTTGTTATGTTCATTTCCAGACTCATGGGATAGTCTTTTGATGGCTATAGGGAGCACTTCAGTTGTCTTGAAGATGGAGGATGTTGTTGGTTCTCTACTTTCTGAGGAGATGATAAGGAAGGTCTCTCTGAATGCCAAAGAGGCTTTGAGTGTTCGCGGAAGACCAAAAGAAAGAGGCAAGAATGAAAAGCAGCATGGCCATTCTAAATCCAAAAAAAAGGAGAGATTGAAATCCCCTAGTAAGTCCAAGGCAATCTGCTGGAATTGCGGCAAACTTGGACACTTCCGAAAGGACGGCAAAGAGGAGAAGAAAAAGAAGAAGAAGAAGAAGCAAGATTTTGATTCTGAGTCCAAGAAGGAAGATGGAGATGCTTTCATTGCAGCATTGGCCACTCATGCAGGTGAAAATGCATGGTTAATAGATTTAGGTGCATCTTTCCACATGACTCCTAATAGGAACTGGTTTAGTAAGTATGAAAATTTTGACAGTGGTAAGGTGTATTTGGGTGATAATTCATTACTTGATATTGTTGATCATGGAAGTATTCGTGTGAAATTTTCTAATGGTAGAATTAGAAGATTTGATGGTGTCTTGCATATCCCTAGACAAGCAAGGAATTTGTTATCTGTTAGTAAGCTAATAGATGCGGGTGTACATGTATAGTTTTTTGAAGTAGGTGTAAAAATGGTGAGAGGCACTATGGTAATAGCAAGAGGAAGTAGATTGGGTACATTGTACCAACTTGATGCACGCACAGTCGAGTGCAATAGTACTTCTAATAAGATTGTGAAAAAGACTACTCAATTGGAGAAGGAGAGAGTTTCTCTTTCAACAGACGGTCATGGTTTTTGGGTACCCAAGGGTGCTCTATCTACCGAATCAAAGTTTCCTGCAGAGAAGACTATGTTATGGCACTAGATACTCGACCACATAGGTGAGAAGGGTCTATGGACCTTGAAAAATAAGAACCTTGTTGATGGGTTGAATGACTACAATCTTGAGCTTGATTTTTGTGAGCATTGTATCTATGGTAAACAAAATCGTATTCAATTTTACTCGAGTTCTCATAAGTCTTCATGTATTTTGGATCTAATTCATTCGGATGTATTTGGTCCAGTTGATGTTCCTTCTATTGGTAGACCAATTTATTATGTTTCTTTCATTGATGATTTTAGTAGAAGAACATGGGTTTATTTCCTTAGGAGTAAAACTGAAGTTTTTAGTCGTTTCAAAGAATTTAAAGCAATGGTTGAATTGCAGACTAGAAAGAAAATAAAATGCTTGAGAACTGATAATGGTGGTGAATTTTGCTCCAATATTTTTTACACATTTTGTAAAGATTGAGGTATTAAAAGAGAGAAGAAAACTCCGTATTCTCCATAGCAAAATGGAGTTGCAG
Source organism: Cupressus sempervirens (assembly GCA_028749045.1). Classification (NCBI taxonomy): domain Eukaryota; kingdom Viridiplantae; phylum Streptophyta; class Pinopsida; order Cupressales; family Cupressaceae; genus Cupressus; species Cupressus sempervirens. The sequence goes on from CM053786.1 coordinate 658,273,691, forward strand.
ACAGAATGAACAGGACCTTGATGGAGAAGGCTAGGAGTATGTTGAGTGGCGCTGGACTAGAACAAAAGTTCTGGGCTGAAGTTGTAGCCACTGCCTGCTACTTGATAAATAGGTCTCTTATATCAGCTCTTGTTGATAAGACGCCAATGGAAGCATGGTTGGGCCACAAGCCTTCACTTAGACATCTGAGAGTGTTTGGTTGTGAGGCATATGCTCATATGCCAAAGCAGAAGCAAACAAAATTGGACAAAAAAGCTGTCAAATGTATCTTCATCAGATATAGTTATGGTGTGTAAGGATACAAGCTTTGGGATCTTATTGCACAAAAGGTATTTTATTCCAGAAGTGTTATTTTTAGAGAAACTAAGCCTTCTTCTGTTACAGTACAACCAGAACAAATTAAAGAAAAGAAAGATGTGATTCAACTTCCTGCTACACTTGAGAAAGTTGAATCAAGGCCCTTAGAAAGATGAGATGTTGAAGAGAGCTCTACGAGTTCTGAATCATCAGAGGAAGAGGGAGAACCTAATCATGAACCTGAACCTCCTGAACCTAAACCAGATCTAGTTCGAAGATCTACTAGACAAAGGAAACCACCTGAAAGGTATGGGTATTCTCCTAATGATTGGAGGTGCATATTTGCATTGAATGCTAACATTGATGAACCAAGATTTGTAGAAGAGGCTCTTGGTATGAATGATTCAGAGTCTTGGAAAATAGCCATGGATGAAGAAATGGCAGCTCTTAAGAGGAATCGAATGTGGGACCTTGTACCATTGCTTGAAGGATGGAAGCCTATTGCTTGTAAATGGGTGTTCAAAAAGAAGATGGGTTCAGATGGCAGCATTGAGAAGTATAAAGCATGTTTGGTTGCAAAAGGTTACTCTCAAGTTGAGGGAGTAGATTATGGTGAGATTTTTTCTCTAGTAGCCAAAATGACATCCATTAGATTTTTGCTTTCTATTGCAACAACTTATGATCTAGAGATCGAGCAAATGGATGTGAAAACTGCTTTCCTTCATGGAGATTTGGAGGAAGAAATTTACATGTCACAGCCAGAGCACTATGTGGTGAAAGGTAAAAGTCATTTGGTCTGTAAATTGAAGAAATCCTTGTATGGTTTAAAACAGAGTCCTAGGATGTGGTACGAAAAGTTTGATACATATGTGTTGAGTTTGGGATTTGTGCAATCTAAATCTGATCACTATATATATTTCAAATCTGATGGTGATGGTTTCCTGGTTATTGCCTTGTATGTCGATGACATGTTGTTTATTGGCGAAGGAAAAGGTTTGATTGTAGAGTTAAAATCTCAACTCTCAATAAAGTTTGAAATGAAAGATCTTGGTGCAGCTAGGCACATTTTGGGAATGGAGATTATATAAGATAGACAGAATAGAAAGCTTTGGCTAGGCCAAAGTAAGTATGTTGGTACTATTTTAAAAAGATTCAATATGTAGGATGCAAGACCATTGAGTGTTCCTGTTACTATGGGAACAAATATTTCTAGTTCACAGTGTCCTACATCCCCATTGGAGATGGAAGAGATAAGTCGAGTACAATATCAGAGTGATGTTGGAAGTTTGATGTATGCTATGGTTTGTACAAGACCAGACATTGCCCAAGCAGTGGGAGTACTTTCCCGTTATATGTCTAATCTAGGAAGAGCACATTGGGATGCAGTAAAAAGAGTTTTTAGATACTTGTGGGGTACCTCAGAGTACTCAATATGTTTTCATGGAATAGGAAGTGAGCATTCCTTGGATATTCGAGGCTATGTGAATTCAGACTAGGTTGGTGATGTTGATAGAAGAAGATCCACCAATGCATATGTGTTTACATTATTTGGTGGTGCAATCAATTGGATGAGTAAGTGACAGGTTGTGGTCGCTTTGTCCACTACTGAGGTAGAGTATATGGCACCTACTCATGCCTGCAAAGAAGCCATCTGGCTAAAGAGATTGTGTTTAGATATAGAGTTCAAACAGAGTGCAGTGACAATTTATAGTGATACCCAGAGTGCAATCTGCCTAGCAAAGAACCCAACCTTTCATGCGAGGACCAAGCACATTGATGTTCAATATCATTTTGTGAGAGATATGGTTGAGGATGGCAAGGTGAAGCTGGAAAAGGTAGAGAGTTTGGTGAATGTTGCTGATGCATTAACTAAGCCCGTGAGCACAGAGAAATTTAGATGGTGTTCAAAGTCTATGGGCCTCTCGGCCCGTAGCAATTAAGTCCATGATATTTCGGATCCCCTGACTCTTGCAAGGTGTTTGACAAGTGGGAGAATGTTGAGAAACATGTGTCTCAACCTTGCAATCCTTTCCTAGAAAATTCCAGAATTTGTTTGTGGAAGTTTTCCACTTGTTTATGCATTGGAAAATGGTTAGTGAGTTGTTAAAATGAGTCTTGTCCATAGTAGAATATAGGTAGGTCATTTTTAGAGCCTTGATGACTCATTTTGTGACTTTTATGGGGGTCTAGACTAAGAGACAAAATTGTGGACGAGATTACTATTTTAACCTGGTTGTTTTTGCATATTGGAAATGTAAATGTCAAAAATGGGTAACATGTGGCATGGTAGTTTTGCCCATGGTTTTGTAAAACCATAAGTGGTTTCCAGGTTGTAAAATCACTATAAAAGGAAGGGCTTGGGGAGGTTTTTGTGTAATTGAGTCTAGTTTGCAAGACTGGTGCTAGAAGGAGTCTCTCCAAGTTCGAGTTGTGGTGATGCGCTCCTGTAAGAACTTGCATTGCAAGTGTATTGTAATCATCTTGGTTTGATAATACATTGTGTGAGTTTTGGAGGGTGGGGTTTTTCTCCCGAAAGGGCTTCCCCATGGTAATCATTGTGTTGTGTATTCTTTGTTATTTTGATTATGTTATTATGCATTTCTTGAGATCTTTGCAATAGTTACTTTGATTTTCATAATCGTCCTCTCAAAGATTAGCGTAGGAAGTGATTTCGTGCACCTTTGCTTCCTTACAATAAATACTGGCAATGCAAGGTGCTTTATCTTTTTGAATGATCTCATGGAAAAATTCAATGGTTTTGGTATTTTTTTTTTTAATATTGTGTTTCATGTTATGTGAGTTAGCCATTCCTTACTATAAAATGAATCTATGTGTACATGTAATTTGTGAAATAGTGCCATGCTTATATCCAATTGATTTTCTTGAATGCCTTCTGTTGGTTGATAATATCGAGCATCTTGGAATAGCTTGACATTTCAAAGAATAAATCAAAGTAGCTCTTGACTATGTTTATGTGAAAGTATTTTCTCTCTCATGCACTTTTAGACTCATTAATTATTTCGATCGAGTCGAGTATTTTATGGGGTAGATATTGGAGTGAAAAGGAAATTGGATGGAGTAGGGAGAGCCTCTTTACAGATCTCAGTACTATAACACTGGGATTTTGAACCCTTAGGATCCATCAATACAATTTCTTGCCAATGTTGGTAATTAATTTCTACCAACCAAACTATTGTAAGTCAAATAAGGCATCGTCCAATCATATTTATCACATGTTGTTTTTGACTGGAGGATTCTAGATTTCTCCAATTCTTCTATAAGAAAACATTTCTAATCAATTTTTTTCACAAGGCAATACAAGTTGAGTTTGTTGTGCATCAATCCAAGTGTGAGTTTGTTTATGTTTATGTGGTATCAGAGCTAATGGTAGATCCTTTAGAGCCCATTTTTGGGTTTTTCCATGGTTTCTCTTCTCTTATGGTTTATTCTCTTCATGGTATTTTTTCAACATGGTATTAAAGAGCCATTGAGTTCATGTGAAATTTTTATTTTTGGCTAAGCATCATAGAGAATGTTTTCCAAAAGAAATATCATATAGAACTTGGGGAACCTTTAGAAATTGTTCATACTGACTTGTGTGGTCCAATGCAAACACTATTATTAGGGGGAGCATTTATTTTCTAACATTAATTGATGACTATAGTAGGAAGACATAGGCTTACTTTCTGACATATAAATCTAAGACATTTTGAAAATTCAAGGAGTTGAAGGCATTGGTTGAAAAAAAAAGTGGCTTATTCATCAAGGTACAAAGGTGAGATGGAGGAGGAGAATACATGTCAAATGATTATTTTCTACCAACCAAACTATTGGCAGTCAAAGAATGCACCATCTATTGTAGAAAATAATCATTTCATATTAATAGCATGTTCATTATAAATCTACTAACCACTATCCATTCCAATCTCAGTCATTTCAATTTGTGAATAGTTCATTTTATGACCTTCCAGCCTATAATCATATTTATCACATATTTTTTACTAGAGGATTCTAGATTGCTCTAAGTCCTCTATAAAAAGACATTTGTAAACAAATTTTCTCATAGGGCAATACAAGTTGAGTTTGTTGTGCATCAATCTAAGTGTGAGTTTGTTTATGTTTTATCTTCTTCCTTGTCATTGCCCACCAACACCTAGGTAGAATTTTTCCCTCTAGATAAGATATTATTGGAGGTTATATATATATATATATAAAATTGAGATTATTACTATCTAAATAAGTTGTCTTTATAAGATGGACTTTAAAACCTCGGAGGTGCTCAATAATTATATATATGAAAATGGACGCTTCTTCTTTTGTGTGGGTCAAATTCACATAGAACATCAAAGCATAGTCAATCTGTTAAGAGCTTCCTAAGCTTTTGATCTTGCATTCTTTAGAGAAATGATAATGGATAAAGTAAGATTGTTTTCTTCTAGATATCTCAACGAATCACTATTAACAAATTTTATCTTTAGTAATGAGAGAATTCCTAAAGAGGTTAGTGATAGTACTATCTTACAAAAAAATCTTCTATGATGACTTATTATATATTATTATATAATTATATCATACATATTATAGTTATATACTATATATATTAGTAACTGAAGTTGATAAACTATATGACGATGTATGTTCCTAGGGGTACCCTAGGGACATAAATGTGTTCCAATGAGTCCAAAGGTGTCATGGGATATCCTATGGCCCCTTTCAACCTATTATTGCACATGTATTAGGGGTCAAAGGATGCCTAGGGACATGCATCTTGTGTTTCAATGGGTAGAAATGGTTTATAGAGTATCTTATGACCCCTTTTGACCTATTACATGATAACATATATTCTTAGGAGTCCTAGGACCCCTATAGACATATATGTTGTGTTCTAATGAGTCAAATTGGTTCATAAAGTACCATATGACCCTTTCAACCCATTACATGACACCATATGTTCTTAGGGGTCATAGCATACCTAGGAACACATGTTTTCATGTAATGGGCCGAAAGTGGTCATAGGGTATCTGATGACCCCTTTTGGTTCATTGGAACACAACATGTATGGTCCTAGGGTTCTTAGGACCCCTAAGAAGATATATTATCATTTAATGGGTCAAAAGAGGTCATAGAATTTCAACCCATTGGAACACAACAAAAATGATGATAAGGGTCCTAGGACCCCTAGGAAAATATGTTCTCATGTAATGGGTCATAGGATACTCTATAATCCCTTTCTAACTATTAGAATATAAGAGGTATGTCCCTAGGGGTTCTAGGAACCCTAGGAACACATGTTTTATTGTAATGGGTCCAAAGGGTTCATAGGATACCCTATGACCCAAATCTACCCATTGGAACACAACATGTATGTCCCTAGGGGCCCTAGGACACCTTGCAACATAAGTTATCATGTATTTGATTGAAACAAGTTATAGGTTATCCTATGACCCCTTTCAACCCATTTGAACACAATATATTTGTCCTTTGGAATTCTAGGATGCATAAGAACATATTTTGTCATGTAATGGGTCTAAAGGGGTCATAAGATATCCTTTCTCCCCATTTGACCCATTGGAACACAACATGTATGTCCCTAGCTATACGAAGAACCCTATGAATATATTTTGTCATTAATGAGTCAAAATGTGTCATGACATGCCCTATAACCCATTTCTACCAATTTGATCACAATATGTATATCCCTAGGGGTCCTAAGACCCCTAAGAATATACATTGTCATGTAATGGGTTGAAAGTGGTCATAGAGTATCCTATGACCCCTTTTGACCTATTACAACATACATCATGTATTTGAATGGGTCAAAAACCTCTAACCCATTAAATGATATCATATGTTCATAGGGGTCCTAGGACCCCTAGGAAAATATATCATGTGTTAAAATGATTTGAAAGGGGTCATAGAGTACCCCATGAGCTCTTTGAACACATTATATGACAACATATGTTCATAGGGGTCCTAGGATCCTTAGGGACATAAATCACATGCTTAAATAGGTTGAAAGGGATCATAGGGTAACATATGTCATGTATTCAAATGAGTCAAAAGGGATCATAGAATACCTTATGACCCTTTTGACACGTTTCATGATAACAAATGTCTTTAGGGATCGTAGGACCCCTAGGGACCTAGTTTATTTGTTCAAATAGGTTGAAAGGGGTCATTGGTTACTTTCAATACATTTGATAACAACATATGTACCTAGGGGTCCTAGGACCCCGAGGGACCTTTTTCATTTGTTCGAATGGGTTGAAAGGGGTCACAGGAAAACTTATCACCATTTTGATGTATTTAATTTCAACATATGTTCCTAGGGGTCCTAGGTCCCCTCAGAACCTATTAAATTTGTTTAAATGGGTCGAAAGGTGTAAGATAGCCTATGACCACTTTCAACACATTTCATGACAACATATGTCCCTAGTAGTCCTAGGACCTCTACCGACCTAATTAATTTGTTTGAATTGGTTCAAAGTTGTCATAAGATAACTTATCACCCATTTTGACACATTTCATAACAACATATGTCTCTAGGGGTCTTAGGACCACTAGGGACCTATTTTATTTGTTTAAATAGTTTGAAAGGGGTCATAAGATAACTTATGACCCCTTTCAACATGTTTCATGATAACATATTTCCTTAGGGGTCCTAGGAACCCTAGGGACATATTGTAATCATTTATATGTGTCAAAAGTGGTCATATGATAACCTATGACCCCTTTTAGTGAATTTCATGACAACATATATCCCTAGGGGTCCTTGGACTGCTAGGGACCTATTTTATTTGTCCAAATGGGTCAAAAGGGTTCATAGGATAACCTATGACTCCTTTCGATATATTTCGTTACAATAACAACATATGTCCTAAGAGGTCCTAGGATTGCTAGGGACATATTGTAATTTTTCATATGGGTTTAAAAGGGTCATGGGATAGCCTATGATTTCTTTTTGCACATTTCATGATAACATATAGACCACTAGGGGCCTATTTTATTTGTTTCAATAGGTCAAGAGGGGTCATATGATAACCTACAACCCCTTTCAACACATTACATGATAACCTAGGACCCTTAGGGACATATTTTAATTGTTCATATAAGTAAAAAGGGGTCATAGGATAACCTATGATCCCTTTTGATGCATTTCATGACAAGATATGTCCCTAGGGGTCTTAGGACCAAGGGTAACTTATTTCATTTGTCTAAATGTGTCGAAAGGGGCCATAGGTTATCCTATGATCTCTTTCAATGTTTTTCATATCAACATATGTCTCTAGGAGTCCTAGGATCCCTTACGACTTAATTCATTTGTTCGAATGGGTCGAAAGGGGTAATAGGATAACCTATGACCACTTTAAACACATTTCATGGTAACATATGTTCTTAGGAGTCCTAGTATGCCTACAAGCCTATTTTATTTGTTCCAGTGTGTTGAAAGATGTCATAAGATAACCTACAACCCCTTTTGACACATTTTATGATAACCTAAGACTCCCATGGACATATTATAGTTGTTCATATAGGTCGAATGGGGTCATAGAATAACCTATGGCCCAATTTGATGCATTTCATGACAACATTTGTCCCTAGGGATCCTAGCCCCACTAGGAAGCTATTTCTTTTGTTTGAATGTGTCAACAAGGGTCATATGTTATCATATGACCCCTTCTATTGTTATTCATAATAACATCTATCCCTATGAGTCTTAGGATCCCTTAGAACCTAATTTATTTGTTTGAATGGATCAAAGGGGTGATAGGATAACCTATGATCTCTTGTGACACATTTCATGACAACATATGTCCCTAACGGCCCTAAGACCCCTATGGACCTACTTTGTTTGTTCTAATGGGTCGAAAGAGATCATAGGATAACCTATGACCCATTTCAACATATTTCATGATAACACACATATTATAATTGTTCATATGAGTAGAAATGGGTCATAGAGTACTCTAGGACCCCTTTCAAGCCATTAAATGAGAACATACATTCCTAGGGGTCCAACCCAAAGGAACATATATCATGTGTTAAAATGACTTGAAATGGTTCATAGAGTACTCTAGGCCCCCTTTTGACCCATTATATGACAACATATGTTCCTAGGGGTACTAGTACCCCTAGGGACATACATGATGTGTTTGAATGAATCAAAAGGGGTCATAGGTTACACTATGATCCCTCTTGATCTATTATATGACAACATATGTTCTTTGGGGTCCTACAACCCCTTGGGACATACACCATGTGTTTGGAATGGTCGAATAGGGTCATAGGGTTCCTTATGACCCCTTATGGCCCATTAAATGTGAACATATGTTCCTAATGGTCCTAGGACCCCTTGGAACATATATCATGTTTTCAAGTATGTCAAAAGGGGTCAAAGAGCACCCTATATAACTCATTTTGATTGATTACATGACAATACATGTTCCTATGGCTCCTAGGACCCCTGCGAACACACATCATATGTTTTAATGGTTTGAATCTAGTTATATGGCGCGCTGTGAACTTTTTTGGCTCATTAAATGAGAAGATATGTTCTTAGGGGTCCTAGGACCCCTAAGAACGTATATCATGTGTTGAAATGAGTTGGAAAGGGTCGTAGAGTATACTAGGACCCCTTTCAACCCATTGTATGACAACATATGTTCTTATGGGTATTAGGACCCCTAGGGACATACATCATGTGTTTGAATGTATCTAAAGGGGTCCTAGGGGTCCTAGAACCCTTAGGGCTATATATCATGTGTTGAAATGGGTCGAATGGGGTCATAGGGTGCCCTATGACCCTTTTTAACCTATTTAATGAGAACATATGTTCAAGATATTTCATGTGTCTAATTGAGTCAAAATGGGTTATAGAGTACCCTATAAATTGTTTCAAGCCATTATATAATAACATATGTTCCTAGGACTTCTAGGACCCCTAAGGACATACATCATGTATTTGAATGGGTCAAAAGGGGTCATTTGTTACCCTATAACCCCTTTGATGTCATATATTTCTAGCCCTCCTAGGATACCAAGGAACAAATATCATGTGTTTGAATGAGTTGAAAGGGGTTAGAGAGTACCCTATGATCCCGTTCAATGCATTATATGACAAATATGTTCATAGATGTACTAGAACCCCTAGGGACATACATCATGTGTTTGAATAAATTCAAAGGCGTCATAAGGTACCCTATGATCCCTTTTGACCCATTAGATAACAACATATGTTCCTATGGGTACTAGGACCCCTATGGACATACATCTTATTTTTGAATGGATCAAAATTGGTCATAAGGTTCATTGCGACACCTCTCAACCCATTAAATGAAAATGTATGTACCTAGGGGTCCTAGGACCACTAGGGAGATACATCATTTGTTTGAATGGATAAAATGTGGTCATAGGGTACCCTATGACTCCTTTTGACCCATTAAATAATATCATATTCTAGGACCCCTAGGAATATTTATCATGTGGTAAAATAAGTGAAAAGGGATCATAGAATAGCCTATGACCCCTTTCTTTTCATTATGTATCAACATATACTCCTAGGGGTATTAAGACCCCTAGTGACATATATCATGTGTCTTAATTGGTCTAATGTGGTGATAGGGTGCCCTATGATCCCTTTTGACCCATTAAATGAGAACATATGTTTATAGGGGTCTTAGGACCCCTCTAAACATATATCATGTGTTTGAATGAGTCAAAAGGGGTCATAGAGTACCCTATGATGCCTTTTTATGCATTATATGACAATATATATCCCTAGAGATCTTAGGACACCTAGGGACATAAATTATGTATTTTAATGGGTCAAATGGGGTCATAAAGTTCCCTATTATTGAAAATAATTGATTAATTGTATATTGTCTTTGATATTACACAAAATGTCATATCATTTCCCATCAGTGTATGCTGATCTCACTGGGGTGATGAAGATAGTTTCCTATATCTGTCAAGTATTCTAGAGTTTTCCTTATTCAAAAGGTAGTGCATACTAAGTTTACTCGGTGATCAAAGGAAAGTTTGTAGAAGTCAAGTGCTAATCGAGCTCACTCGGCTAATGAAGAAAATGTTGGACAGAACCAGTGTTAACCGAGCTCACTTGGTTACCAAAGGAACTTTGTGAATATGCAATGTTAATCGAGTTCACCTGGTTAACAAAGGAAAATCATTTTTGAGTTAGTGTCTACTGAGAATGGTCAACTAACAAAGGATTTTCTTGTTTTTGCATATTGAGTTCAATTGATTTAGTTTTTTGGTTCTAGATGACTGAGAAGATGAATATTAAGTATTCTAATTTGTATTCAAATTGACTTGACAATGTGTAAGATATAAATATATGGTCAAATTGAGGATTCAATAGGAAGTGGAACATAATAGAAGATTTGGTGATGCTTAGAGGAAGCGAATTAGAAGGATAAGTAGAACATCCTTGTTGAGATGCAAAGATACATTTGATCAGGAATAATCAAGTATACAAGCCAGAATTGAGATTAGTAATCAGCAATTTAGTTGCATCAAAAATCATATCATCTCATTATTACTTTCTAACCATTGTAGCAATGATCTAAATCTCTTAATAGAGTTGGCTTAACACCTATTTGTAAATCCTCTTTAATAAGGTGGCATTTCTATTTGAAGTGTCTAAAGACCTCTAACAAGACCAATCCTAATAGGCTGATTAAATCCTCTAATAGGGTAACACAGGTAACAGTGTGTTTTGTAACCTTTAACATGGTTGGCTCCTAACATGGCTCACTTTAGAAAAGTGAAAATTAGTAACTAGTTGCAACTGGTAGTTTTTCCCAAATTGGGTTTCCACATTAAATCTTGGTGTCACTTGTGTTCATTCTATTTCTTTTATGTGTATGAAACTAAGTTAAATAAGGATAATTATAGAAAACATCTTATGATTTGCATTTACCAAGTTACTATTGTTATATTCAGTTATTGTCAAGTTACACAATTTGCTAGAGTAAACCAAGTGCATGTGTGTTTTCTAAGTTACAATAGAATACAATTTAATTTGAGTTTTGATTTGCATTGAAATCTAAGGGATCTACAATTTATTTTTGTAGTAATTGATTCACCCCTTCCTTTTCAGTTACTCCTCTTATATTTCAAACAATTGGTATTAGAGCTTTTGGTGCTTACAGAAAAGGTTTCAAAGCCCTAAGTTAAAGATCAGGATGTCTTACAGAAGGGATATCCCAAAGTTGAACAAAGATAACTTCAAGGCATGGTAGGAACTCATTAGGATACATATAGAAACCATTGGAGATTCAAGGCTAAAGAATCTAGAAGCCAAATACAAGGCTCCTACTAGAAATATGACTATTGAAGAAATTGTAGAGAAGAAGAGTCATTATATCATGATGGTTGATATTGCTTCATCTCTCAACTATGCCAAATTTGATGAGGTCAAAGATTGTGGAACTACTTATGAAATGTGGATCAAGCTAAAAGCCATCTATGGAGGAGATGAAAATGTAAGGAGAGCCAAAGCTGAAAGTCTTAGAGGACAGTTTGATTAGATGAAAATGAGAGAGGATGAAAATATTGCAAAATATGTTGAAAGAATCAAAGCCAATGTCAGTGCTATCAAAGCTTATGGAGGAACAATTGAAGATATAATAATGGTAAGCAAGGTACATAGAACCCTTCTTCCTATCAATGCAATTAGAGTGTCTATTATTCAAGAGGTTGAAAGAAATCCAAATAAAAATATAACTTTGGATGCTCTAATTGGAAGATTGACAACATTTGAACTAGATAACTATGATAATTATATTCCTAGTTCTAGCAATCTTGAGTCTGCATTTGAACCCAAGGTATCACTCAAGAAGAAAGCTAAAAGATCTTAAAAAAAAATCTGAAAGTGAAGAGGAAGATACTTCATGATAATGATCTTGAATTCATTGAAGCATCACTTACAAGAAGGTATCTCAAAGGCAAGGGAAAGTACAAAGGTAAAATTCCTAGATAATATGTTTCTCTTGTGAAGAAGTTGGACACATTGTTGCAAGGTGCCCAAATAGAGAAGACAAAGATGAAAAGAAACACAACAAGTACAAAGGCAAGAAAGATTTTAAAAACTTCAAGGACTACAAGGAAAAAGGTAAGAAATCTTTTTTTATGGCTAAAGATTCAGTAGTAGTGAAAATGATGAAATGGTTTATATTGTTGCAAAAGATGAATCTAATGATGAAGGAGATAAAATGACACTTATCTCTCATGTTAGCAAAAATGATATATGGATTATTGATAGTGGCTTCTCACATCATATGACTAGTGACAAAATGAAATTTGAACACATGGAACATTATGCTGGTGGTAGTGTGAGATTTGGAAACAATGAAGATTGTTGCATAAAGGGAAAATGTTGTATCTCACTAACCAATGAACTTAGATGTGACAATGCTTATTGGGTTGAAGGACTACAGAATAATCTACTAAATGTGACACAATTGAATAACATTGGATTAAAGGTAGAATTTATGAATGGGGAGGCCAAACTACTTGATATAAAAGAAAATCTGGTTGGGTCTGGCAAACAAGTAAAAGGTAACCTATTCTATCTAGATCTTAGTGAAAGTTCATGTTTTATTACTGAGTAGAAGAAAGTTGGTTATGGCATAAAAGATTGTGTCATGTGAAATTTGATAATATGGTCAAGATAAGAAAAAGAAAAAGAGTAAGAGGTATTTTCAATCTGAGGAAACCTGATATGGATCTATACAAAAATTATCAAATTGGTAAGATGGGAAAGACATGTTTCAAAAGAAAAGACTATCATTTAGAAGAAGTCTTTGAGCTAGTACATATAGACTTATGTGCACCTATTGGAATAGAGAGCTACAATGGAGATAAGTATTTTTGTCTATTTGTTGATGATTATTCTGGAATGATGACTGTAATGTATCTATAGAAAATATTTGAACCTTTTCAAAAGTTTAAGTGGTATCTGGCAAGAGTGGAGAAAGAAACTAGAAGAAGCTAAAATGTTTGAGATTAGACAAAGGTGGTGAATTTATTTCCAATGAGTTCAATGAATTATACATTTAAAAAGGAATCAAGAGGCAAATATCAACCTCTGGTACACCTCAACAGAATGGTATAGTTGAAAGAAGGAACATATCCATCATAGATTGTGCAAGAACATTAATGATAGAAAAGAGTGTCGCAATCAAATACTGGAAGGGAGCAATCAATACTATAGTACATACCTTGAAAAGAGTACAGTTGAAGAAAGACTCAAATAAAACTCCTTATGAAAGATGGTATCACTACAAACCCAATGTAAGTTACTTGAATTTATTTGATGTCAAAGATGATGAAGGCATATTCCTAGGATACTCCTACAGAAGTAAAGCATGTGTAAGTGTTTGAATCTAACTAGTCATAAGATCATAGAAAGTGCACATGTGAGAATTGATGAATTTGTAGAAAAGAGTGAAGAGGAAAGAAACAAGAATCTGAGGATTACATAAAGTTTGTTTACTATTAACCTGATACATTGCTAAATATATTTAGAAGTTAGGAGGCCTCACCTCTTGGTTCTCCAAAATCCCCAAAAGCTACCAAGTTGCAACAAATATAACCCAACTCATAGTCTAAAGGACCTAAGTCATAGTCAGACACTACTAAGCTAGTACCTAAACAAACTGAGTCAAATGGACCTAAGTCACAGATAGTGGGACTTGAGCATGATTTAGAAGATTATGAAGAGGTTAATGGAACTTGTTCTAAATCCAAAGAACCTATGTTAGCAAGATATGTTAGAAGGCACTCACAAACTTGACATCATCCTTTGAGTCAGTAACATCATCGTCATGACAAATAAATAACATCTTAAATACAAATTTCTAAACATTCAACATTTATCATCAGATATAAACACATACATGAAATCTCAATTTTACTGTCATGTCGATATCTCATAATCTTAACATATAACGACTTATCAAAATCACAAAATAATTAACATTACCATCTAATAACATATATGTTAAAATTCTACTCAAAGTCTATAAAGTATTCGACTCAAGTCGAGTCATACATAGTCTTAGTCAAAAGGTCAATCACACAATTAAGTCCGTATAAAAAGCATGTTGAAATTTGAGTCGTGACATTTTTCTACAGTTGTGGTTTCTTCTGCTACCATGGCTAAGGAATTCTTGAAAACCCACGACAAGGTTTTTGCCAGCAGACCTCCAAGTGCTGCGGGGAAATACCTTGGATATAATTTCAAGGACGTGGGATTGTCTCCGTACGGGCCTTATTGGAGGCATATGAGGAAGCTGTGCGTAATAGGATTGCTGAATAGCAAAAGGATTGAGTCATTCAGAAGTGTAAGAGAGGAAGAGGCTCATCTCTTTGTTCGTTCAGTGTGGGAGATTTCTGGGCAGGGAAAGAAGCCCGTTAATCTCACAAACGTGCTCGCGTCCTATTCGTTAGCAACCATGTGGCAAATGCTCTCCGGCAACAAATTCTCTTTTCACACTGGGACTGATCGGTGTCATCGCGGTGAAGAGACAATGAAGATGTCCTCTGAGGTTTTCGCTGTTATTGGAAAGCTCAGTATAGGAGATTTCATTCCTTACCTGGATTGGATGGACTTGCAAGGTGTGAAGCAGCGCATGAAAAAGGTACATAACCTTTTCGACCAACTTGTTAAGAAAATAATAGAAGAGCACCAGCAGCGCAGAGAAAACTTGAACAAACAACATGATGGAAGGAGCTTCGTTGACGAGCTCTTGGAAATGGAGAGTCTAGATGGAAGGGAAATTACTAAGGAAAACATCAAGGCCATTGTTTTTGTAAGTATTGATCGTTTGCAATCAATTAAATCGGTGCTATTTTATTTTTTCTACTGATCTGATATGGCTATGTTGTATTTGTAGGACATGCTTATAGCGGGAGTTGAAACAACTTCCATCACATTGGCTTGGTTGATGAGTGCGGTGATTCAAAACCCTAATGTGGCAAAGAAACTGCAAGGCGAAATAGAGTCGATAGTGGGCAGAGAAAGGATATTGAACGAGGATGATGTGGCAAACATGAAGTACCTGCATTGTGTGGTGATGGAGACTCTGAGGTTGTATCCTGCGGGGCCCTTGCTATTTCCACACGAATCCACGCAAGATTGTACAGTTGAGGGATACTTCATTCCTGCGAGAAGTAGGGTGATCATCAATGCATGGACAATCGGAAGAGACCCATCGTTGTGGGAGGATCCTCTCGTATTCAGGCCAGAGAGGTTTTTGGGTAGAGATATTGATCTTGCGAGGGACAACGAGTGGTTTGATATGGTTCCTTTTGGGGCAGGAAGAAGAGGATGTCCAGGGGCCAACATGGCCATTGTAAGTATGAAGCTTCTTTCGGCTCAGCTGTTTCACTGCTTTGAGTGGAGTGTGGAAGGGGAGTTGGATATGACCGAAGGACCTGGAGCATCCATGCCCAGAAGGACAGAACTTGTGGCCGTCCCTCGTTTGAGGATCGAATCTTACCTTTAGGAATTTCAATTAATGTCCATGGTCTTCGCTCACTCTCTCA
Organism: Cupressus sempervirens; assembly: GCA_028749045.1. Lineage (NCBI taxonomy): Eukaryota > Viridiplantae > Streptophyta > Pinopsida > Cupressales > Cupressaceae > Cupressus > Cupressus sempervirens. Next base: position 658,289,558 of record CM053786.1, read on the forward strand.
TTTTAGGTAGATTAGCCGTTTAAACATCATGCATTAAGGCTTTACTAAGGGTGGTATCTATATCACTCGTTTAAATAATTACTACTTTTTGGATATTGTTTGAGAGGCTTAGTTCCTTTCTTATTTAGGTAGTTTATATCACTAGTTTAGTTCTGATTGTTTGCTGGGTCTTGTTTGAAAGGTTATATTAAATGTTCAGTTTGTAAAGAGCTGTTCATTAACTAGTTCTAAAAAAATTCAATTTCAATGAATTTGTGTTTATTTTTATCAACCTTGTTTTTTGTGTAAGATCCAGCTTGAGAATTACAAAATATTTTGTGTTTTCAAAATACTTCTTAAACAATAAATTTTGACATTTAGAATGAATATTTTGGCAACTGAGATTGTCAATGGGACTGAGATTGTATTTCTGACCTGTAAGAAACTTGTAGATTAGATTAAAAGAATACTACAAATTATATATTGAAAACTATTTAATGTGTTTGTAGATATTCTACACAATATTTAAAAATATTTGTATTTTTTTTATTGGCATTTAACTTATATTCTGTCCAATTCAAAGAATATTAAACAATTTTTGGTTTAAAAACATAGTTTATATGAAATTTTAGATAGTGGAAATATACAAATTATTTATTTAGAATGGCCAAATAGATTATAAATAATAAATATGAATAATTTATTATTAAAAGTCAATGTGTCTATAAGATAAAGAAGGCATAATGAAAGTGATTGCAATAAGAAACTGTATTATTTTTAATTTTAATAATGGAATTGATATACTTACTAAAAACTAGTTTTTAATTTCTGTTTCAATAGTCAAAATAATTTCACTTCTATACAATTCCATAGTTTAATCAAGTAATTAAAATTGAACTTTTAATTTAGGGAGAATTAATTATGAAATAATATATACTTAAAATATATTAGTAATTCATTATGTACAAATGATGAAAAGATGTTTGTAAAATTTAATGTAGGCAAAAATGGCAGCTGACAAATAAAAAAGGAATGTTGTAGAACAGTTACAAGTCAATAATAACACATTTTAACCTACCCGCTTTCTTCATTTAAAAAATCTACACATCAAAAGTGTCCCAAATTCTAACCATCATTAAAAAACTACAAGTAGTATGAACCATAATACATACATAAACCATAAAATAATAGAGATTGAAAAAGCATCATGAACAAAGCCAATAGGGACCAAGTGCCAAAATATCCATCATAACAAAACATTAAAACTAAAATCAAGAGGAGAGCTAACTCTCCTTTTTCTTATCTTTCCCTTCCAACTTATCTAAAAACAACTATAGATGATCATCATCCATGAACCTGTAAAGGGAGCCCATGGTGTCTACCCCCACCACTAAAGTGAGGCCTTATTTCTACACATTGAGAAGGTGAAGAGTTGATGCAACAAAGTGCATCACCCTGACTGCAAACCTAGTAACATCAACAAATCTCTACTCAAGAATCTCCTACCTCAACTCCTGCTTCTTGAAGCTCCTATTCATGTCCCCTACTCCATCCATATTTTTCTTATTTTCACCTCCAAAGGTTCCTAGGGGGTCCTTATCTATAGTTTGTTTTTCTTTTCCCTACTAACGAGGGGGGAAGGTGGGAGTCTCACATTTCTCACCCCATATTTTTCTAGAGTGTAATTCCTTTAGGTGTCTGATATATGGGAATGAATAAGGCATAAAGAAATGGTTTCTTCTACTTTACCTTCACTTTTCATATCCTCACACTCATCCATAATGTATTTTATTTGGAAGGCTGTACTTTTCTATCTTTTCTAGGGGGCTTCATTTGCCATTACTAGTGCATTCTGGGCTAGGAGGGCTCTCAATTTTTCACCCAAGTTTCATGTTTGCACTATTTTTTTGTTCTTTTTAAGGGATCTCCTCCTCTCAACTTCTCTTTCCACATCCAACTCCATAGTCTAGATATTAATCTCTATCTTAATTTTCTTAGGGATGTTGTGAGGAGAGGACTTAAGGCTTTTGGTATCAATGATAGAAATAACCTTAGCAAAGATTTGTGGGGCCAAGGTAGAAATAGTTGGCTTAGGGAGGACAACCTAAACACTGATAAGCTCGGTAGGACAAAGAGTTTTGTGAAAATTAAACTAATTAAACATAAAACATTGGTGGAGGATATTATAAGGTTTGTACCTTTTTCATCTTCCCCCTAGCCTTGTTAATATTATGTCCCATAGAGTGAAGGATGAGGTAGGGAAACAAGATGAGATCATGATTTTGAAAGTAGTTTAAATTGGGGAATGATAATAGTAAAAAATATAGTATCTACCCTAGGATTGTGTTAGATAGACCATGATAGAATAGTATACTTCTTTCCAAGGATTTTGCAATGTCATTTTAACAAATCCACAATATTTTCAAGATCAAATTTTACCCAACTAAAAGAACTGGCTGAGGTTGCCTTCATCTACAACACTAGTTTATTTTCTCCAGTTTCTACCATCCAAGGAAAAACCACCAACTTTAGCAATGACTTCCCCATTGATCTCAAACGAGATCCTATTCATAATTACCTGCTTGTTGTTCTAGGTATTAATAAAGTCCATAGAGATAGACTCTTCATAACCCTTAATGTACTACAAAAATGACGCCAAACCACCCTCCTTTAGATAGGTCCAATCAAACTTATTAAATTTATTAATGAAGCTCAACTTGATGTAAACTAGGTTGCCACCCATTTCTCCACTCTGCCCAAAATCCTGAATCAAATCCTTAGAAACATCTAACATTAACCTAGATAATTGATAATAAAGACTAAGAAACTAGTAAGGACAAAACTCAAAAACTTGAGAATGAAGAAATTAAAATGACAAACATCCAAATGAAAATGCTCCATGTAATAATTACCCACTATGAGAAACTCCACCATAAGTCATAATGAGCCTTGTTACATCTCATTTGATGCCAGCCATAGATTATTTCACCATTGGTATGAGTACTTTTATTAATTAAAATAAAAAGACTTTTACTCCTAACAAAATGTACCAAATCTTGTAATTATCATTGTTATGATTTGGCCAAAAATCTTCCCAAATTGAACATCGCTTAATGGACAATTCAAAACCCTAATTTCTATTTTATTGAACACAAAAGTAAAAGAACAATAATTAAAGTGAAAATGACGTTAAAATAATCAATATCTGAAAACCATTCAAATTCAAAAAAGGTGGACGTATCTTAAAGAGTTTTAACCTTATATGCAAAGAACTCTCCTTTCTTTGTTAATGTTACACGAACATGCAATGCCACCATCATTTTTCTCCAAAGTGTTCATACTTTTTGAAGAGGGTAGAATTCATTATCTCTGGCAAGGAAAGTGCCAATTATAGCTTTAGTACCTATGACTTCATCCTACATCCCAAGAACCATAACTCTAGCAAAATTTAGGTCTTTTTTAAACACATAAATCCCCATGCCATCAAGTTGCACACTTTTTTTTTTCTATAAGACAACTTTTATTTTTAGAGCTTAATTGTAACTTTAATTCATTCAATGAATTAAAAATATCATCAAAAAATTGGTAGCATGCATAAATAAGATTTCATGCTCAACAAATAGCTAAAATACTTCTCCAATATGACAACATTCTTGTTAGCATGTACTCACATAAGGGTTAAACCAATTTTTCTTATAAGATAAATGGATGGATTAAATATAGTTATTAAATATAAATTATTAATCAATTTTAATTTTTTTTAATATCTAATATGAAATAGATATATTTAATGAATTTTATCAAGTTTCCACTATTCATTTTGAAATCTATTTTTGGATTTGATAATATATATAATTTTTAGCATCAATGTTTTGGATCACACTCTCTATTCCATCATTAGAATGAGAATGCAAGGATAAAATGGTACAATGTGCAGACTAAGCCTCACTCATGAAGAATAAAAGACAAATAAGGTAAGCACAAATTGAGGAGGAAGAAAAATTCATAAAATAGAGGGGGAATAAATAAATGAAGGAAAATAACAAAAATACAATAAGAAACCAAATAATGAAGCAAATAGGATACAATAACTTGAAAAAATAAACCAAAGTAATAAATAGAAGAATAACAAAACCAAGTGATCAAGTTAACGAAGAAAACCTATGAACATCAAAGTACATTAATGATAAAATAGATAATAACTAATAGGAGAAATCAAAAAGTAAATCCATACAAAGACACATGCATATGGATGAATGGATATTATATTTAAAACTCTTGTATATTTCTATATGAGCTTTAAATAATGTATAAAACCTACACTAATTAACTGTCAAAAATTAATTCATAGCTAATATAAAAAATAACATAACTACAACTTCACCAATAAAATACAAAAATAAATAAGAAACACAATGACACAATATTTTGAAATAAATCATGCCTAGAAATGTCCCTATTGGAAAACCAATTCTACAGATGTGGAATTATATTAAACTTTAGAAAACCAAGAGATACAAAATTTCTCACCTCTTACTAAAAGAACTTTGACAACCTCCCAATTTCTCTAGCTAATATTCCTCCATTGTTATCTCCAATTATATCATTGTGCCCTTGCTAACACTATAAGAGTATTTTCTACCACTACAAATACTTCACAAAACTTGTGTTCTCCAAATGCCCCTTGACCCCCTTTTATACTACTCCCATTGGAAAAGGAACAACTAAGATTGATTCTTGATGTAGGAGCATCTTGCATGGGAAAATTTATTTATTAAAAAAAAGTTGGAGGAGAGAGAAAGTAACAAAAATAGAAAGAAAATAATTTAAAAATAGAAAAAAAAAAGTAGAAAGAGGAATTTTTATTTTTGAGGTGCATAGGTGGCATAGTAGGAAAAATAAAATAAAAATGGTTGTCATTCCATTTATCAATGTGTGTAGGTGGAATTCTAGAAGGTTGTGGATATTGTGTAGGTGGAATCCTAGAAGGTTGTGGATATTGTGTAGGTGGAATTCTAGAAGGTTGTGGATAAATCATGCATTGGGTGGTAAGTGCCTATTTAAGCAAGGCATATGAGCATTTATAATCAAGCTTGGGAAGGTAAAACTTTGAAAGGTCAAGATTCAAGGTGCGAAAGCTCTTAAGGTGTAGCTCTTCAAGTAGAATTTCTTGGGTGAATGCTTTGGAGGTGAAGGCTCTTAGTTGGGAAGTTCTTCTTGGTGAAGCTCTTGGTGTGAAGACTCTTCTTTGGGAGTTCTCTTATATTGAAGAATTTGTAAACTTCCTTTTGAAGAAGTTATATCTATGATATCATCTTGTGGATGTTGTAAGGATTTTCAAGTATAATAAAATTGCTTGGAAAGCATTTTGTCTCTCTTTGTCTCCATATTGTTGCATTTTTGGTTATGCGTTGGTAGGGTGGTGTGGCCCTTCATTAATTCTCAATCAAACATTGAGATTAAAACAAATTAACAATCCTAACCAAGTTGGTTACTAGTTGCTTCTAAAAGGAGTCAATTAATTAACAAATATTTGTCCCAACACTAATCCATTAGTCACTAACAAGTTTTTGCTTATTAATCGCATATGGATGAATAGTTATCCATAGCTACTAAAACTAACACTCCCTTTTACAGACGAAGTTGTCCTCCATGAAACTCAACTTATCTCTAAAGAAGATGAATTTAGCCTTCCTCAATGCCTTAGTCAAAATGTCTGCTACCTACTCCTATTTATGAACAACGTTGTAATGACCCGTACCAATAGGCCACTAAAAAAAACTCTAAGTTTAATACACTACTAAATTATATTGTTGAAATAAGGAAATAATAGTGCCAATGTATTCATTTAATGAAAACTAAATGTTTTTTACAAATGATATGAAAATTTTTAGCACCAAAACATTATGACATGGCACATTATAGACAAACCCTAATTGGTTGTATACAATTGAGAATTTGTTACAACTACGAACTAAAATGAAGAACCTAGATTGATCTGATACTAGAGACTGACTACTAAAGATGATATGGTGAAAGTGCAACTCCACTTGAAACTCTAAACCAGCAATTAAGCACAAGTGAAAAGACTAAAATATCCTTCCCACAACCACAATAATTCAGGTGATCTTTCACACCCTCAAAATTGCATACCAATTGAGAGTTTTCATTCTCAATGGCCAATTGTGACTACTTGTAGAAACCCTAGGCTCCACGATGCACATCAGCAAAAATCAATAATAAATCTCGATGATAGGCAATGAGCCCTCAATGCCTATTTATTATTTTTTCCTCAATAGGTCGGACTCTTTTTTTAATTATTTCTCTACTCCTTCCAACAACCTCTAGAACATTATTTTATTTAATGACTTTATAAGATATATCACTTAATTAAATATAAAGTTACCTTGTAATATTTTTTTTTATTAATAACTTGATAAATAATTAAATCCCCCAAAATGGGGACATTACAGGTCTGCCCCCCCTAAAATTGCTTGGCCTCAAGCAATCTTAATGCTGGATGCTACAAAATCACTTCTCCCTCCCAAGTAGCATCTTCAACAGGTAAATCTTTTCACTTAACTAGATACTCTCTGATTACTTTCCTGCGAAGTTTCTTTTCTCTACTATCTAGAATGGATTCTGGCACTAAGATCAATTTTCCATCATCATCCAAGGGAGGTAATACTGCACATGCATCACACTCTGACCCAACATTTTTTTGAGGTGTGATACATGAAACACATTGTGCACTCTACTATCTGCAGGAAGCTCCAACTCATAAGCCACCTCACCAACTTGCCTAACAATCCTAAATGGTCCATAAAAGCATGGCTTGAGTTTTTCTACACCACTCTTCTTGAAAGTGGACTTCTTATATGGCTGCAACATGAGGTAAACCATATCATTTACCTCAAAGCTATGCTCAGTCCTCTTCTTGTCTACATACTACTTTTGCTGGTCTAGCAATGTTGTCTCTGAGAGTAGCAACTATATCCTTACTTTCCTATAATAGTTCACCTACACGGGGTACTCGACTATCTCCCAACAACAAATCTAATGAACTAGGTGCCTCATAACTGTAAAGTGCCATGAAGGGTGTCATTTGTATAGTCATATGGTATGTAGTATTATAAAAATATTCACAGAGATATATCCATTAGAGCCAAGCTCGCTGTTGATCGGCCACATAGTTCCTCAAATACCCTTCCACTCATTTGTTTACAATCTCTGCGTGACCATCAATCTGTGGGTGATAACTAGTGCTAGGTGTAAGCTTAGTACCACACAACCGAAATACCTCCTGCCAAAAGGGACTCATGAAGCGGTTGTCCTTGTCACTCACAATGCTTTGAGGCAAACCATGTAATCTGAAAATCACCCTGAAGAAGACCTCTACCACCTAAGTTGCAGAATATATATAGTAGTGATAGGGAAGAAGTGAGCATATTTTTTTAGCCTATCCACCATCACATAGATACAATCATGCCCATGGGCCCTAGGTAAGCCCGTAATAAAATCCACAGAGATGCACTCCCACTTCCTGTTAGGAATAAGAAGTGGTTGTAGGAGCCTTGCTGGATAAGTGTGCTCTTGTTTGTTCTACTAGCAAACATAACAGTCACACACATACTGCAAAACATCAGCCTTAAGTTCCTTCCAAGTGAATTGTTCCTGTACTAACCTGTAAGTCTTGAAATACCCAAGATGGCCTATTGTAGGTGAATTATGGAATGCTCTCAAAATCAACTACTTCACTTTCGATCCTAGGACTAAGTAATTCCTATTCTTGTAAATGGGAAAATCATCTATGAGAGTGTATCTGGTGTCGATTGTTGTTCCCTCCACTATAACAGAGGTCCACATGTCTTTGGCATATTCTGCTACAATCAAGTGTCAATATTTGAATCATAGAAGTGAGGTGTGGCCTACGGCATAAAGCATCTGCAACAATATTTTGTGTTGCCTTAACATATGTGATATCAAAGTCATATGCTTATAACTTACTCACCCACTTCTACTGATGATCATTTGAGTCCCGCTGTCCCAAAAAGTGCCTCAAACTATTATGACCAATTTTAATACAAAATTTGTTGCCCACAAGATACTGTCTGAATTTGGCCAAGGCATGCATGATGGCCAACATCTCCTTATCATATATGCTAAATGATCTCTAAGGTCCTCTAAGTTTCCTACTCTCATAAGCTATAGGATGCTTTTCCTGCATGAGTACAGTACCAAATCCCTCTCCAGAAGCATCACATTGAAACTTAAATGGCTTCATGAAATCAGGCAATGCTAATACTTGGCATACAATCATTATTTCCTTGAGCCCCATAAAAAACTCTTGTGCCTCCTGAGTCCACACAAATGCCCCTTTCTTCAACAAATTTATCATGGGCATTGCATGTCATGAGTAGACACTGACAAACCTACGATAGAATCCACATAGACCAAGGAACCCTCTTAACTGTGTAAGGTTCTTTGGTGGTGGCCAATCAACAATAGCACGAATCTTTTCAGGATCCGTTTGCACTCTTTCCGCACTAATGATGTATCCAAGATACAACAATTTTGTCAACCCCAAATCACATTTGGACTCCCTTGCATTCAAGGAATCCCTTTATAAAATGCTCAATATTGTCTCCGAGTGCTCTAAATGTTCCTGCCATGTCCTACTATAGATCAAAATATCATCAAAGAACACTAGCACAAATTTCCTCAATTGATTGTGGAAGATCTTGTTCATAGTAGACTGAAAAGTAGCAAGTGCATTAGTCAAAACAAAAGGCATGACTACAAACTCAAAGTGCCCACAATGACACCTAAAAGTAGTTTTCTCAATATCTTGCTCTCGAACTCTAATCTAGTGATAGCCTGATCTCAAATGATTTTTTGTGAAATAACAAGCCCCATGAAATTCGTTTATCAACTCATTGATGCATGGGATGGGATACCTATTCTTTATATTCTCTTATTCAACACCCTATAATCAATACACATTTGTAGAGTACCATCCTTCTTTTTTATCAAAACAACAGAAGATGCAAAAGGTGACTTACTTGGTCTAATGTGTCCCATTGCTAGCAACTCCTTGATGGCCCTCTCGATCTCATCTTTGAGTACTAGATAGACATGCCTCCTGTAAATGTAACCTTGGAGCCTCTTTTTTCTCAGCACTATCTATCTCCTGTTCACCCTCTACCCCATTACGATCCTCATCATGGTCCTCTGAGCTATTTGAATTTGAACCCTCGTAGTAATCCCACATTGCCCAGCTAGCCTTCCCCTTAGGTCTCATAGGATAATCATGACCAAATTCATAGGGAGCTTTGCAAAAGAAGCATAGCTTCTTCCTATGTAGGTCATTAAGTGTTTCCTTATCCAAGGGTATAGCTGACTTGCCTTTTGAGTCACTAACCTTCTCTTTACCCTTGCTAAATTCCCCTTTGTTATCTCTAAATGATGAAGAACCCTTTGAACTAAACTGGTTTGCTGGAGCATCAAGTTCCATACTACGAGCTTTCTTCATGGCTTCCTATAATGTAGGAGGATAAAAATCCTTTACCCACCCTTTGAGTGGTTCAATTAATCCTTCTATGAATAAAATGACTAGCCTCTATTCTGAAATGTTAGACACCATCACTGCAAGATTCTAGAAGTCACTAATAAATTGTTTAAAGCTTCTTGACTATCTCAATTGGGCTAACTCCCAAAAATAAATTTCAAGATGTTTTTTATCAAACCTTTCTATCAATCTATCCATGAATTCTTAATAAGTGGTTATCTGATTATGTTGTAATGTGATTATGCCATGTGTCCACCGATCATGTGCTGCCCCATTTAAGTGTAAAGTGGTATACTTAAGCACTTAAAATTCTATCATAGTCTTTAGAGATAGGAAAGTATCCACCTTATGAATCCAAGAATGAGTAGTCCTTTTTCCACTGCTATCAAATGTGGGTAATACCAACTTGTTGATGACTTATTGCAACTCACTGTGTTTATCTGCCTGCTTCTGCCTGGTAGCTCTATAGTTCAGGTACCTGTCAAATGTCCACCCATCTTGTACATATGTTGGTAATGAATCCCACTCATTCCTTTCTTGTTGAAGTTCATCTAAAATATCTATTACCATAGCTTTAGGTGTGCATGCTGGAGTTTCTTCCTTGAATGTAGGACATGTGGGTTTGTCAGCTATTCCAGACCGTGTCCTATGTTGTGATCCTGCTATGCTCTTGTCATCCTGGCTACTATCATGATTATTTCTCCTATTTTCCTGAATCAAATGTTGCATCATAACCATCATTGCCTATGTACTTGCCTCTATTGATTGTAGAAGCCTCTCCTAATTCTGTAAAGTCTCATCATCTTGCAAACTTATGGATGGGCTTTGAGAACATCTCTCAGCCATATTCTTAGTTATGCTAGTTCCCTGTGTAAATTGGTTCGATAAACCCTATCAGACTGGTAGAAAACCTGCTCTAATACCATTGTAATGACCCGTACTAATAGGCCACTAAACAAAACCCTAAATTTAATACATTGCTAATGTATATTGCTAAAATAAGGAAATAATAGTGCCAATGTATTCATTCAATGAAAATTAAATGTTTTTACAAATGATATGGCAATTTTCAGCACCAAAACATTATGACATGGCACATTATAGACAAACCCTAATTGGTTATATACAATTGAGAACTTGTTACAACTACAAAATAAAATGAAGAACCTAGATTGATCCGATACTGGAGACTGACTACCGAAGATGATATGGTGAAAGTGTGACTCCACTTGAAACTCCAAACCAAAAATCAAGCACAAGTGAAAAGATTGAAATATCCTTCCCATAGCTGCAGTAATTCAAGTGATCTTTCACACCCTCAAAATTGTGTACCAGTTTAGAGTTTTCATTCTCAATGGCTAATTGTGACTACTTGCAGAAACCCTTGGCTCCACAATGCACATTAGCAAAAATCAATAATAAATCTCGATGATAGGCAATGAGCCCTCAATGACTATTTATTATTTTTTCCTTGATAGGTCGGTCTCTTTTTTTAATTATTTCTCTGCTCCTTCTAGCAACCTCTAGAACATTATTTTATTTAATGACTTTATAATATATATCACTTAATTAAATATAAAGTTACCTTGTAATATTTTTTTTATCAATAAATTTATAAATAATTAAATCCTCCAAAATGGGGACATTACAAACATTGCATTCTTAGATAACTTGATGCAACTCATATTGTTGTAGTGTATCATAGTGGTCTCAATGTTCTAACCAAATAAGACTACCAACAAATTTTGAATCAATATATCTTCACATGTCGCCATGATAGCTTCTTCTTTTTTTGCTTCTACTAAACTTAGAGCCACAAACTTCTACTACCTTCTTAGCCAACATACAACTCTTAATCCCAACATGAAACAATATACTAAAGTGCTCCTTTTGTTCATTGTACTACTTGCTCAATCTGTGTCAATATAGTCTATCAATCTAATAGCTTCAACTTGAACATATCTGATCCCATACTGAACTATACCATGTGGGTAACACAACACATGCTTCAACTTGAACATATCTGATCCCATACTCAACTATACCATGTGGGTAACACAACACATGCTTAGCCATTTTCCAATGTGTTCTCTTTGGTTCAACCATAAAGTGACTAAGAGAGTTTACTACAAATGCCTATGTCTAGCCTAGTGGAGACCAAATACATAAGTGAGCCAATCAACTATTGATATAAGGTGGGATCTACATCCTTCTCTCTAGATGTATTGACCTTCCTCCAATTCATGATCGCAAGTGTAGACATAGATTTCCAATCTTCTATCCTGAATTGCTTTAAGATTTCAATGCAATATTTCACTTGACCAAGGAAAATCTCTCCATCTATCTACCACACTTCCATTCTTAGAAAGTACTCCATAAGTCCCAAATCCTTCATCTCAAGCTCCTATGCAAGATCCCTATTAGAATCCACTGTGACCCCTAGTGAACCTATAAGGAAAAGGTCATCCACATAAGGAACAAGAATGAGAACTTTACCCCCAACCATGAAGTAGTAAAGGTTAGAATTTTCCACACTCTTCATAAAGCATATTTCTCGCAAGTATGTATCAATGTGCTCATAGCAAACTCTAGGAGTTTGCTTGAGTCCATACAAGGCATTCTTCAATTTGCACATGCGGGTCTCATTGCTATGTTTTAAAAAGCCTTATAATTTCTATATGTATACCTACTTCTATCTTGAAATCTATTTGATGGATTTTCCATCCCATCTGTACTGCAAATGAGATCACAACTCATATAGCAGTATACCTAACCACTAGAGAAAATGTCTCCTCATAGTCTAATCCGTCTTTCTAAGAGAACCCCTTTGCCACAAACCTTGCCTTGTATTTATCAATGTTACCATCCAAACAATGCTTTATATTATAGATCTAGTGTGCTCTAGCTATTACTTTATCATTTGGTCTATGAACTACCTCCACTAATTATTCTACATTATTGAGGAATGTTCCTCAACCATAGCATCTCTCCATATTTGATGCTCTATAGCTTTTTGATAGTTGTAAGGTTCTCTATCTACCAACTAACTAACTAATGCCACACAATTATTGAACTTGGTTGGTTCTTTCTGCTATCTAGTACTCCTTCTATGAGTTCCCACAAACTCATGAGTATCCCTTTGTATCTCTTGAACCTCACAATTTTTGTTGCCAACTGTAGAGGATGAAATATCATTCTCCAACCCTTCTAGATGCATTTCTTGTTGCACCTATTGATCCATACTCAATGAATGTTCACCACGTGAGTCTATTCTTGTACTAGTAACTATACTTGATATTTCCCACCCTTGACTAGGTCTTGGAGCTTCTATTGGCTACTCACTCTCATCATCTGCTAGAAAATTCTCAAGACCTTCTAAATGCCTTATCCTCAATCAACTTAATATCATCTCTGACTATAATTCTTCTTGTCCTAGAGATACAAATCTTATATGCCTTTGATGTTTCACTTTACTGAACAAAGTATCCTCTCTCTGTAGTATGATCTAACTTGGTATTTGTATCACCTAGAATATGACAATATGTCAAAATCCCAAATATCTTGAAGTGACCAACATCTGACATCTGTCCTATGAAATTTGTCTCTAGTGTCACTGTCCCTATAACCTTGTGTGGAACCATGTTTTGAATGTAAACTATTGTACTAAATGCTTCAACCCGTAAATAGCAAGGCACATCCTAGTCATGTAGCATAGCCCTTGCCACTTCCAATATAGAGTGGTTCTTCCTCTTAGAAACTCCATTTAGCTATGGATTGTAAGGAATAGTCCACTCTCTCTTGATTTTTTCCTTGGTATTGATGGAAGTTATTTCCTTTGTACTTGCCTCCATTATTTGACCAAAGAACCTTTATCTTCCTTCATGTTGAGTTCTCCACAAGAGCCTTGAACTCTTAGAATCAACTTAAAACCTCATCCTCGGTCTTCAAAAAGTATATCATGGTCTTCTTGGAGAAATCATCAATAAAAGTAACATATTGCTCATCCTCTAAGAGACTTTTTTGACATTAGTCCATATACATCTAAATGTACTAGATTAAGAACCCAGTTAGATTTAGCATCACTCCTTGGAAAAAAATGCTTTCACAAACATCCCCAACATGCAGCCCTTGCATACATCATCCTTCTTAGTGCTCACTCTAAAACACCTAGCACCATCTCATGAAGAAATTTAAGTGCTCCATGAGTGCCTTAGTTGTATAAAACTATAACCTATAAAGGTGAACATTCTTAACTCTAATAGTTATAGGTGGTTTACAATCCTTATGCTTAATCAACACGTGTCCCTCTAAAGAGTACATTATACCCCTTATCCTTAAGAGCATATACAGAAATTAGATTGATACCTAACCATGGCACATGAAACACATTCAAGAAGTAGAATAATCTTTCCAATATCCATCTAAAACCAAACAACCCTTTCACAACCAAGTCGAGTTGGAAAAGTTTCACATATAAATCTAGATATTAGTGTTCTCCTCCTTATAACTAGAGAAGTACTCTCTAAATCCTCACATATGAAATGATGCCCCACTATCTACATACCAAAAACACTCTAGAGTTCTTCTGAACATGCCTAAGCCAAGCATACAAGTTATGATTGCAAACCCATCTTCAATTCTAGTGGAGAGGTCTTCTGCACTTGATAAATCTACAACCTGCTTCTTTCACTTATTCCTTTCTAGAAAATCACTAACATACTACCCATACTCTTGATGACCAAAGCACTTGACCTTAGAAAGGTCCTTGTTCTTCTTCTTCTTCTTCTAAGTTTTTGAATTTGATCATTTTCTAGACATGTACTTTTCTTTCCCTTTCTCTGCTAGGAAAATGTTCTCTTGTTCCACCTCACTTTTCTAAATCATGTTGGCCCCATTGACAAGACTTAGTCTGACCTCCTCTTGAGTGAAATCAGACCATAGTCGATCCCAACTTGGTAAGGTATCACATCCATTGACAACTTGAACAGAGACACCCAATTTCTTAGTAAACCCATTTAGGGCTATTCTCACTAGCTCATCATCATTAGGGATATCTCTAATAGCTACTAACTTGCTCTTGACAAGTTTAAGCCTGGTGAGATAAATTATGATGCCTTCTCCCTAGTTCATATAGGTATTCTTTTACTTCTCTCTAAGAATCATCTTCCTATTGGTGGTAGCATTCTGGTATAGATTCAAAATGGCATCCCACATCTTCTTTGTTGTGTCTAGCTTTGAGATATGTGGAACAATATGATCCTTGACACCATCAAGGATTATCCTCCTTGCCTTGGCATCATCCTTCTTGTATGTTGCAAGTTGTGTTGTAGCTATAGGTACAACTACAACACTAGTAACATAAACCTTGATACTATTCTCCTCCAAGACTATTTTTTTTTGGCCTTCTAGATAGAAAAATCCGAGGCACCATCTAATCTATCCTAATCTCTCAAACTAGTTGAAGCTATCTCAAGAGATAAAAGCAATAATAAATCTAAAGAGATGAGACGAGGTTTTATAAATCCTTAATTTCCTTCCTAAGGAAAAACTCTTCTACACTCAACACTACTCTGATACCATGTGAAAATTCCAATTGCAATCATTTATTATTAATCTTCTATCTTAAATGACTATTTAACTACCAAAAATTAATTGACAACTAATATCAAAAAATTATGCAACTACAAGCTCACCAAAAAAATATGGAAAGAAATAAGCAACACAATATTTTTGGACAAATTGTCCTTGGAAAAACACCTAAGGGAAAACTAGTTCTACAACCGAGAAATTATATTAAACTTCAACAAATCAAGAGATACAAAATTCTTTACCTCTTATTGGTAGAACTTTGACAACCTCCCACTTTCCCCTGTTTATATTCATCCATTGCTATATCGAACACTATCATTGTGCCCTTGCTAACACTGCAAATACTTCACAAAACTTGTGTTCTCCAAATGCCCCGTAACCCTCTTCTATACTACTCTTGTTTGAAAACCAACAGACGACATTGATTCTAAATCAATGGTTGAGATTAAAAAACCTTAACAACACTAACCAAGGTTGTTTGAAGTTGCTTCTAAAAGGAGTCAATTAATTAACAAATATTTTTCCCAACTCTAACTCATTAGTTAGTAAAATAATCATTTTCTAATTAATCACATATAGACAAAAAAATGTCAAAAGATACTAAAACTATTAGCTGCATAGCTGACACCAAGCATAGACATAGGAGGAGTAAATAATGTTTTACTAAGACATTTCTCGCATATAAGCAAAGACTTGAAACTCTCTCTACTAGATTGTGATGCCAATACCATCAATAATTTGAGTGCATAGAATGTGTGCTTTGTCCATCTAGCACATTATGATGCCTCCCATGATTCAAGAACACTATTTTTTGACTATATTATTAAGTATTATGATTTTTTTGAATGTGAAGGGTGCTAACTCAAAATGCCACCCTTAAATTTTACACATTAAGGGAGAAATTAAGATTGGAAAAATAAGTCAATTTTGGCTAGAGCCAAACCTTAGTATAGGTGTTTAAAACTCAAACCACCATTGGAATCTCCTTAAATAAATATATATTGTCCTCACCCATTCCTAATTTGATACCATTTAATAGTAACTCCTAGAATGCACATCTCTTTTTTGTATTTCTAGCCAAACAGAAGTATAAATTTCATTGCAACTTTACTAAACAAATATATAACAAACAATTTGTAGAATCTTAAATCATTTCTCTAAAAATAGTGGTTAATGCCATGGGAATTTTCAAATATAGTTGACTTAGGAACAAGCAGACAAAAACTATCAAATAGAATTTGTCATATAATAATTTGAACTATTCTTATAGATAGAGTATTCCAACTTATTTATGAGATAGTTTACACATAACATGAATTAAAAATATGGACTCACATACAAGACTAATGAGGTAAACTGAGATTTTTGTCCATGCACACCATTGAAAAACCATGAATTAAAACTACAACATGAACAATATAAAATAACAACTAAAAGAGTGAGTGAGCCAAGACCATGGGCATTTTCAAATTTGGCATGAATTTCTAGAGGTATGTTTGGAGCCTAAGATGAGGAAGAGCCACAAGCTTTGCACTTCTAGACATGGTCAGTCCAATCCCTTCATTTATATCCAAATCACCTTCCATAGTCTTGTCAAAGAAGTGAATCAATTAAGCTGAAATAAGGTGACTTAGCCTTGCCACAATTTATTTCTTTATTTGTGCTTTCTTGGAAAGTTTCTAAATGAAGTTGGATTCTTCGACAAGGAAAGGCTTGGAGTAGAAAAATAGAAAAGTTCTATTTTTGGGCAATTTATTCTCTTATGCTTTATTTTATGCAAGGGTTGTGCATAAGGAAGTTTCTAAAATAATTTGTAGATGTGTTGAATGTAGACACTTTAGAAACAGTTTCCTCTTGTATGAAAACTCTATAAGTACAGAGCATTGTTTTAGAAAATTAAGAGAGATATGAGAAGTTATTTGCATAGGGTTATGCTGTTAGATTTTCTATAGAATGGAGCATGATGTAAATCTCCATGTGAATGGTAAAAATTTATTGTAACTTGTTGTTGAAAATTCATTAACTTGATGGTTTGGAGGGTGATATTTTTTACCTAGAAAGGTTTTCCCCACATATATTTGCATTCTCTATTCTATCTCATTATTCTAGTTTCAAGATTATAGAGTAATAATCTATATGTCATAATGCTGCTGAAATTTATTTAGATCAGTAAATTGCAATCACTTTCCTTTAAGGTTTTCATTGTAGGAAATCAGCTATGTCTATTTCGATTTTTATGGCATAGTAGTATTTACATGTATTTTTCTTAATAGAAGTTTTTCAAGGAACTATTAGATAGGATGTGCATACTAATCTCGAATGACTTTCTGGGGTGCTCTCATTTCCCTTCAATTGGTATCAAAGCTTACTTTTATGAATTGCATGTTGCTTGCATGTGAAGATTCATTATGTTTTTGGTTTTGGGTATTTCTTTTGTTAATATTTCTTAGCTTACAGAGCTTGAAGATGTTTTATAAAGAAGTTGGCTAATAATTAATCCTTTGATGATTGGAAGTCTTGCAATTAATTTATTTTTCAGGAGACAATAGACATTTCCTAAAGGATGGTGAAGACAAATAAAATAGAGTTGGTCATGTTGAAATGACATTGATTTGGAGCTCTTGGTTGACAATAGAATAATTCCTAATGCATTTGTATTAGAAGATGTATCTTTTGTTACCTAGAATGCATAGAGGTTACTAAGTTTATCATTGAATGATATGGAAGCTTCTGGATGGCCTATCTCTCTCTTATGCATGTACTAGTAGTGGTTGTGTAATTGGTCTACAAGTGAGCCTAGAGTTCCTCTACTATGTTTTCCTCTTGGATGCTTATACATGCATAGCTTGGATTCTTTTTCGTTGGATCTAAGGGGTTTATAGATTTTTCTTAAAAACATATGAGGATGCTCATGTGTGAAAATCCATTATTCTGGGTCCAATTGTTTGGTTTTTTTTTAGACCTTTAAGTCTTTTAGATGAGAAATGGGTGTGGATGTGCATGGGTGTTCTTAAACACAATGTTTTTGCAAGTTTTGCATGCTAAAATAAAAACTTGTGGTTTTTTTGTGGACCTATTGAAGAGCTATTTTCTAGAATTTGGTTCCTTTAGGGTGTTACAAGATGAGATAATTATAGTTCTACATACATGCATGTTTTGTGCATGGTCAGAGGAGGTGTGTTTCTTTCTCTGCATGGAAATGTTGGTACATGTTTTTTTGGTCAAGATTTTTATGGTGATGCTTTTTTGGATTCCTAGACTATGGTTCTCAATTTGGACATAATTGGAAAATCAGATTTGTGTTTGATCTAGTGTTTGAGTCATGTTGTCCACATGATTGTTCTCTTTGATCTCATTTGTATTTTTCACTAATGTGATAGTGGGTTTGAATGTTGCAATGATTGGACCTACAAGTTATGTAGTCAGGTGGGTAAGCCATCCATTTAATTATAGTGGGATAACTTGGATGTGGACTATCTATATCCATTATATTTGATTCAGTGTTGGTGTAGACTTGTTAGTTGGCCTTTCTTATGGTCACTTGTGCATTTGTGTTGGTGCTTTGAGATGAGAGGGTGGATGATATTTGAGTACTTGGATACTCAATTATGGAGTCCTAAAGCATGGTGAATTTCCTTAGTGTGGAGATCTTGGTTTCACTCAATTTTATGTGTGGGCTTGGATGATTTCCAAATTTGGAGGATGGTATGTCATATGATTAGATAGCTCAGTACCATGTTTCAATGGGAGCTTTGGTAGTGGCTGTATTTTTCCATCATATGGTGATGGATGATCTTCTTTAGTGTTGTAGATATTGGAGGATTCCTTAGATCCTATTGCTATAGAAGGGTCTTTCACATTTGTTGGTTCACTAGTTGGAGATGTTGACATCTTTAGGATTCAGTGGGTCCTTGGTAGAGATGTTGTTTATGCTTTTATTTGATATGTTATCATGGTGGCTTTTATGTCATAGTTTTCTCTTTATTACCAGTTTAGAGTTGTGACATGATATAGTTATTTGATATGATCACATAAAGCATGTTATCTCTTTGGAGGAGATGGTTTAGATCATGATTTCATGTTTATGTTCCTAATTCCATGGTTGGAGCTTTAACATTGATATTGGTTTAGTCTCTTGGTATGAGTACTTTGATCATTTGCTTGATACTTCATGATAGTGTTATGTTGTATTCGAGTTTTGCATGGAGTGATTGATTATAGGTGCTTGTAGATACATGGAGACTTAGGTGAGGCTAGATTTCTCTTGAGATGAGAGACATGTTGTTGAGATGTATACTTTTGATTAGATTTTAACAAAAATTCTGAGGAGCCTAAATTTTTTTTTTGACATGAGTTCAATAGAGACCTATGAGGAGATTTTTCTTGGATAAGTCACATGGTGACTTGCATATCTTGGATGAGCATTCTCATTCCCTGCTCTTGGTCTACTTGGTATTTTATCACTTGAGAGGTATTGTCCAATGCTACTTTCAAGTGCTTTTTCTTTTCCTTCATATTCATGGATCTTGAGCTGTGGTTAGATGGTTTTGGAGGATTCATTATGAGAGATGGATAACATGATTATCTTCTTGAGGTGTATTTTAATTTATGATGACAATAGGAGATAGTAGTGGGCTGGTTTCCTAAAATGGGAATGAAGTTGTTTGATCTTCTTTGAGAGGCTTACGTCCATGTAGATTCATGATATCATGTTATGTTTGATCTCTTGAGGTTGAACAATTTTCGAGGTTGAACAATTTTGGATGTTGTTGTGAATTTTCTCTTGGGGTTTTGAAGGAGATCATACTTGGTACAGTTGACATTTAGAAGTGTTTGTAGGAGGAAATGCTACATGCTTATGATTTGCATTTTCTTTCTTTGGTATTGGTTATCTTCATGGATGTTTTGGTTCACATAACATTGTTTTTGAGATCTATTGGAGCTATAGTGGTCACTCTTTTGTGGCCATTTGTTATCACTTGTACTTCATTATCTTTTGTGATGACAAGATGGTTCATTTATCTCTTTTCTTCATTGGATGTGGAGAACATGAGAGAGTTGTGGAGACTAGATGAGAGAGATGTTTTCTGCAGTGTTTTTGCTATAGGATTTGCATGTCTTTGTGGATGGTCCTCGGTACTACATGCACTTTCTTTACGTTGTTATTAGTAGACTCAATATGCTTTTCATTTTTCAGATTCAACATTACCCATGTAGTGGGAGTTCTTGTATGTGTTTGGTCTTCATCGACTAGTTTGCACATAGAGCTTGAGGTTGCAATTTATCCGTTGGTTATGTTGCTAGCATGAGTTTTTAGGTGTTGCATACCTTTGAGGTATGGGTGATTGGATGGGTTAGCATTTACTATGGATGCTATTTTCAATCTCATGGGTTTATTAGCTGGATTGGACCAATCAATTTTATTTTTGTTTTAGTTGATATTCTATCTTTTTTTTTAGAGGATGACTTCATCGTTTTGTTGGGTAAGAAGTTGATGTTTTTTCTTACACTTTTATGTAGCTCATAGGTGTAGTAGAGTGGTGGCAGTAGTGTGTAGCTTTTGTTATCACATGGATCTTATGCTTGTGTTATTTGGATAGGTGTCAAGTTGGAGCACAAGAGCATATGTTATGATTAATGTTGTTTCATGGATGGTTGTGATGATATAGTTTCCTCAGTTTAAATCTTGTAAGGTTTTCATCAAGTGGGAGATTGTTGGGATAATGTGGCTTAGCCTTATGATGATTTATTGCTTTATTTGTGCTTTCTTGGAAATTTACTAAATGAAGTTGTATTCTCACACAGAAAAAACTTGGAGTAGAAAAATAGAAAGCTTCTATTTTTTGGCGATTTATTCTCTTATGCTCTATTTTATGCAAGGGTTGTGCATAAGGAAGTTTCTAAAATAATTTGTAAATGTGTTGAATGTAGACACTTTATAAATTGTTTCCTCTTGTATGAAACCTCTATAAGTACAAAGCATTATTGTAGAGAATTAAGAGAGACATGAGAATTCTTTTGCACGGGGTTATGCTGCTAGATTTTCTCTAGAATGGAGAAAGATGTAAATCTCAATGTGAAGGCTTAAAATGTCATAACCATCCTCCATCAACCATCCTAATGTAGTAGTTGTCATTTCAATTCCAGCTACAAACACATCTTGAATATATTACACAACCTTGTTAGATATTCTTAAAAGTAAATTGTACCTGTTAATTGTAAATGGTCATGAATACTCACAAAAAAAATGGCTCTGATGTTTTCCTCTCTGATTTCCCTTCCATCAAGTTTTTCCTATTCCAGGAGCTCCTAGCAGCCGCCTCATCCTCGCTTGCTTTGCACAACTTCCTCCCACAATGCTGGTGCTCCTCTATTACTTGCATTACTAGTTGGTCGAAAGAGTTGTGTATCTCTTTCATCCTTGCTTTACAAGTGAAATCCTGTCCATCTAGTCCAAGCAAGGAACAAAATCGCCTATATTGATTTCTGTTGCTATAGCTAAGATCTTGAAAAACATCCTCACTATTTCTTCAACTTGATTATCCAGATCAACAGCGTCGCCATAAGAAGTGGGTTATTTTTCGGAAAGAATTCACCACATTAAAAACATGTTGATGAGATTCACTGACCTCCTTGTTCAGCAATCTCCCATACCCAACGAATAAAGAGACAGGATTCTTCCTCTCTTACTCTCCTCAATGACTCGATACTCCTACCACGCAGAGTTTCCTCGTGTCTCCAATAAGGCCCGTAGGGAGACAACCCCACATGCTTGAAATTATATGCTAGGTATTTCCCCACAGCAGTTGCAGGTCTGCTTGAAAATATCTGATCATTGCTCTTCAAGAACTCTTTCGCCATGGAAGAAGAAGAAACCACAACATTAGGAAACGAACTAAATTTCAACATCATAATGGGACCGTGTTTCTTAGCCACTTAACAAAGGTCATGATGAGGAAAACTTTTGAGCCGATTCAAAACATTTTTCCTATGCGAGAGCATAGCGTGGTCAATGATGGACCATATGCACCACTTTTAAGTATGTTTGATGCAGATAAAGCTGTAATAAACTCATCGAACGAATGCAATTGATTTAAGATGAAGGAAACTGTGTCTCTTCTCACATTTATACAAGCGTTTCACATCTTTGTAAATTTTCGGTATTCAATTTTTCCCATATAATTTAATGTCATATGTGCAAACTGCATCAAGTTCAAAGAACAAACGAAAAAAGTATCTGATCCATTTGGAAGTATTTGAAAATGCTCTACCGAACAATAGACTCGGAGACAATTTTTGTGAAACAAAAAATGGATTTAGGGTTTAGGGTTTAATATATCTCCTATAATATTTTGTTTAAATCTCATTGGGAAAAAGCATTTTAATTAATAATATTTTCTTTTCCAGTGACTATCCGACGGTTCTCCTGATTCCTAGGGTTTGATACTCGTTGCACGTCATTCTAAATTAAATAGCGAATATGGAAGACATTAAATATTAAGGTCAATTGAAAATCGATTCAAAATAAGATATTTTTTATTTCTTACATTTCCATATTATTAATCTAATAATTTTGGTGTAGGAATATGGTGATTAGAAAACTGTGTAAGGTAGATATTCTTCAACTTTTAATACTTATATCCAAAAAAATTTAAAATTGGCATCTAAAAATTGGGTCAATAGAATCTCATTGTCTTTGTAAGATATTTGAGTGCCTAACTTTTCTATTGTGATATATAATTATCATAATTTTTTTTAAAGTGTAATCTTTTATTTTTATTTTTATGCAATGCTAATTAAACAATTGCAAATGCATTTATCAATTTAACTATTGTTAGAATTATGTTCTCTCTCTCTCTCTCTCACACACACACCCACACACACACACACACACACACACACACACACACACACACATGCAACAATTGCATATATCATGTGTATGTATATGCATGTTATTACTTTTCAAGATATGTCATGCTATATTGTATTTCAAAGGGTAGCCTAATGTGTGGTCAACATCCCTTAATTTAGTTATAAAGATTTGTTCAATATTAATCTAAATATCATTATAGAAATATATGTTGAATATGATATAATGTTTGGCATGTGTTGTACATATAGAATGTAGTCTCTTGTATCTTGTCTCTTGTTGGATACAAAAACTCCAACACAATCTCTTCTAGAAACTCTTAATTACTATAAGAATTTATGGTGTTATTTATACTTAATATTTAATTTTTATTTTTTTAAATATTGCATATTATGTTGTCTTGGACAACAAATTTTTCTTAAGTTGCATGGGATGTATTATTTATATCCTTGTAATTGTCATGTTTTTGTGTGTATCTATCTCCCTCTTCCCCCCAATAGACATAGGCACACACAAGAAAAAAATTGAGACATGAAATCTAAAGTTTATAAAATGCCAAGAAAGGACCACCATAAAACCATCTAATAATTAAAATAATATTATACATATATAAGATTATACAACACTCAAGGTAAATTATTGATATATTTCTACATGAAAACATTGTTCAAACTATCATGTAACCTTAAGATTATAAATGCATTATTTATGAAGCTTGAGATTTGTTTTCCTCGAGTGTTATTAAGAGAAAAGAGCTAAATGCATGAGAACATTTTATATCTAATTTCAATCAACATATGTCTTATACACTCATAGGTGCATTAATTACACACAATCAAATTGCAGATTCTTCTTTAGTCCCTTGACAACATATAATTTCTATGGCAGAATCCCCAAATTGTAACCAAGATGATAACAAAGATCCTTAGTATATTGAGAAGAACCATGAGCAATATGCCCATCCACCTAATTCTTTAGAGCCTTAATTATAATGGTAAGAATACATCTTGATTTGATTTTAATACCTTTGACTTTGTGTCACAACCATTTGAAAAGGGACAGTGATTTAATCACACTCTCCCTAGCTATGAAAGTAGCATCAATGCTTAGGATTAGATCTTAATTGTGTATTTAGGGCTCATCTTTATCTTCTAAATAAGGATCAACCTTAGAAGATGAAGTATTATGGTACTAGGAGATGTAATAACCTAAATTGTCACCTATTGGTTGTGGTCTTTATCTTCCTTTATTATGATTTTTTATCTTTCTCTACTACATTCTTTTTCACAAAACTTCTAGTAGAAGAGGAACTTAGGTCAACATTTCCATGGGGTTTAGAGGCCTTGTGCTTCACCTTTTCTATTCCTAAAGTGCCCACTTTAAAATTTTACTTTTGAGTGGTTCTAATCTCTATAGATGGACATACTCCACCTTCTTAGAATATGTCCCTTCCCCTCCACTTCTTTCCTATTTTCACCTTATTCTATTGAATTTCCTTTTCATTAGGTATGGGTTCCACTTCATCCTCTTTAAACACAATTTCCTTTTTCCCAATAAAACTAGAATTTTGTATAAGTCACCATGGTGTCATTCTCCTTAGAGTGAAAAATAAGGTTTGTGGGGGCCAAAAAAAAAATTAAAGTGGTCAAAGATGAGCAAAAAAAACCCTCATAAATAATGGGGTTTTTGATATGCTTCCTTCCGTGACCTTTTAAAGAAGCTTTGAGAGAGGACGAATGATCTAAAAGCAACAAAAATTATCTTGTAATGGTAAAAATGATTCAATTAAATAAATGGATGACTGAAAAATTCTAGTGATATACTAATAAACAGTAACATACTCCATAATAATTTGAAATACTCAGTTCAAACTATGTTTAATCTTTGTGCAATCGTAGTATCTTTTTTTCTTTTCTCATTCTTCCTCTTTTCCATTATTGCATGTTTATTCTAATTTTTTTGAAATGTTTTGATAGGAAACTTTGAGTCTTTTCCTTGTAATAGATTTTCATGCTATCTATATTAAGGCCTATCGCATAAGGAATGAGATTCTCTTCAAACAACACCTTCCTCTCCAACAAAACAATAATAACATATTTCCATCCTCGATCAAAGAGCTCAATGATTTTAAGGTCCCATCCTTAAAGGTATTCTGGGTAAGGAATTTAATGGGGTCCTTCAAAATGTTCAAATCCTTGTTCTTGGACATGATATTGTTTTAGTCAATTTCCTCAACCCACTTTCTATCACAATGCATTTTGGATTCAAAGATCTGAATTGTACCAAACTTTTTATGAAAGAAGTGACTATCTAGAAACAAGAAGAAGGAGAAATAAACTCAAAATCTGTGTAAATGCATAGTGCACCTGTGTGAAAAAGAACCCTAGCCTCTTGAAAACCTATAGATACTAAATTGGCATTCTCAATTTATACTATCAGCTAAGATGATTAGCTACTAGTTATTAATCTTAGTTATCCTTTATTAGTAAAAGAAGTATTGATTTCATCTAGTTTTCTATTTTGTTAAAGACTTCCTTTTGAAGAAGAGTACAATAAACAAAAACATTAGATGGGTGTATTGGTTTCAAGGGCCTTATTGAGAGAGGCTATAAGATATAGAAGAATTTTGAGGGGCTATATCTTCTACATCAAACTTCTAAGCACTACTCTTGTGATCTAATTTTACTTTTCTTGTTTATCATCCTAACAAAGCATAACTATGCATGTTCTTGAACATCATAATCTTAGAATGGTAACAATGAGAAAAAAAATATCATCTTCACTGACCACTCCTTTGGTTGAGAAATAGCATTAATTTGGACCTTGTGGGCACTAGAGAACCACCCTAATTTTCTCCACTGCACATCATACTTAGGTGTCCATTAGTGGGAGAGAAGATGTTTTCCAAAACAAATAAAAGAGAAAAAGGGTCTCCAAAATTATGTCATATAGTTTCAAGGCATGACATTGTCCCAAAAAAATGTATTCTCATTGTTCAATCACCATTGATCTCCAAAGCTAAGGACCTGTTGTCCTAATAGTATAATTCCATAAAAAAATAGATCAAGGTAGAACTTTAGAACAGGCTCCAAGGTAGAATCCACCCACTTTTAAAAGAAAACTCTAAGAAATTAATAAAATATGTCATTAGCAATGCTTCTAAGACAATAACTTAGTGATGTTTCTTGGGTAATAATACATAAGACTACAACTTCTTTTGTAAGAAATTCTAATCAAGTAGGATATGTTGTGAAAAACCTAATCACAAGGAGTCCCCATATGCCATTTTGATATTATGTCTTCTATTCCACCATTAGTAATGTTTTTTGTATTAAAAAATCCATAAAATCAACTGCATATATTGTATTTTACTCTAGGAAATAGTAAAGTTTCTTAGGCCTGGATTATGGAGCACATTTAGTGTAGCAAAATAATAAAATACATATTTAAAATTTTGGGTCCAACGACATCATTTTCATGTCTTACTATACAATTACAAAAGTTGTGCCAAGCTAATTTAGAACAACTAAAATAAAATTTAAAAAAATTTGAAATAGAACTCTATTTGAAAATTAGAGTACACTGTTTTGTTGTTTCTATAGATTATTGTGGGTATTGATTTTTCCTTTTGTTGCTACTATTTTTGATAAATTTCTACATTTGGTATCAGAGATTTAGGTTCTTGGAGGCATCATTATCGAAAATAACTTGTAAATTCTAGAGTTCAATGCAGTTGATTACCAATATTGGTTAATCAAAATGAAGATATTTTTAATTAGTAAAGACTTTGGGGAGATCATTGAATCCAATTATGAGGAGCCTGAGAATTAGGATAATCTACAAACAACAAAGAAGGCCTAACAGGCTCTAAAAGATACTTGCCATGGCAATCATCAGATTAAGGTTGTGGATCTACAAACCTTGAAAAGAAACTATGAGAATTTGAAAGTGAAGGAAACTGAGAGTGTTTGAGATTTTTGTGTAAGATTCAAGGATGTGGTTCATAAAATGATCACTTAAGGTGAGTCTATAAGCCAAGAGCATGTGATACAGAAGGCATTGATATCTCTAACCCCAAGATGGAATAATGTAGCAATTATTATGGAAGAAACAAAACATTTAACCACCATGGAGTATGATTAGCTAGTTGGATCTATCATGTCAGATTGAAGATAGATTGAGGGACACTTCTACTAGTATTAATGAGAAGGCTTTTTCTTCCCAATTGCAAATTTTAAAGAGTAGAATGAGTGTAACCTAGAATAATTTAATTGATTAGGAATTTTACACTAGCAACATTATATGTAATCTAGAAATGTTTTATAGTTGGTACTCTAGGACATAGTTATCTGCTAGGATTATCAGCTATGATTTTGTTGATAAGTTAGACTTTAAAACTTATAATACTTTACAAATTTTTTTATTAAGGGTTTTTTGATGGTGGGTCTCTAATTATTTGGGTTAGAGATAGTCTTTTCTACTTCCTAGTTGTAATGGCCCTGACTAGAAAAGTCCTAGCTCTTATTGTTGTTGTTCAAGTTGAGGACCCTCTTTATACCCCCTTTAATCAAAGATGTCATATTCAAACACTATGAAGTATGATGAATCCTCTACCCCAAGAAAAAATAATGAGTGATTATCTCAGTCCAAAAATTGGAAATTCTACAGCATTATAATTATTGAGAAATGTACATCAATTTATCTCCTCATCATCTTTGTATGAATTTTATAATGAATTTCCAATAGTGCCTATTAATTAAACTTCATCATTTCAAGAAATTTATTCTATTGAAGAGAACTTTCATTAGGGAAACAACATGAATAATGAAGAATCCATGCCTTTGGTCAATGATACAAATGGGTCTAAAATAATGATAGAGAGTGATTCAACAGATGACTTCCATATGACTGGAGCAAAAAGGGAGGATAGTGCTAATTTATGCTCTGAAAGAGGGATTAAGTTAGGCCTAGGATATTTTGTGTTTTATAGTGTTCTTTTTGGAAGAGCATCTATGGGTGAATGCACAAAGTTGGGTTGCAATTCTGCGGAAGTCAAATCTGTGAAATGAGACCTCTTAGAAATGGGTACCCAATTTTAAGAAATAGGCACCCATTTTCGGCTCAGGTACTCGACCCTAAATTTAAAAAATGGGCACCCGTTATTTTTAAAAATTGGGCATGGGCACTCGTTTTTTATTTTCAAAAAATGGGTACCCGTTTCTCAAAAAATTAAAAAATTGAATTTTTAAGAAACGGGCACCCGTTTTAAAAAAATAAAAAATGGGTACCCATTTTTTAAAAATCGGGTACCTATTTTTTAAAAGTAAAAAACGGGTACCCGTTTCTTAAAAATTTATTTTTTTAAGTTTTCGGCAGATTTTACATGCCACTTTTAGCTTTTCAAAATGGGTACCTATTTTTTGAAATTCAAATAATGGGTGCCTGTTTCTTACAACATGAGGCAAGATTTTTTTTCCTGCCTTGGATTTTGGTTTGGGACAGACTTGGTGAGACCAAGCCTATGCCTTGGCCTCTCAAGATTTGGCTAAGGCATTGAACTGACAAATTCATGCCTTGCCATAATTTTTAGAGGGTCTTCCCAATCAAATTTTTTTATGAAACAAAAAACCGTTAGAGCTCTCACTGTCCTGATTTTAGAAATATAAATTTTATAGAGTTATGATTTTATTTACTATTTTTTTATTATTTTCTAATCAAAGGTGGTATCTACATGTAAAATAGCAACGTTCACTAAAACTTTAATAACTTTTTTTATTTTTTATTTTTTCTTAAATTAATTTATATGTCATCAGTCTACATTAAATTCTTTTGAAGTTAAATTTTTTTTTTTTTTTGAAAAAAGTGAAATTTTGATCAAATTATGGTCTCTGTACACGAGAGGTTTTAAAATTTTTCTTTATAGCCAATTAAAAATTAATAAAAAAAAATATATTCATTAAAAAATTCAAGAAAAATATTCTCATCAATCTTTCGTGTGTCAAGTAACTCCATTTAAAAAGATTCGCAAAAATTCATTCATTTATGTCAAATTATGGTGTCCGTACACAAACATGGTATGGTCCTGAAATAGGCATTTTGAAAAACTGGTTTTTAAAGATCCATAACAAAAAAATAATCTATCATATGGATATACAAATAAATTACATATTCAAAAAGAAGATTCCAGGCACTACAATTTTTATTTCTAAAGTTTTTTTTATATTTAATCTCTAAATAGCTCAAACTTTGGCATCAATTGACAAAATATTTCAAAAACAGGAAAAACACTTTCACTTTTTGGCAAAAAGTGAGACCCAACTTCTTGCACTGACCACTATGTATGATTGGTTTGCCAACAATTTAAAAAATATGGGTAAAACTATTATATATTTCTTAATCTAAAAATAGGAAAAATATTTGAATTTTGTTTTTGATATTAATAAGTAACCAAAATGTGGGCTAAATCAAAACATAGAAACAAGGCTGGAGTTTGGCTGAAAGTCATTTCAATATGATTAACCAACCCCCCTCTTTAATATAAAAAACCCTGCCACTAAAAGATTTGTATTAAAAAACTTACTACATCTAGCTCCTTACCAGTCTTGGTTTTACTAGAAGGGGGTGAAGACTCAGAAATCATAGTAATTTTGAGAGGGGAAGGGCCAAGGGTAGGAATCTGATGGTCATAACCATAACCAATCTACTAATAAGTTCAAGCAATATGTGTAGAGAAACCATAGAAAAGCCTCTCTTTTTTACACCTCAACTTGTTAATGAACATGTTATGGTGTATGTATTACACTTGGTATTTTCATAAGTGAAATTGGAATAGAATTTATTTAACTCCCTCCACCTCATCTCCCTTCTATAACTTTTCCCTAAAAAAATACCATTGATATTTGGAATGATCTGGCCATTGGGATTGCACAAAGTCATTGAAAATATTTCCTATGATTATGAACCTATTCTTCTAGTGTGACAAGTCATAATTAGGACAATTAATTTGAAGGTGAAGTTTAAATTCATAATCACAAGGACCCCCCCATATAGGGCACCATAATTAGAATGACTCCCACAAATCACATTTTTTAAATGTTCATCATTACTTGAAAAGCTTATCTTTTTGTACGAGCAATAAAATTACTATCAACAAATCCTACTTCATTTCCCAAATGTGGTTATTTATAAATCTTTGTCCCTACCCTACTAAGAAAACTGCAACTTGGTTCCCTTTGTAGTACACACATTGGACATGAGTTTCAATCCTATTTAATACTATTTGTGCATCCCTTGTTATTGATGTGGCATGCTAGCTCATCTTGAAGACCCCCTTAATAGCCTAAATGACAAGTTAAGAGTCACCTTCCACGTTAAGATTTTGAATTCCCAAATTACAAGCAATCTCTAGCCCCTAATGAAGCCCCATTACTTCTACCTAATTGCTAGTATTTTTTTCATTTATTGCCTGCATAGCCCCTGATGCAATTCTTTTATTCATCATAGATAATCCCTCTAGCCATTGCCTTGCCATTTCTCCCAGATTTGTCAAAATTATGTTTCCACCAATTTGGGGCATGTAGTACCCTTCCTTATCTAGGCCTTCGTGTTGTCCACTCTTTCATAATTTTTTAAAAAAAAATTCATAGTATTTTTTTTTACTATAAATACAAAAATATATGAAGAAGAGTGTTATGTATTGATGATCTAAATTTTTGTAGTCAAATTTTGAATGAAAAATTACTTTTTAATTTATTATATATTAAAATATTTGCTTCCCAATTTTGTTTTTAAAGTAGCAAAAAATAACCATCTGAAATTACTTTAAAAAACACGTATAGTTCATTTTGCAAGGAAAATATAAATATTAAAACAAGCTTCTAATTTGTCCTCCTTGGTGCAATAGTGATGATAGTGACGTATTCATTTTTAGAATATATTACAAATTTCAAATTACTTAACACCTATTTTAATAGAATATCTAGAGAACCACCCAGAAGAACAACAATATGCAATATTTCCTCCTTTTAATGTTTATATTTGACATAGCTTTATATTTCTTTGTCCATTGCTTTTTAGATAAATACTTGAATAAATACATATTACTTTAAGCAAACTTATTATTTATAAATATATCACCATTATTAAACGTTAAAAATTCTATATATACAATTTGACTGAACTCTTACCCCAAAACCTCCAACACTAAAAACACAAGAACTTTAGCACTTGTGCCCTGGTATAGTAGTAGCCTCTCGAATGTATCTCTTCTTTTTATTTAAGGGCGAACAGAAGTGTAAATTTCATGGAACGTTTCCAAACAAATGTTAAAATATAGCTCTTAACATACCGCTCTACAATAGGCGTTAATGCGAACGGCGTATTCGATGGCAATTGGCTTAAAGAACAATCAGACATAATCTATAGAACAAAATTCATCATTGAACTATTCAAACAATTCGAACATACAAAATATTGTTACTTATGTATGAGAGAGTCAGCGAGCTAAGGCCATGGATTCGTTCAAATTTGACTTGAATTTCTAGAGGCACGTTTCGAGCCTGAAACGAGGACAAGCCAGAAGCTCAGCATTTCTAGGCATAGTCACTCCAATCCCTTTGTTCATATCCAAATCCCCTTCCACACTCCACTCAAAGCAATGCAACAACTGAGCTGAAATAAGGTTGATGCTCCTGCCCCAAATGGCAACATATCATACCAGTCTTTGTCCCTCACCAGATCAACGTCTCTACCCACAAACCTCTCTGGCCTAAATATGTTGGGATCGTCCCACAAGGATGGGTCTCTTCCAATGGCCCAGGCATTCACAATGACCTTGCTTCTTGCAGGAATGAAGTATCCCCCAACTCTACAATTTTCTGTGGACTCGTGTGGAAGCAGCAAGGGTGCAGTAGGATATAACCTGAGAGTCTCCATTACCACACACTGCACATACTCCATGCTTGCCAAGTCATCTTCATTTACTATTCTTTCTTTGCCCACTACATATTCTATTTCCTCTTGCATTTTCTTTCCCACATCCGGGTTTTTAATCACCAAACTCATTAACCAGCCTAACGTAGTAGCCGTCGTTCCGACACCGGCACAGAGCATATCCTGAATATATTATAAAACCTTGTCAAATATTGTTAAAAAATCGTATGGAATAATTTTAAAAGCTCGTTACTTACAAAAACAATGGTTTTGATGTTTTCCTCTGTGATTTCCCTTCCATCAAGACTTTCCATATCCAAGAGCTCGTCAATGAGGCTCCTAGTAGCAGGTTCATCATGCTCATTCTTCTTGCACAAATTCCTCCTGTGCTGCTGGTGCTCATCTATTAGTTTTTGTAGTTGATTTAGTTTTTTAGGAGACAACTGACATTTCTTGAAGGATGGTCAAGATATAGAAAATAGAGTTGATCATGTTGAATAGACATTCACCTAGTGTTCTTAGTTGACAATGGAATAATTCTTGAATCACAGGTGTTGAAAGGTGTCTCTTTTATTACCTAGATTTCATAGAGGTTATGGAGTTGATCATTGGATGATTTGGAAGCTTCTAGATAACCTATCTCTCTTAGATTCATGTGCTAGTAGCAGTTGTTGAGTTGGTCTACAAGTGGGTCTGAAATTCTTGTACTATGTTTTCCTCTTGAATGTTTTTCACTTGTGCATGGTTTGGAATCTTATTCATTGGATCTAAGGGGTTTATAGTTGTTTCTTAAAAATCTATAGTGATT
This sequence comes from Cupressus sempervirens, assembly GCA_028749045.1. Taxonomy (NCBI): domain Eukaryota; kingdom Viridiplantae; phylum Streptophyta; class Pinopsida; order Cupressales; family Cupressaceae; genus Cupressus; species Cupressus sempervirens. Next base: position 658,322,306 of record CM053786.1, read on the forward strand.
CTCATCTATGTAATCCACTATTTTGCATTCATTTGTTTGGTGTTTTCAGACTTTTGAGTCTTCTATTTGAGAAGTGGATGTAAATATGCATGGGTGTTCTTCAATAGTGGTTTTGCATGCTCGTGGAAAAACTTATAGTTTTTTGTATATCTAATGAAGGTCTATTTTATAGACTCTAGTTTATTAGAAATGATACTAGATGAGATAGTAGTGGTGTCTACATGCATGCATGCATGCTTTCTACATGGTGCAAAGAGATGTGTTTCTTTCTCTACATGGAGATGTCAGTATGTGATCAGTCACTCAACATTTCTTTGTTGACTTTTTTTTGGATTCCTATACTATGGTGCTTAGTGTGGACATAATTGGCAAATTAGATTTATGTTTGATCTAGTGTCTGATTCATGTTATCTACTTGATTTTTTTCTTTTATCTCATTTTTACATATCACTAATGTGATAGTGTGTTTGCATGTTAGAGTCCTTGGATCTCAAAGTTATGTAGCTCACTGGATAGGCCACCTATTTAATGGAAGTGGGATAACTTGGATGTGGACTCTATATCCACCAAATTTGATTCAATGTTCATATAGACTTGTTAGTTTGCCTTGTTTGTGGTCACTTATGTATTGGTATGGTTTCTTTGGGATCATAGAATGGATGGTAAGTGAATACTTAGATAGTTAGTTATGGTTTCCTATCTAGCATGAAATATTTCCTTAGCTTGGAAATTTTGGCTTCACTTAGTGAGACGTGTGGGCTTGGATGATTTTCACATTTGCAAGATGGTGTGTCATATTCTTGGAGATCTCCGTATCAAATTTTAGTGGGAGATTTAGTAGTGGCTATATTTTTTTCATCACATGGTGATGATCTTTATTAGTGTTACAAATGTTGGAGGATGTCTTAGATCATGTTGCTTCAAAAGGGTCTTTCACATTTGGTTTCTTTACTAGTTGGAGATAGTATCTTTGTGTGATTGGAGATGTTGACATCTTTAGGATTCAAGGGGTTCTTGGTAGAGATGGTGTTTATTCTTTTATTTGATATGTTATCATGATGGCTTTTATGTCATGGCTTTTCTCTTGACTGTTTTAGAGTTGTGACATGATTTAGTTATTTGATATCATCACATGGAGCATCTTCTCTATATTTTTCTCACATGGATGACTCACTCTGACACCATTTCTACTTCTATCTTTTCTCTAATCTTCCTGATTCACTTGGCTCAACTCTTTACTTTCACATTTGTCAATAGTTTACTCCTTGATCTCTTTTTAACTTTTTCAACTAGCTCCTTACTAGCATCATCTACTATTGATCAACAACAAGAAACCTCATAAATTAAACATCTAAAAATTGTTTCCAAATCTCCTTAAGTAGTTTTCTTTGTGCATCAAAATCCTTCCTCATTTTTTCACTTAATCAACACCGTCAATCTTAGGTTTACAATAGATTTCCTTCAAACAATGAATTCAAACACTTAGAAAATAAAACTTCCATAGAACCTTATGTCCATCCTTATCTTCATTCAATTTATTTTGTTAGATCCTTGCTAAATTTTTTCAACCTTAAGTCTTGAAAAACAATTTGACTCGTGCCTTAGAACCTTCCCAAACTTGTTTATCCAGCTATTATTGGGTAAACATAACATCTACTTGGGAAACACAACACTCAGTCAATACTAACTTTATCAGGAAAAACTATATTTTCCTTCTTCCTTTACCAATCACTCGAGAAACACTATAGTCACTTAGTCACCTATAGACTCTGTTAAGCTTGTATTCTTCAATGTATTACAAGAATACATGATTGTAAAACAACCAAACCAATCATACATTAATATGGTCTAAATCATTCAAGTAACCATTGAATACCTTATATATCACTTTTATCTTCATCATAATTTTTTCAAATCATCTTCATCAATAAAATAATATGGTTCTTTATTGATCTAGCATAATGTCGAGCCAAATAAGACTTTGACACAATAACAATATAACAACTGATATGACTCCTTTACATACATGCATAGCATCATTAGCTAACAATCTCCCTCCTTATCATGGCTAGGTACTATACATGACAAGGAAGATAAAGAGAATACCTACTCATGCAACCATTCAAACTATATTCATACTTATATTCTTAAATTATTAAAAGTATAAAAAAGGATATATCACTTATAGAAATATGATCCCCATAAGCAAGAGATCTTGGTAAGACACCATCCAAAAAGGAATGCTTGATTAAGATACAATTTCCAAGAAGAAGGAAGAAGAATGCATCTATTCAATCCCCCTATGTATATAGGTGAAATAGGGATCAAGAGAATCTCCAAGCAAGGAAAAGTGTATATAATAGGCATACATTTACTTGATAAAGAATATTTGATGGTATAGAACATGCACATCTCGTAAAAGAGAGGATTTGTAGGTCAAGACATAATTTTTGATGAATAAAGAATGATGTCACAGAGTAAAAATTATTCCATGTAAGCCAAAAGAGAGTAAATCCCTAGAAATAGAGATAAAGAATATACAATTTAGCTTCTTGCCCCTTAGGTGTGAGACAAGAAAATAAAGTATATGGTGGATTATATAACAAAATATTGAAGAATATAAGGAAGAGTTAGAAGAAACAACTGACAATCATGCATTAAACATAAACATGTGATATCCAACAAGAGATAAATAATATTAAATAATAGAAGAGTAAAGATATATATGTATATGTATATGTATATGTATATGTATATATATATATATATATATATATATGTATGTATATGTATGTATGTATGTATATGTATATATATATTAAATAGATATATATATATATATATATGTGTATATGTATATACATATACATATATATATACATATATGTATGTATATACATATACATACATATATATGTATATCTATACACACACACACACACACACACACACACACACACACACACACATATATATATATATGTATATAGATATACATATATATATGTATGTATATGTATATACATACATATATACATATATACATATATGTATGTATATGTATATACATACATATATGTATATATGTATATACATATGTGTGTGTGTGTGTGTGTGTGTAATATTCCAAGCAATGTAAAATTATAGAAATGAATGTCAAGATGAAAGAAGTCTATAGAAGATCATTATATGAAAAGAATTAAGATCAAAGATATGAATGATCATTTTTTAGGAAAAAATAGAGGGTCATGCATGTAACAAAGCAATGCATACGTATAGGTGATTTAATGTTCCATAAAACAATTCCAATCTATAGGTAAGCAAAGAGAAGAAAATATACCATTATAATGTCTAAGAAGAAACATAAAAAACATAGGAAAGAAGAAAATCAATACCCATGTAATGTAAGGAAATAAAAACACATATAAATAATATGCACAAAGAAGTAAAGAAGAGTGTTACCATGTATTTAGGAAATACTACCAAGAACACCAAATTGCAGAAAGACAAGAGTAGAAGAGAAAGAAAATCTTAAGAGAGAAGGAATAAAAAAATTCATCTCCCAAATAAGATTCTATAAAATATCTACGTATAGAAAGATAAAGAGTCCCTATATGAAAAGAGAAGATGAAATCCTTGCCTCCTAGTGAAAAGGGACAGGGAAAACTGAAACTATTTGGAGATTCTAATGCACATTATATAAGATAATGTGGAATCCACTTCAATAGGTGAGAAGGAAGACTAAGTGAAATTATGAAGAAATTGTAACACCTCATGCATATAAGTAATAATTCCTAAAGAATCATTTTCCTTAATATATAAATGAAAATGAATATAGTCAGCAATCATGTGAGAATCATCATAGTAAATAGGACATGAAAATGCAAAAAGATATTCTTCAATAGAAATGTAAAAAAAAATTGGTTGAGTAATAACTTCTTGAATATACACCTTCAAAGACAAATCTCAATGAGTATATGGATAATTAAGATCAAAAATAGGTAAGAGAAGATGAAGATGAGGTCATCTATGATATTATTATTAGAAATAGAAAATAATGAGAGAGGGGAAGAGGGGGTGAATTAGTGTTCCACAAAATTTTGCCCAAGTATGGATATCATAAACAATCTTTATACATGCATACATGATCAAAATGAAATGTAAATATTACCATAACACAAAGAAACTCATAACACTATTATTTTCTATGTAAATCATTTGCTAATCAAATGACAAATAGTTTAAAAAATCTATGTTTGGCGAGATCAAATTTCTCACTACCTTATAAGTTCATCAAACAAAGAATGGTATATATATGACTCATTATAAGTACATAAAGGATATCTTGAAAACTTTTGGAATTAATGAGCCAAGGCTAGTTGGTACACCTATGGTGACTAGATGAAAATTATCAAAAGATGATACTATAGCTAGGGTAAATGACACGCACTACAGATCAATGATTGGAAAGATACAATATGTTATATATAGTAAACCTAATATTACACATGGAATTGGAATTATTGCAATGTTTTCCTCTAATCATAAGAAAACACACATAACTTTTGTGAAGAGGATATTATGATATCTTAAAGGGAGTGAATATTTTGGAGTGTAGTACAAAAAATAGGGTGATTCTGAGCTAAAATTTTACACCAATGTTGATTAGCCTAGTAATATGGATGACAAAAAGAGTACAAGTGGTGGAGCTTTCTCTTTAGGAGAAAGATTGATAACATGGTTGAGTAATAAATAGAGTTGTATTTTACAATCTACTGCTAAAGTTGAGTATGTTGTTGCTACAATTTATTGTTCTGATATTGTATGGTTTAAGAAGCTATTGGAAGGAATGTAAGAAGAAGTTATCAAGCCTATTACTATCTATTGTGAAAATACTAGTGCAATAAATATACCAAAGAATCCACTGATGCATGCAAAAACCAAGAATATAGCTATCAAGTATCATTAATTAAGCAAGAAAGTACAATAGAAGGATGTAAGGCTTGAAAATGTGAAATCTAAAGAAAAAACTACACATATATTTACCAAGCCATTGCCTAAGGACTCCTTTGAGTATCCAAGAGATAAGTTAGAGTTGCTTCCCCTATCCAAAATTCACTATGTAAAGATCCATGTTACATCAATTCATGGATTATTAGATATATCATTTTGGATTTGATGAAAGAGCTCACACTTTAGGAGTAGTTTTGAATTTGTGAAAATTCTTGTAATGAAATTATCATAAATAAAACATGCAAGGAACAAGTTACAACTACAAGATTTTATGAGTTTCATATTAGAGCTTATTTTTATCTTTTTCATTGTTTTCCAAGGGGGAAGAAGATGACTAAAATGATGGGAGAATCAATAAAAGATGAGAAGAACTAGACAAATGGAGAGAATATATCATAATACATGAAGATGATGCTGAATTTGGGAGTACACTAAAAGGGGGAGAATTTGACATTAGGGGATTCCAATGCAAAATCTATTGTAGAGAACCTCGATGATGTTAGCGAATGAAAATGTGTATTGTTGTCAAAGTATACATTTGATTATCTTATGTGTATTTTTTTGTAATGTAAAATCTTATCTTATGTGTTACCATAAATGCAAAAGGGGGGGATTGTTAGCTGGCGTGATAATATAATCGGCAATGTTATTATTGTATGTGAAAGAGTCATATATGTTATTATTTTGTCATTGATGTCAAGCCTTAGTTGGTTAGACATAATGCTAATCTAGTAGTGTTGTATCATTTGATTGATGGAGAGAATTTTATTAATGAAGAGGATTTGTAGAAAATATGACAATGATAGAATTGAAAAATATTGGTATTCAATGGGCGTATGAATGAGTTTGACCATGACACTATAATATTGGTTTGATTGTTTTACCATCATGTTATATTGTGATTAAGTTCATAACAAGTAATTTGACGAAAGGAGTATGATATTTCCCGAGATACCAAAGCAATAAATGAGTGCCTACAAAAGTAGAGATGGAGTTTAGTGTGAATGAAGTAATCTTAGCTTTAACCCAACACAGTGTTACCCAAGTGAAGTGGTAATGTTGATTGAGTCAAGAGAAAATAGAAAGATGATATCTAAGGCCAAAAAAAAATGAGAATTGAGAATATTTGAGAAGCATAAAGGATAAGGATGAATTTTTTATGAGATCTACATTTTGAATAATTCAAAGATGGTTGTATGGACCAATTTTTCTCTTTTCACACTAAGCACAAAATTTGAGGTGAACTAGTACTAACCAAATGAATAGATGCTTTGAACCTAAAAAAATAAAGATCTATGGATGAAATTAAAAGGAAAAATATAAAAGGATATTAAAGACAACAATTAAATATTTAAGGAGATGATTGTGACCATTTAAGGTTGCTAATTGTTTATTGATATTGGTGATAAAGTACCAGCTATTAAAGGGGAAAGAAAAAGACAAGGTGAACTGAGAAGAATAGAGAAAGGAATATCAAGCAAAGGAAGTAAAAGGTGAAAGAGAAAGAGTGTGAATAAACTAGATAGAGATGAGAAGGAAAATGACTAAGAGAAGTAGAGATCTAAATGAGAAAGGTAGTGCTAAACCTAAATAATTCATTTGACTATTACTTTATTGCTACCATAGCAGATAAAATCTCTTGACTGAGTGGACCTAACCAGTCTATGAAATCCTATATGGTAACATCTACTGATGATGTTTGTAAGGTCTTTAAAGGATGCCACTTTTTAGAAATGTCAAGAGATGAATATGGTCTATATGATCTTTGGTTAAAATCTTATGACCATGTCACACTAAAAATGTGGATATAAAACTTTTACAACATTGGCTCCTAGTAGAGTTTACTTCAAAAGAGTGAATTAGTTGGGTTGTCAGTCGAAGGTGGTTTTTCCCTTTACATAGTTTCCATGTTAAAATTCATTGTTCAATTGTGTGATTTCTTATGTGTTGCAATCTTTTTTTCATGTTATGTGTTTCATGCTATAGCTCAATATATGCTAAATAGTTACTCTAATACTCAAGAATGTCATAAAGAGTGAGATAATGGTCTAAAGTAGAATATTTATAAATATGAACTAGAATGTTGAATGTGGTTATCGATCTTTTGATTAGAAAGTATATTAAGTTTAATTGGTAATCAATTTTTTTTAAGGCACGTGGGATAACATAAGATAAGTGATTCATGCCCCTCCCCCCATTATCTAACAAGAATTATGAACTGTGGTTACTTTAGATAAAATATATAGAGAAAATGGACAAAGCATCCAACAACAAAAGAATTGATAGCTTTTGACAAATCTTAGATATACAAACCCAAAAAATAATGACAAGAAATTGCTTATGGTGATAACTCCTTTTAATTTAAATGTCGCAAAAATTTGAAGAATTTGACAACTTAGTACATTTTTTCTCTAAAAATGACAATGTTTATAATCATAAAAAGATTTTTTATTTTATTAAGATGGCATGGATTGGCAAGCCCTTGAAATCTTGACAAGAGAATATTATATTCATTAGAAAATTGCATTGTGGACATTGTTGCAAAAAAGAAGGAAGTATAAATGTAATAGAAAATTATTTGAATGATGAGCTTGATATAGAGTTTTTGATCAGTAAGAAATGCTAAGAACAATTTGATTATTGGTAGAAAATTAGAGGTTTTGTTGGTGGAGAATTTATTTAGTTATCAACTCTATTCATACGAATTTCGTGGTATTGTTAGGATATATTTATTTGCTTATACATTAAATATGGGATGTGGAGCCATTTCTAAATATACAATTTCTTGGTTTTGTATTTGGATGGCTAGATTATAATTAATTTATGGAGTATGTTATTGATAAATTATTTTCCCTATTGTGCATCTCCTTTTTAATTTCCATTCAAAGTATAAGGCATCATAGTCGATCACATATGAAAAAGATGGTATTTAAGTTCAAATACTCTAAAGGCAAAGAGAGACAAATACATAGAAATAAAACTAATTTTATTACCTTACTGCCTTGCCATAATGTGTTACAATAAGCCCTATTTATAGAGTTATGGGAATTCTCTAAAATAAAAAAGAAACATATTACACATGCTATAATATTACATAGAATTAAATATGGATAGCTTATATTACGGCTAAGATGGTAGACTGTCTACTGTGCAATTACTTTGGATGGTGTTAGGTAGCTAAGTTGGGTTGCCGATAGGGGTCATTGGACAAAACTTAATTCTTCCTACACTCCCCCTTAATTTCTATCATTAACAAATTTTGCATTAGTAATACCCAATTTCTCTCACAGATATTCAAAGTTATTCTTTGGCAAAGCCTTAGTGAAAATATCTACCAATTGATCTTCAGATTTGTAGAACTCAAGGTAGATTTTTCCATTGTTGACTAATTCTCTAGTGAAGTGATACCTTGTATCAATATGTTTTGTACTCTTATGAAATACATGATTTTTAGGTAATGCTATTGTTGATTTGTTATCACAAAGAATTGGTGTTGGTTCCTCTTGATGATGGTGAAGATCAAACAAAATTCAATGCATCCATATTGCTTGACATGTTGTGGAAGTAGCAGCTACATATTCTGCTCAACTGATGAAACAGTCACTATAGGCTACTTCTTTGATGCCCATGACATGGCTCCTAATCCAAGGTGAAAGATATATCTAGAAGTTCTCTTCTTGTCATCAATGCTAGCTACAAAATCACTGTTAGTATAAGAAAACAAACCAAAATTGTTAGCTATGGAATATAGGATTCCATATCCCATTGTTCCTACAACATATCTCAATATCCTTTTTCCAACTTCCCCGCGAGAATTTTTTGGTGACTCCATGAACCTTGAGATCACACTACCATACATGATGTCTAGCCTTGTAGCTGTCATATACATTAAACTTCCAACAAGTCTTTTAAACATAGTTGAATCAATATTTGAGCCCTTCTCTTCCTTGTTAAGTTTTTTTCCTATTGCAATTGGAGTTGATGATGGATTGCAATTCATCATTTTAAATCTCTTTAAAACATCCTTTATATACTTGGATTGACAAATGAAGATACCTTTGGCACATTGAATAACTTTAATACCTAAAAAATATCTCATCAACCCCAAATCTCTCATTTCAAATTCTTTCATCATTTCTACCTAGAACATATCTATTGATAGATTTCCAGTGAATATCAAGTCATCAACATACAAACATACAATCAAAATCTGACCTTCTTTATTAGTCTTAACATACATAGTGGGCTCATTGTTACTTCTATTGAATTGATTACTTATCATGTATGAATCAATCCTCTTATACCAAGCCCTGAGAGCTTGTTTCAAACCATAAAGTGCCTTGTTTAGATTATATACTTTGTTTTCATGCCCACAAACCTCATAACCAGGTGGTTGTTTAACATATACCTCTTCATCAAGAAAACCATTCAAAAAAGCTGATTTTACATCCATTTGATACACTTTCCAATCATTTTGTGTAGCTATTGTTAAATAGTTCAAACAGTGTCAAGTCTAGCAACTAAATCAAATGTTTCATTATAATCAATTCCATATTTTTGTGAAAAACCTTTAGCAACTAGTCTTGCCTTATACTTAACAATTTCACCTTTTGCATCAAATTTAGTTTTTAAGACCCATTTGACTCCTATATATTCTTTTCCTTTAGGTAAATCCATTAATTCCCATTTGTTATTTCTTTCAATAGAGTCAATTTCTTCATCCATTGCCTTGACCCATTTACCTTCTTTAATTGCTTCATAAAAATACAATGGGTCACAAGAAAATAAAGCAAAATTTGAGTAAATGTCCACATTCTCTTCTTCTTAATCATATATCTCTTTTAAGCTTCTTGTCTTCTTACCTTTGTAACTTGGTGTTGAGAATGTATAATCTCATTTATCACTTACATTTGAACCTGGAGGTGAGGCTCCTTGCACAAAGTTCCTTGGTGGAGTATTGGGTGTTGATTGAGTCCCTTGTTCCTTTAATTCATCATCAATTTGTAATATTGGTGCTCCTCTTGTGACTTGTTTGTTATCATTTTCATGCAATGAATCTTCTTCTTCAAATTTAACATCCCTGCTAATGATCAATTTCTTTGAAACAAGGTTATACAATCTATAAACCTTTGATTCTTCACTATAACCAATAAAGATGCATTTTTCACTTTTATCATCCAATTTCCTTCTCAATTTAGATGGCACTAATGAATAAGAAACACATCCAAAAACTCTAAAATGGGATACATTATGTTTCTTACCATTCCATTCTTCTTGTGTAATTGTGTTCTTAATACTCTTTGTAGGACTCCTATTCAAGATGTATGCAACACACACTACTGCTTCTACCCAAAACTCATTGGATAGATTTTTGGCCTTCAACATACTCCATGCCATTTCCATTATCATTCTATTCTTCCTCTCTACTACACCATTTTTTTGTGGTGTGTACCTTGTAGTAAACTGCTTCTTAATTCCATGAAATCTACAAAATTCTAGAAACTCATTAGAACTGAATTCACCACCTTTATCAAATCACAATACCTTGATGTAGAGACCACTTTATTTTTCAACCAAAGTTTTAAACTCCTTGAAATTTTCAAAAGCTTCACTCTTCTATTTTAGAAAGTATATCCAAGTCTTCCTGCAAAAATCATCAATAAATGTTAGGAAATATACACTTCCTCCTAAAGATGGAGTTTGCATAGGTCCACATATATTAGTGTGAACTAATTCCAATGGTGATCTTTCTCTATATGAACCTCCTATTGGAAAGATTTCTCTATGTTATTTTTCCAAAATACAACATTCACATGAACTTGGTGGTTTCAATATATGAGGCAATCCTTTCACCATATTCCTCTTTTGTAACAAGCTCAAAGCATCAAAATGAAGATGACCATATGTCAAATGCCATCGCCATGACTAATTTGAGTATACTGTCTTGAAACTAACTTCTTTTCCTCCTTGAATACAATGAATATGAAGGGGTAACATTTGATTTTGTTTCATGTTGACCCTTGCAACTAACCTTCCATCAAGATTTTTATCCACAATTGTTCAAACATCATTATCAAAAAAAACTTTGTAACCCTTTTGTACTAGTTGACCAACACTCATGACATTGTGTTTTAATTTAGGCACAAATAAAGATAAGGAATATATCTTTTTCAACCATTTTTTTTTAAGACATGTATAAAACCTTTTACCATTATAGAGATTTTATTTTCATTTCCTAGCTTTACTTTAAATTTTATAGAATCATCCAAGCTAGCAAACAAATCTTTATTTCCGGTCATATGGTTACTACATCCACTATCTAGGAACCATATATCACTAGAGATTTCTTGGGCAACATTACAAGTTATAAATAAACTTCCTGAATTGTTATCAGATACATTTGATTAATTAGCACCATTCTTTTGAACCTCCTATTGTTTCTTTCTACATTCACTTGCAATATGACCAAATCTCTTACAACAATGACACTGAATTCAAGACTTATCAAACCTTGATGATGGGTGTTGGAATGAACTTTGGCCATGTCCTCTATTTAAACTTTGAATGGATTGATTTTTTTCTTTCTTCTTGATTTTGACTTCCAAGTCCATCTATGCTTCTACCTCTTCCTCTTCCTCTATAGTTTGATCTTCCTCTTCCTCTACAAAAAGATACATGTGATCTAAATGCATTCTCCAAAGAATTTTTATTTATTTATGTTCATTCTTGATTCATAAGATAAAAGTAAACCCATTAACTCATCAATAGAGAGTATTGTCAAATTCTTAGATTCTTCAATGGCAACAACAATGGCATCAAATTTTCTAGGCAAACTAGAAAGCATCTTTTCAACAACTTTTTGATCTGTCAAATCATCACCATATGATCGAATTTGATTAATCACATTCATTACTTGATTTAGGAATTGATCAATTGAATTTGAATCCTTCATACACAAATTTTCAAAATCATGCCTTAAAGTTTGCAATTTAGCAATCTTAACTTTTGATGTCCCTTGATATGTTGTTTCTAAAATATGTCGTGCAATTTTAGACTTTAGCTACACATACTTTAGGGAAAATTGATTCATCTAAAGATTGTTGAATAAGAAACAACACTTTAGCATCCTTTTTCCTATTATCTTGTAATATATCCTTTTCATCTTTTATTAATGTAGACTCATCTTGTGGTTCATTAAAGTTCTTTTTATAACCCAAATCTCATAATTTTTACCAGAAAATATTAGATTTTTTGGTTGAACTATACTAGCCATATTAATACTCACAGTTACAACTACACCTTACAATTTTAAAATTTTCTTTACAAAGAAAATCCACCAAAAAAGTCTAAGCCAACAACATATAGCTTAAACAAACAACAATATAATAATTATTTTCCCCTTTTAACAATGTTTTTTGTTCATTAGACTTCACTCCAAGAAATCAGCTCATACCTTCTTCAAACATTAACTGGCATCTTTTCTTTTCTCAATCTTTATAGCCGCTAATCTCCAACTTTAGAAACTGATGATCTGCAAGAAAGAAAACATTAGAAGCTCCATTCATTGGTATAACAGCTATACATATCAACAAATAGTTATTTTCTTTCTAGCTCCAACTCTTCATACTTTGATACCAATTTGAAGGCAAAGAGAGACAAATACACAGAAATAAAACTGATTTTATTGCCTTACTGCCTTGCCAAAATGCATTACAATAAGCCTCTATTTATAAAGGTATGAGAATTCTCTAGAATACAAAATAAACATATTACACATGCTATAATATTACATAGAATTAAATATGGCCGGCTTATATTACAGCTAAGATGGTAGATTGTCTGCTGTGCAATTACTTTGTACAGTGTTGGACGGCTAAGTTGGGCTGTCGACAAGGGTCATTGGAAAGAAATTAATTCTTCCAACATACTCAACCTCATAGCTAATACATGCTTAAAATGAAACATAACCAGTTTATTTTCTATGGGATTTTTAATTATTTCTAAGTATTTCCTTATGGGTATATTAACAGATTGGCATGCATTGTTGGCATTTTTATTCCTTACATTGATTTTCTTATGGATTTATTTTTTATATTAACAATGCGATAATCTTCAATATACTGAACCTTTGGATTGACTTAAGGTTTTAAATCCACTTCTTATATAAGGATTATTGTATATTATGTGCATTATTATCATCACTTCAGAATTATGTTTTCCTGAGAGTCTTTATGGTTACCTTTTCTAAGAAATTCTATTCTTTTCTATTTGTATACTTGATGTTATAAGTGAAACCTTAAGGAGGTTTCAAGGCTTGTTCCTTTGTGGCCTTTTGATTTGTTATACATCAGAGTATATTTTCTTAAATCCAGGGCTTTTTTTGGAGTTGGTAGAATTTTATTGAGTTTGGAATTATTTTTGAGAATGATTCCTTTCAACTAAGTTAAATATTTTTTGAAGCATGAAATTGAAACCATTCGCTAGTGTCATGTAGAAACACCTTGTTGACTCTTGATATAGTTTAATATGTTGAGGTAGTCTTGTATCACACTTTGTTCATCGAATTTGGTGAGCTTGCTACTTTGGTATCCACATGTGTGTTAGTTTTTTTTAATTAAATTTTTAGTAGATTACCGACTTTCAATGATTATTCTTATTTGTAAAAGCTCTAGTTGTAGAATTTGGACATAATCTTTGGCTTACATGGGTATGCACTTTTAGGACATGTGTTGGTTGGTGGGCTATTTCAATACATGTGAAAATATGTATATAAAATTTGAATTGTTATCCTCTAGCTTTGTTAAAATAAAAAATTTAAAAAAATTCTAATTGAAAAGATTTCTAGAAATCCTAATTCTCTAAAGTAATTTTTGTAAAATATTTGTCAATGAAGCTAGAGTTGATCCTGCACTATTAATTCTACATAAATATGAATTTTCAAATATGAAAAAAATTCTTTAAAAAGATGTTTATTTATGCTATTAAGTAATTCTTATCAAATATGTATCACTAAAAATGGGCTTAACACTATATAGTGGAATACTAAAAAATCATTCCACAACTACACAGTTTGATTTAGTATGAAAAATGCTATAAAATGAAATGAATGAATGATCCCTTATTTAATAATGAATCATTTATAAGAAAACCTTCTAAGTGTTTTTACAGAAACTTTATCATTTTTAAAAGGAGTAGTATTGGGGTGGTTGATCTTGGAATACACATCATTACCTAGATGCAATGACTTATAAGTGGATCATTCATAATAATGGGAGGTGCATTCTTGAAGGAAATTGCTCATGAGCTGATGAAGATTGATTCAAACTGTATGATTGAATCTTAATAAATTGTCACGTAGTATGATGCATCAAGGAAAACCCCACTTAAATGAATGGAGGAACTAGTAAACCTAATTCTAAATGGTTGATAAGACACAACACTTTTTTTAAGTTCTTCAAAACCTAGTAATATTGGAATGATGGAATTTTAAACATTAAAATACTAGATCTTGATGCAAAATCTTAGACCATGTATCGAGAAAGTCAAATGTTATAGCCTATAGCCAAATTTAATGCTACAACTCTAAGATTTATTTTCTTGCATGAACTTGTATTGAAGGAGAGAATAATTTTTTCATTGTGTGGTTTTTCCCTGACGCTATGTGAAAAATATCCATACTATGAATTTTGTTTTCATTAGGAAGAATGGGTATGGGGAGAGACTCCTCAGTAGTGGATGTCTTGCGGCTTCTTATTTAGCTTACAAATTTCCTCTTGAGAGTAGTCACGTGTCCTAGAAGTTTAGAAGATTAAAGAAGAGAATATTGTTAGTTGTCTGGGAAAGAAAATAGCAACCTATAGCATTAAGAAGTTAATATAAACATGTGAATATAATTCATTGAGATGTTGAATGGTTAAGGGCCTAGTTTGATTCCTCATATAGAAGATAATTTAAGAGAAAGCTAGTCTTTTGTAACCATTTTTGTTGGCCAATTAACAACCTTCCAATTGTTAGTGTGTAACTTAAATATTGTATGTAAATCTTGAAATATTGACAATACCACCATTGATATGAGAATTTTGTTCTTCATATTACATAGATACATATAATTGCTCATTAGAATCAGAGTAAACATTCTCAACCATCCAACTAGAATTTTAATTCTATAAACTTGGTGAATTAGAATCTTTATCACTTTGGTAATGAATGGTCTTCCCTAATTTCAAATAACATGATTAGATAAGCACTTGGATAGATACATTGAGAGTATGATTTGGAAGTTTCCAAAGAAATAGTTTCTTATGCAAAGTAAATTTATATCTTAGCATCTGAAAATGTAAATATTTAAAGAATAGAAAATAACTGAATTTCCTCCATTATTTGTGAAATTGGAACTCCTCCGAACTTTCCTTATTTTATTTTAGGAGGAATGATCTTATCTCAAAGGTATGTTCAATTAAGTATCTAATTTACCTTGCACTTTGAATGTATGTATGTTCCATGTAGATAAACTTCTACTTGAAATGGAGTAGTTTATTAATGATCTTAGCAATAGGTCATTGTTGGAAGTTAAGCCACCTTCTTCTTTTAACTCTTGTGAGTTGAAAGTATCAAGAGGAAGTTTCCTTCTTACCATGCAATTAAATTTTAAACTACAAGCAACATTTCTTTATCATGCATTGTTGAGTATCTAGACTCTTTTTTAATTTAGTGTGGTGAATAATACCTTAGCCAAGCAAGTTTTATCAATCAAGAGATGTTATGTTTAGTTCTTGGAAAATTGTAAATTGAGGAATTTAATCACTTTGAGCCAATGGTTGTTGTAATACACTACAACTATGATATTTCAAATAATTACATACATAATTATACTTGAAATGTGTCCTTGCATTATGATGCATTCTTTGATTGAGAAAGGCATTTAGGATGCCTTTATCTATTGATACAGTACCTTAAATCTATTTGTGAGTATGTCAATAATATCTTTCTCTTTTGGATAGTTGAGTTTCAATGAGCTATTTATATATATTTGGTTAAGATAATGCTTAACTCTTTTATTCATTCATGCTCTTGCTTGATTTATAAAAAAAATACATTTTAATGGTATGTTAGAAATGACACCATACTTAATGGCATAGATGCAATGTAAGCATTTAGTGTCTGTGTTTTTTGCAAGCATGTTTAATTATTTTTCTATAGTTAGTAGTGCATAGTGGAAATTTGAATGTGCCAGAAAAAAAGATCTGTACATAATTCTCTTTCATACATTGATTTGTGTATCCATGATATTAGTGAATGGTTTGAGGGCATGATTTCATTCAACTACACATTCCATTAGTAGTCATAGTTTTGCTTGTTTGGTCTTCCTTGATATCATGCCGGGTATCTTTAGCATCTGGAAATGTTTTGGGGAACATTAACAACTTTGTGGATAGGTTTTGGAGCCTTTGACAGCTTGGTGGACAAATTCGGTACATAATGATATTCCAATAACTTGTTTGTAGTTTGTTTGCAACATTTCATTTTATATCTTATCTTTATATATTTCTTATAACATGATTTATTGTTGACTGATCAACATTGCCAAAACTATGAAATCTGACATTAACCTGCCAAATTTTCTTTGAATGCTTCTAATATCTTGTCAACAAAATCTATTTTGTACACAAAAACAAACTGAAAAATGTTAAAATATCTCATTATTACTCACATGGATTATCTTCTGAATAGACGTGAGGCACTTTGGGGGCGTCAACCGCAATTCAAAGACAAAAAAGAAAACAGAATTAAATCTGAGCCATTTTTTTGAGGAAAATTTGAAAATTTTTAACACCAAAGATGGCCATAACAAAACTCGCTGTCGACACCGTTATGTCTCCAGCGTGAATGTTTGCGGTCACGATATGAACGTTTGCTGGCGGAGATCCGCCAGGTAATAACCTATAATATGATAATAGTCTTTTTTTAATCTGTTAAATTTTTTGCACAAGTCCAAATGAAATCATATGCAAACACGTCTCTCACTGATGGACTGAGCAGCCCCGGAGAGCAGTATGGGCTAATCCTGCAAGGCCAAAACAAAAAAAAATAAAAATTTGAACCTTATTCAGCTAGTATTGTAAAGGCAAAGTATGGTAGAAATTCACCTCCAATGTCAATGACATGTCTCCAACTTGTTGAATAGCATAGATTTAATTCAGATGAGGGTTTTGCTGATAAATATTGACAATATGAGAAATTGATTCAGTTGTGTATAAAGTATGTGCCAGTGAATCTCAATGCAGCTTTAGTTTTGATTGATCAATATGTTCATTGAAGTATTTATTAATGAATGTAAGTATAACAGTCTTTATATTAGTTAAATTTATCAAATTATTGATGTGTAGTTAATTGAAAATGATCTAAAATAGTATTCATTTTAGTTTGGATATTACTATTACTTTTATTGATATGATAACTTGTGTTTAGAAATTTTTTTTGTTAAAATATTATACTTTTCTATCTATTTTAGATGAGATCAAATTGTTAGAGAAAATAATGGTAATTAGGCAATTACTTATACAAATTTTAAAGACGTATAAGTTGAACGGAACACGGTATGTGATAACCCTATGCTACATCATACAAACAAATTCTAACGAAAAAGAGATTCAAGTATCGAACTCTACAGAGTGCACTTAAGAAATTTGCGTTCATACAATGCATTATAAGACTTTGCAAATATCTCCAGAGATTAGGGTTTCTGCAGAGTCAAAACTCTGACCTTTCTGCATGCAATCAGATTTAGTGTATAGTTGGTCTACATTAGCGGTGCACAGATGGAATTGACCATTTCCATGGCGAAGGCGAAAAAAATCATTTTCTTGCAGCCTAAGTTGCTTCCTTCTTCTGCCACGGCCAAAGGAGTTCTTTGAAAAGCTGACAATTGAGATATTGCAAGCTAATCTCTTACCCAGTCAAAAGCTGAGTGCTCAAGGTCTTCAAACAACTCGCTATTCAGACGTCAATACCAGTAGGAAAAGCAACAAAGCAGAAGAGATGCTAGAGCTATATTCTTTCTCCTGCTTCCCTAGACATGTAGAGTTCCCTGTAGCATCAGACACCTCCAAATCAAAGATTAGCATCTTTGTAGCATCTTTATCCACCCTCCCTATTGTTGGTGATGTTGGCTTACAGCTGTCCATTTAATCTTCCCTGCCCTTACCTACTCCAACTACTTCATTTATTGCTTCTTCTCATCGAGAGTTCTAGATCTCTCATTTTAAACTATGCTTCTAGATTGTTAGGTTTAGGTTTAGGGTTTTTTCAAAGAGTCAGCTGTAATATTTATTCTAGAAGTTTGTAGATGTTTCGTTTTCTCGGCTAATAGTAGATTTCTCTAGAACATTGTATGCTTTCTTATAAAAGATTGTATGTACTCATTTGATATGACGGTGGAATGAAATATAACATAGTTTATTGCAAGGCAGCACATTGTATTGTTCTGTGCGTTTATTTTTTGTCCTCTGCCTATCCATCAGATTGTTATCAGAGCTGTAGAAATTCTGGACATTGTTTTTATGGGCAGATGTCATTGTGGGTGAAAGGCAAATGAGAGCGAAAAGATCTAAGGAGGAGATCATAGTTTCTATGTGAGGAAGGAAGAGAAAGGGTTTGTAGTGGTTACAAGTCAGAAAGTCCTGTTAAATCATGGCAAGAACTAGTGGAAGTATTTTACAGCCACAAATTTCTACTTTTAATGGAAAAAATTATGATTATTAGAGCATCAAAATGAAAACACTTTTTCATTCTTAGGATGTTTGGGATTTAGTTGAAAGTGGGTTCCCTGAACTAGCAGACCGATAGGCATATCAAGCTCTTTCACAAGCTGAAAAAGATTTATTAAAGGAAGATAGGAAAAAGGATGCTAAGGCACTATTCTTTATTCAGCAGGCAATGGAGGAAGCAATATTTCCAAAGGTAGCTGCTGCCACAAGCTCAAAGAAAGCATGGGACAACTTGCAATCAACATACTAGGGCACAAGAAAGGTAAAAACTTCAAAGTTACAAAATCTTAGAAGAGATTTTGAAAATTTGCAAATGAAAAATTTAGATTCAATAGATTCATTTTTCACTCAAACAATGGTGATAGTAAATTAGATTAGATCATATGGAGAAACCCTTGGGGATCAACAAGTTGTAGAGAAAATACTTAGAAGTCTACCAAATAAGTTTGATTCAAGAGTTGCAGCCATTGAAGAATCTAAGGATCTCTCCTTGCTATCAATAGATGAGTTAATAGGTTCTCTCTTATCACATGAACAAAGGTTGAATTGTTCGGGAACTTCATCATTGGAGAATGCTTTCAAGACTCAAATTTTATTTGGAAGAACAAGAGGAAGATTAGATCACAGTAGAGGCAGAGGACGTTTTACACCAAGAGAAGGAAGAGAAAATCCACAGTTTGAGAGTAGAAGGCCATCATCAAGCTCACAAACCAATTTCACATCAACAAGAGGAAGGGGGAGCAACCATCATCAAGGAGAAAGGTATGACAAATCTAACATCCAATGTCATTATTGTAATAAATTTGGACATTTTGCATCTGAGTGTAGAAAAAGACAATATGACATGAATAGGCAAAAGGTACATTTTACAAATGAAAGTCAGGGCAACACTAGTGAGCAAAACACCATCTTGATAACATGCAATGTTGCACAAGAGAGTTCTAAAGAAGTATGGTTCTTAGATAGTGGTTGTAGTAACCATATGAGTGAGTCTAAGGAGATATTCTCAATAATAGATGAATCATTAAAATCAGAGGTTAAGTTGGGGAATGATCATCAAATCTCAGTCATGGGAAAATGGTCAATTAGCATAAGAACTAAGAAAGGTGAAGAAAAGGAAATTCCTGATGTATATTATGTTCCTGGATTGCAACACAATCTCATAAGCATTGGACAACTAGTACAAAAGGGATATAGAATACATTTTGAAAATGGTGAATGTGTGATTCTAGATAAAAGACCAAGCAATAGGCTGATTGCAAAAGTTGAAATGACTCAAAATAGAATGTTCCCACTTAAAATCCAACGTGAATTATTCTTAGAGCCAAATGAATTGCAAAAAGTAGCTGAATCTGCACTCAAAGCTTTCCACAAAAATGAATCTTGTCTATGGCATTTAAGGTTTGGTCATTTAAACTTTAAAGGGTTACAATGCTTATATAAGAAACAAATGGTCTATGGGTTGCCATCAATAGAGCCACTTAAGACAACAGGTGAGAGTTGTATTTTGGCAAAGCAACATAGAGAAAAAATTTCAGTTGGAAAGTCTTATAGAGCAAAACATTCACTTGAGATAGTCCATTCAGATCTTTGTGGAACAATGCAAATACCATCCTTAAGTGGAAAACTTTATTTCTTGACATTTATTGATGATTTTAGCAGAAAATTTTTGGTTTATTTTGTGAAGTATAAATCAGATGTATTTGCAGTCTTTAAAGAATTCAAGGAAAAAGTTGAGAAAGAAAGTGGATACTCTATTAAAACATTAAGAACTGATCAAGGTGGAGAATACATATCAAATGATTTTCTAAATTTTTGCAAAGAAAATGGCATATGGAAACAATTTACAGAAAGGTACACTCCACAACAAAATGGAGTAGCAGAAAGAAAAAATAGAACAATTATGGAGATGACAAGAAGTATGTTAAAGGAAAAAGACTTACCAAATGAGTATTGGGCTGAAGTAGTTGCATGTTCAGCATACATACTAAATAGATGTCCAACAAAAGCAGTCATAAATAAAACACCTGAAGAAGCTTGGAGTAGAAGGAAGCACAATGTAGCACATTTGAGAGTGTTTGTTTATGTAGCATACTCATTGGTACCTCAAGAAGTGAGACAAAAATTAGATGATAGAGGAGAGAAGTGCATATTTGTGGCATATAGTGAACAATCCAAGGCATATAGGCTATACAATCCTATCACAAAGAAGTTAATAATAAGTCGTGATGTTGAGTTTGTAGAAGAAGAAGCATGGGATGGTAGCTTGGATAAGTCAACTACAGTTGCAGCTAGTGTTCCACAAGAAAATGAAGAAAATGAAACTCAAGATGTGCATTCTACAACACAAACAAATGTTCGTAAAACACCTACAAGGGCACCTACCACTCAAAACAATACTACTCTAGCAAGCACTAATAGTAGTGAATCATCTAATCCAACACTTGCTTCATTAAGATCAAGAACTATAAATACTTCAAGGAAGACATGAAGTCTTAGAGATATATATGATGAATTACAAGACGCTGAAAATAATGACTTAAGCATTAATTTTGCACTCTTAGCACATGTTGATCCAATTTATTTTGAAGAAGCTATTAAAGATGACAAATGGATTTCAGCCATGATGGATGAAGAAATTCAGTTAATAGAAAAGAATGATACTTGGGACTTAGTAGATCTTCCTAAAGGCAAGGATGTGATTAGAGTTAAGTGGGTATTTAAAACAAAATATAATGCTGATGGAAAAGTAGAGAAACACAAGGCAAGGCTAGTAGCCAAAGGCTTCACACAACAACCAGGTATAGACTACAATGAGACATTTGCACCTGTGGCAAGATTAGACACTATTAGAATGATTTTATCCATTGCAGTTCAAAATCATTGGAAGGTTTATCAAATGGACGTGAAATCAGCATTCTTGAATGGCATTTTAGAAGAAGAAGTGTATATAAAACAACCACCGGGATATGAAATTTTGGGAGAAGAACATAAGGTATACAAGCTAGAGAAGGCACTATATGGCTTGAGGCAAGCTCCCAGAGCTTGGTATAGTAGAATAGACTCTTATTTTGTGAATAATGGTTTTAGTAAGTGTGGCTATGAACCAAATTTGTATGTCAAAGTGAAAAATGAAGGAGAAATATTAATAGTTTTCTTATATGTAGATGATTTGATATTCATATGTAGTATGTCAATTAACAATTTCAAGGCAGCCATGCAAAATGAATTTGATATGAATGATTTGGGACTCATGAGATATTTTCTTGGGATACAAGTAAATCAAAATGATCAAGGCATTTTCATTTGTCAAAGTAAGTATGCTACTGATTTGTTGAAAATATTTAAAATGACAAATGTGAATTCAGCCCCTACACCAGTTGCGTTGGGTATAAAACTTAGCAAGAATGATGAAAGTCCTAATGTAGACTCAACTTTATTCAAAAGATTAGTTGGCAGCCTTTTATATTTGATAGCTACAAGACCAGATATAATGCATGGAGTTAGCCTCATTTCAAGATTCATGGATAAACCAAAAGAAACTCATTGGAAAGCCGGAAAGAGGATTCTAAGGTGTATAGCTGGAACAAAGAACTTTGGGATCTTATATGCACATTCAAATCATTACAAGCTGATTGGCTATACAGACAGTGATTGGGCAGGTACCTTTGATGATAAAAGAAGCACTTCAGGACATATCTTTCACCTAGGGTCAGGAGCTATTTCTTGGGCATCAAAGAAGCAACCAATTGTGACATTATCATCAGCTGAAGTAGAATATGTTGCAGCAACATCAGTAGCCTGTCAAGCAATATGGATGAGAAGAGTACTTTCAGACTTGAAGCATGAACAAGAAGAACCTACAAGAATATATTGTGATAATAATTCTGAAATTGCTTTATCAAAAAATTATGTCTTTCATCAACGTAGTAAACATATAGATATAAGATATCATTATATTCATGAATTAGTGAACAATGGTGACATATTTCTTAAGTTTTGCAGGTCCAAAGAACAACTGGCAGACATTTTCACAAAGCCTCTTGCAAAGAATGTCTTTGAACATCTTCGAGAAAGTATTGGTATTATAGACATACATGGCAGTGAAGCTTAAGGGGGAGTGTTGGTGATGTTGGTTTACAACTGTCCGTTTAATCTTCCCTGCCCTTACCTACTCCAACTACTTCATTTATTGCTTCTTCTCATCGAGAGTTCTAGATCTCTCATTTTAAACTATGCTTCTAGATTGTTAGGTTTAGGTTTAGGGTTTTCTCAAAGAGTCGGCTATAATATTTATTCTAGAAGTTTGTAGATGTTTCATTTTCTCGGCTAATAGTAGATTTCTCTAGAACATTGTATACTTTCTTATAAAAGATTGTTTGTACTCATTTGATATGACGGTGGAATGAAATATAACATAGTTTATTGCAAGGCAGGACATCGTATTGTTCTATGCGTTTACTTTTTGTCCTATGCCTATCCATCACCTACTAGCCTATTCCACTGTAGCATCCATTCATTGACCCTAACATAGTTGTTGGTGACATAATTATCTAGATTTTTCATTTTATCAATTCTATGTTAATTTATAGTTAATACAAGGGTATGAAACTAGAGTTCATTCAAGGTTCAATCAAATATTTTCAATTTAAACATAAAATATTTAAAATATTTATTATTATTATTATTTTTAAAAATATTTATTTTACATATATTTATTTATTATTTTTTCTTAAATTAAATCTTATAAATAAATGTTTAAATAAGAACAAAATAGATTCAAATAAATTAATAATTTTGTATATAATAAGTAAGCAAAATTAAATATATTATCTATGAATAGTTCATTTTTTATTAATTATAATATTAAGTTACATAAGATCACTCTCAGAGAGTTCCCATAGTCTAAGGTTTGAAAGAAATCTACTATTCATAAAAAAGAAACATAAACTGCACTCAGGTAGCTAAAGTAGTGCTAGCCGAGGGAGGAGGATCATGACAATCTTAGCAACCCAGTACATCAGTGGGATTAGTCAGTAGCTCAAGAGGAGCCTACTTGTCATCAATGACATTTTTTTCCCTTTATCTTATTCTCCCTCCCCCGCAAGAAGCAAGATCACCAAATCAAAGCGGGGGAATGACCACTTTGGATCTCTACTTGAGAAAGGCCAACCAGAAATAACATGGGTAGTAAGAGAAGCAAACAAGGACTAGTTCAAACCTAGCTGGGGAGAGGTTGAGCAGTGATGTGGGCCATCATAGCCACTACTAGGAGAGCAACGGGGAGCATGAGAAAATGGTGTCAAGGAGTGGTGAGTAGAGGAACTATGATCTCGTCGGTAGCCATTGGGAAAAGTGTGGTTCGTGAAAGTGAAATCTAATGACACTCTAACAATCATACATGTCATGTTACCCCAATGGTGAAGAAACCCCTAAAGGCAGGCCACCTCCACTTGTGACATTGTTAAACATACAAGCCTTAGTCTAGATAGAAATATTAATATCTAAACAATGTGATAAAAAGCTATAGGTTGCCCATATAAAGTGCACACATGGGGTCTGGGACTCCCAAATGTTTGAGTCATGGGCACAGGTGCAAACCTTGGAAATGAACATACCACCCAAAGTGTGCAATCTTTGGCTCAATGATAGCATTCCAGATAGTGTTGAATCTAAGTCTCTATTTTTTCTGAGAAGATTATAAATGACAACGTTGATTGAGCACATCAACCATAGGTAGGTGAGGAACCAACTAGAGATAACCTATCTTGGGTTTGTTTGTTATATTTTTAAATTAATTTAATAAAAATAAATTTTAAAAAATGGATCAAAAAAGTTGAAATTAATTTATAAGTTGATTTATAAAATGTATGGAAATTAATAATTCTATTAAAAAACTTGGAAAAAGAAAAACTTTATTTTAAAGAATGACAAATTTGAAGTGATAAATATTAAACTAAAACTTCTTGTTAAACAAATAATATTAAAATTGATAAGTAGGATATTTTTATGATCCAATGATTTAATGAGTGCCAAATGTTCCATTTTTTTCATGGGAAATGAGTTTATGTGAACTATTACTCATGAAACATGGATCAAAGAATTTGACTCAATAGCAATATCAGAATATTAAAATAAGGGTGTAAGATAAATGTGATTGATCACATAGTGTGATCCAAAATGTCAATGATAAACAAATATACATGGTCAAATTTAGAAATAAACAATTAATGTAATCTTAAGAAAAATTCAACCTCCATAATAAATTAATATATGAGCTTAGATTGATGTACTTGATTTTGAACTTACAACAACACAAATAGGTTTTATAAAACCACAAATATTATTTTTACTATTCAGTAGACTCATGAAGTTGTCTAACAATATTCTTAAATGAATCTTGGATTTATTTTTTAAATTTAATTCTAAATTCACATTAATATAAATGTGTGAGAACATTCAAAATTCTTTTTAGTTAAGATGCTATTCTTTTATATTGAACAATTTTTAGGGGATTTAGCTTAGTTGGTTCAAGCAATGAGTTTGAAGGGACATTTTTGTAGAATTTTAAGTTTTGTCTCTTCATTGTATTCCTTGATTCTAAGTTTTTGAAACATTAGATAGCAGCCAAAAAGATAGGGCACTAGCCTTGAAGTACAATAAAGGCTAAAGTTCAACTTGAGATGACCTCCCAGTCAACTAAATGATACCAACTTTAAAATTCAAAAAACAAATAATGTCCATAACTAGATTAACAATACTATTAGTCCTTAAACTAATATGTAGAAAAGACTAAGAAATAAACCAAAAAAACTTAAACAAATCACTGCTATTAGTTCCAATAAATGATAAAAGCAAGAAAAGTAAAATCATGTAGGGTACCAAGTTCATAGTCATGAGCAACTTAACTGTAAGGACCCTCCTCGTGTGTGCTTATCAAATATGAATCCTTTGTTAAAATTTTTATAGGAGATTGTATCAAAAATGAAGTAATGTGTTATGTTTCGAATGTCCTAAAAGAAACTAAGATTAGCTGGTTCATCCATGTTTTAGATACTTAAGTGATTGTGAGGCCTCGACCCAACCCATTGTAGCTCAGTTGATACTTTGTCATTTTGATACTCATGACTCGATATGTCAGGACATTATTTGATGCACTAAAGATTATTATGCTATTTATGATGTGTGATGCCGTACTTTCAAATATTTGATTTCATCATTTAATG
Organism: Cupressus sempervirens; assembly: GCA_028749045.1. Lineage (NCBI taxonomy): Eukaryota > Viridiplantae > Streptophyta > Pinopsida > Cupressales > Cupressaceae > Cupressus > Cupressus sempervirens. The sequence goes on from CM053786.1 coordinate 658,348,311, forward strand.
CTTTATGAACATGTACGATGATGAAGTGAATGAATGCAGAATTAATACTTTGATTTTTCCAATTTTAATGAATAGAATGAGATAAACAATTGATTTGTAGAAAATGGATGTTTTAATTTACATGAATTTCTTGATACATATTTTTACATATATGTGTGTTTGTGTGTGTGTCTGTGTTTCTTGAACTACTGATGTGTGCAATGCGTGTGCAGGAGATCTAGCTAGGAAACCCAAAGGAAAGACGGAATTGAACCCCTTTTTATTTGTGCTATCTTGGCATTGTCTTTCCTTGAAGGTTTTTATTTGGTCTTACTATTCTCCTAGCTTTTATTTGTTCCTATTAAGTCTTTAAGGCTTAAAAATATTAAATTTAAGCACCCTAGGGGTAAGGATATGGGTGGGGAGCACTTTCCAGCCCCTTAGTCTCCTTGGTTGACTTTTAGGGTAACTCAAAAACCCCATTTTTTGTTGATTACGAAAATTTATTGTCTCCTACCTGAGTTGGTGACTCAAAACTCCATCTTAAGGTTACTTGAAGTCAAGTTGAGTTAAGGATCATACTTAGAGGCAATTTGGAGTAGTTTTGGGGTTGTTACCCAATCTCTAGTTTTAGTGAAAGTTTGAAGATTGAAGAGAGAAAAGGAAAAGCTCTTCTCAACTTTCCATTTTTACCATAACTTGTTGTGAAGGTAGGAATTTTTCACTCTTTTGAATTGCTTCTTCATGTTGTTCATGCTTGAATCATGCATAAGGCATTGTGTTGTTCTTGGTTTTGCTTGCTTTTGCATTGGGATTGATTTGGAGGGATTTTAACTTGTTCTTGATGTGGCGATGTATGGGGGGAAGGGCATTAGTTGGACCTCAGTGGTGTAGAAGTCTCCTCTCATGGTGAGAGGAGGGAAAGAGAGTAGGGTGTATGGGCCCCTACTTGTCATCACATACGTTGTTGATATTGTGAATTCTTGAATATGGAAAGGAATGAAAATCCTTATGGAAATAGCCTCAAAATGGCCTTGTAGAAGAACAAAAGTTCTTGAATTTTTAGCCCCAAAAAGGCTATGTTATGGTATGGTGATTGAGGTCTCCCATTGGGAAAATCCACCTCCCCCCTAGTCAGGTTCTATGTTTAGACCTATTGTGTAAAACAGGGTTGGGGTGTATGCTTGATTTGCTCTTGATGTTGTGATGTTTCACCCTGGGTCAACTCTTGTCTTCTCCTTGTTTTCCTTGAGTTAATAAAGGTATTGGAAGAAAATACTTGTGACAGACCTAGAAGAGGATTCAATTGAATTGTAATATTATGTAAAACATATTCAAATTTTAATGTAATTGGCAAAGATGTCAGGTTTTCTTATTGATTCTTTCCTGATGGGGCCTTGAACTAGGTTGATTAATAGAAGATAAAATATTGAGTAACATTTCTTGCATTTGAATTTTAAATATTCAATTATGCATATGTGTATGGAAAAGTGGATAAAATGGGGATGATCAGTTATGTAATTTTCAATTTCAAATATGTTGTGAGAGTAATTAATGTTATGCTTGGAAGTTCAATTCATTATCATGATTGTTAGGAGTTAAAATAGTCTTACATTATGGATAAAATATTATCAAAACTCGATAATTATCAACGTTAGTGAGAAAAATAATATTCCCCCCCTTAATTAATTAGATGTGTGGTAAACTTCAGCACCTAAGAGAGAAGGATTCTCATTCCCTTAAACTAGAAATATAAACTTTACTCCAAAAAAAAAAAATACACTTAGAATAAATATGGACAAAAAAATGAGATGTCCCGGGAGCAAATAAGCCCTCTGGATTTTGTATGGACAAGTGAAATTTGCTCTAAATGATAACAGAGAATATTCTCTATAAGATTCTATATTTAAATTTTATTTTATTTTAAAAAGGGGAAATAAATTTAAAAAAATGCACAAATATATCCTAAAATATTCTAAGAATCTACCCACTTAACTTTTTATAATAACTACTCTATCCTATCAAAATAAATCTACCCACTAGAGTTTGTCTTTTACACCCATCCCCATTTAAGACCTAACTGCTCTCTCTTTCCACTTGTTTTATATCCCCTTACCTAGGTGTTGAAAGGAGGAGAGGTGCCATCATGATGTTGTTGATGTCATGCCCTATCTCTTAATCATGGATGCAACATGGCTTGGTTTATTTTTCTTGGGGGTGGAGTAAAAATATCAACCTTGGCATTAAAGTTGTCGTGTATGCTTTTGAACACCTATTGCTTTTATCCCTTGGTTGTTGTGCAGAAAGGGAGATCCAAGTCAGAACCTTCATGCTCTTGGACAACGCCTAGATTTCCCTTGTCAGTGACTGGGGAATGTGCTGACATGTGTGGAGTGGGTGACTAGGAAGGGCTATGGACCATGACGAAACCTTCTTTTCTCTCCCAAGCGCATCATCTCCCCCCGCTTCTTGTACTCCATCTTGAGCAGCATGGTATAAAAAATGAGGCACAAGTATGCGGAGGTGGGTTGAGAGCAGTATGGGGTGTAGTGAAGTTAGAGGTGAGGTCGCTTGTTAGGTAGGGTTAGTAGTTAGTGTAGTGTTAGTAAAATTTTGAGTGATTAGATTAGTTATTTGATTATAGGTGTTGAGTAAGTTTTATGTATTGTTTTTAGGTATTATGTTAGGAGTTGTTAAATGTTAAAATTGAGTTTAAGTTAAGTTAGATTATTACTATTACTTTTGTTTATTACGAGTAGTTTGTTATTAAATTTGTTTAATCAAGATTAGATTTTAGTATCATTTAAGTGTGTGTGTAAGTAATGTTAGGGAGAACTTAAAATGCATTATAATATTGTAGATTTTAGAATTTTTTATTAAAATATATGGTTAGTATAGTTTTGTGTTAAAAATCAATTGGTGAAGTATAAATTTTAGATTGAACTTGTCCAATAAGAAATTAGTATTATCTAGAGTTTGGTTAGTATTGTTAACATTTTTGTATTAGGTTAATTAGGATTAGTTGTATTAATACAGTGAGCTAATTTTAGTTTGATCAGAAAGTAAAAAAAAAAATAGTTAAGAGTTGTCTTAGAAAATTTGTGTTAGATGTTGTTTAGTTAATTGCTCGTAAATTGTTAAGTTAAGATTGTTAGTAGAGATTGGAGTTAGTGGTTATTTTCATGGGTAGTTTTTAGTTGTCTTTCAACTAACTAGATAATATTACATATTAGAAAATGATTGTTTTATTAAATTTAACAAAATATTAATGATATTTAATTAATGTGTATTTCCCTTGCTAGAGGAATGACTAATTTAGAAGTTAAATAAACCAAGTTAAATGTTTAGTGGATCAATAATTTTACTAAGTAAACTTATTAATGTTGGGTATTTAGGATGAAGATTTAAGTTATGTGTATTAGAATTCTTTGAGTAATATATTTTGATGAAAAGTGCTTTTTTTAAAAACTTAACCATGGTTGGGATAGTGATTTTCCAAAAGAAATAAAATGGGTTAAAGGCTCTCATTTCAAGGACTAGTATTAGATGTTCATGAATAAACGTTCCCTTAATAATTAGAAAAAGGTAGGTTTGGAAATGATTCAGTTAGAAATCTTATGTTATTAGTCTTCTATCGGGAGTTAAATTTATGTGACGATCGTGATATGGGGACAGTTTTTCTTTGGATTATGATAGAAGGAATTGGGTTAGGCATTGTAAATATAGTTTAATGATATATGCCTTATTCCTTTTATTATTTCTTAGTGAGCATGATCATATCTTGATCTAGTATTTGTATGTTATGGTAAATTAATTAAACACAAAAAAAAAATAAAAAATTGGTGTCTTTTTGCCCTAGTATTTTTGGCATGACAATAACAATAAAAGTAAATACTAGACCCAAGGCTAGCTACCCTCCTTCTATTAATGCTCCTCTTACTTCTTTTCCTCATGTGCGTCCATATTCATGTCCTTTCTCCCAGCTTGACTAGTTTGTCCAAGATAGTCTTTAGCCAATCCTCCACCTGGAACCCATAAATGGATTAGGTTGTCTCACTTTCCTTGTCCAGGTCCTTCTCTTCTTTATTAAACTATAAAAAGTAAAGGGTGGTTGTCAGGGAATGAAATTCGACCAAAGTATCAAATTTCTAGTAGATATCAGTTTGATTGTCTGCCAAGTCCCTCATAGACTACTCAAACCTATCCAGTCTAGCCATACTGTGGCTCTGTTTGTGGCTATGCTTTCCTTTCTTCCCGCAAACTTTATGAGTTTCTTTCCTAGGGGATGTGATGTCTTCCCCCCCACTTCTAGCTATGGTAGCTTCAAGGGTGTTAGAGATATGAGAAGGGCTAAGAGGGCTAGGGACAAGCTTGGTGTCTTGGGGTAGTCTTTTCTTTTTTACATGTTTGACATCACTTTCAGTAGATTTAGAGTTGGAATCATGCTTGGGGGGGAGTTAAATTTTCCCAACTCAAGGCATTTACTAGATCACCTAGCACTCTACTTACTCTTCCTAGTGTCTAAATCTGACTCAATCAGGCTAATTTTAACATCAAGGCCCAATGTTTTCTTGATTTTTTGGCTCAATTCTAGGTTGTGACTCTTGATCTTTCAATTATTTTTTAAAGATTAAAATAATAAACAAATTAAGAAATTACAACTTGTCTAAAAATATCAATGCACTAATTATAATTTTTGAAAACATTTTAATATAATAGAAATATAATATTTTTAGTAAGAAAGTAAAATATAAAGGAAAATATCAAACCCTATAATTAATATTGATGTTAATGAAACCACTTCTCAATGATTACCTCGCAATAGTTGGAGCCTATTGGCAGGCTATTCTATATTAATGACATAACAAAACATATAAAATAAAATAAAATTAATAGACAGTATAAACATATATAAGCAAGGGCTCTTGGAAAGCTTGAGTCCCTGCCTTATGCAAGGAGTGGAAGGTATCCAAGGCAGTTGGTACTTGCCATTGCACAACACATATTACGAGTTGTTAACAATTCATGTATCAAAAGCAGGTAGTACTTGTCATTGCACAACACATACTGTGAGGTGTTAATAATGCACTTTGCATTGATAAGATTTAATTTAAAATGTATAATTCTATATCAGATGTAAAATACAAAACTAGAAGAGCTTTGTTTTCTATATAATATGTGAATTTAATGTTAAATATAAATATATTATTAATTTTTAATAACCTTATAACTAATTATTTTTAATAAATAATTATTTCGAAGAAAATGTTGGAATTTGAAACCAACCAAATCTCAAATTTTATCTAAATTTTGTATTGTAAAATTTAATAAAAAATAAAAAACATAAGCATGCTTCCAATAAGAGAAATATATGAAATGTAAGGTTTTAAATAAATAGAAATAAGTTATAATATAACATTTCTAAAATATAAAATATCTTTTAATTTAACTAGAACAATTTAAGTAGTAAGTAACAAACACAAAAAATATATTATAGTATTTAAACAAAAGAATATTTAAAATGAGTTAGAAAAACAATAATTTATATAAGATATATAAGAATTGATTTATAACTTTATATATTTAATTTATTTTTAGACATAATACAAAATACATTTTATTTATAATTTCTCACATTTTAAATTTTCATAAATATTTTTTGAAGTAGATTGTTAATTTTGAAAAAAAAAAATTGTAACAATTTCAAAATTTAAATTAGAAACTAAATTAGATTTTCTAGTTTTCTTATAACTTTAGAAAAGTTTTTAAAAATAAAATTTAAACTATTTTATCTGGACCATACACTTATGTGATGTTAGCATAGGCTGATTTTTCAACACGTTAATATTTTTTGAAAAGATAGTGGCATTATGGTCTCCACTATCTTTGCTGCAAGAATGTAATATATGATATGATATCTTTAAATTTTGTTCAACCACATGGTTTCACACGAAAATCAATATTTCCGAAGTATGCTGACAAGTATCCTCATTTGTTATGTGACATTTTTGTTTATTTTATATTACTGCCAGGAAATTAGTCTTCAACATACTTCAATAGTTATAATTGAATTTAAAAATAAATGCTTACTATAGCTATTAATTTCTTTTTCTAGCATAAAAATTAATTATGGATCTAATGAAATCTAAAATTATAAATAAAATAAAAAAATCATCTATTGCGAAAAAATACTTTTGAACAATGACTGATTCAATGAATAAAAAACCTCATCTAAACGATTATAATAGTTTTTTGCCACTTTGTTAGGATTGCACGGCGCCGTTCAGAAAATGTAGTGAATTTTACCGGCGTAACAAACCAGTGGGCCTCTTGTGAATTTTTAAATTTTTAAATTTAAAAAGCTATTTTAAAAATTTTCTTATCTATTCAATTTTTCGCGCTAGTTCGAATCAAATCAGATGCAAACACGTCTCTCATTCTAACCTAGGAATTGACTCAGTTGTGTATAAAGTATGGGTAGAGGAAGGTGATTAAATTAAAAAAATTAAGGCAACTGTAGTTATTATTGATCATGTTGTTCATGTGGAGTATTTTTTGAAAATGAATGTAAGTATAATAGTCTTATATGTATTGACATATTTCTACCAAAGTTAAAATTACTCTCTCTATTATAATATTGTGAATTAATAATAAATTAGTAATGATTTCAATAAAGTTTTACATTATAATTTTTATTATAAAATATAATATAATTTATATTATAATTACAAGTAATTAAAAAAATGAAAAATGAATATTTTAAATACTTAATATTATAAAAAATTAGAACTATGCTTAATTAAATAGCTAAGGTCAAGTATTATGTCACTATGTGACACTTGTTATTAGTGAAATTTATCTAGCTATTCAACTATAGTTAATTGAACATTTATTAAAATAGTAGTAGTGGGGTCACCTTTTGGTATTATATTATTGAGTCATTGATCTTGGGAAGATCTACTATGGGTGTATTACTGCTTCATGAAGATGTGTGAAGTTTACCTAATGCAGTAAAGCACCTTAGAGACATGTGTATTAAGTGATGTCATGCGAGATGTTGAAGAAGTTCAAAAGGCACAACATATATACATCATTGATCTTGGGAAGATCTGTTAGAAATGGAAAAAGAAATCTGTAAATAAACAATACCAGGAAAGAATCTAAGTGAGTAAATGCATGAAAAGATATTACCATAAAATAGGAGAGAGAAAGCTTCAAGCTCCAACACCATGAGACAAGATATTTGGAAAGGGGAAAGCAAAGAAAACCCCTTGTGACATTATGAATGAGGCATGAAAAGCCTAAGAAGGAAGAGAGAGAGAGCAAGAGAGCAATGCTCATACAATAATTGAGAAGAGGAAGAAACCTCATTGTTAAATGAGATAGGTGGGTCATCTCTTAAATAGAGATGAGAGAGAGGAGTTAGAATGTAACTCCCATGTCTATGAATGCCACCATTCATATGTGTGTGAGGCCAAGTGTGAGATTCCTCTTAAGGAGGAATAATCTAAAATTAGAAATTACAATATATATTTGTCCTCACATATTCCACTAGATGACAAAATAAGATGTAGTGGAAAAAGGACAAAAAAGAAATATATTAGGATACCTTGGCTTATATCCTAATATATTATAATAATAAATAAAGGAGGTCTAACCTTGGTTTATAAATACACCAAGGAAAGATTACAACTTCTAACACCCCCCTTTAATCTTTACTTGGGGTAATTACATCAAAGGGTATTAAACTCATAATTTTACAAAAATTTGCAACTTAATCTTCAATATGAAGTAATTTGATTGTCTTCAAGCCATATGGAACATTTGTAGATCCAAGAGAAGTACATGAGTCCTTTGAATGTGATCATGTGGAAGCATAGACACCTCCAAGAAGGTTCCTTGATGGATCACCTGAAAAAAGAAAAACAAGACAAATATCCACAAGTAGAATGCCATCATATATGCAAATTCGAAATCCTTTTGAATAAGGAAAATAAAAGTCTCATAGAGAAACAACATGTTACCACAAAACAATGGAGATAACTTGATATCAAGATAAAGTATATGCTCAAAAAATTGTCAACAAGGACAAATTGAGTAAAAAGCTTGATCAATGCTCTCATGAAAAGTATATTATACTAATGCACAAATGACCACAGACAAGGCCAACTAATGATACTTGCATCAATCTTGCATCAATCACGTGGATATAGATAGTCCACTTAATGAGTCATCCCACTACAGGTGAATGGGTCATGACTCCATCACCTACATGACCCACGATCTAGGCAATAAAGTATGCAGATCATTATCACATTAATATATGAAAATAACATAAAGGAGAGACATGCTAATCAAAGTAGAATTATCATGATTTTTGTTAGGATAATCAAAAGAATAGATTATGAGGATAGAACAACATATTGCCTTCAAATTGGATCAAATCATCTGAATTTGCAGGGAAAACTCCAATAATAACATCCTCTTCATGGAGGAACAAAACATGGAGGGAAACTCCATAAAAAATATTATCCTATCAAAATGGAACTGATAGGATCAAATGGAGGGAAACTCCATATAAAATGAGTGCATACCAATATAGGATGGAGGGTTACTCCATGGGCTAGATAAGGAAACTATGTATCAGTTATACTGAGGGGACCTACATAGTTATCCTTGAAAAAATTTGCTCCCTATGCAACTCAAAACAAATATCATAAAAATGATGTATATCAATGGTATAAAACCATAAAGTGCCAACATGGGCATAGAATAATGCTATAAAAGCATAAAAGTGCAGCTATGGGCACATCAAAATATCAAAAATGAAGGCAAATGTGTAAGATTACTCATAATCCAAGTAAGTAAAATGATTTAAGGAAGATCAACTAAATATAGATATCAGGTATAAAACTCCATTGAGGTAAATATGAGTATGTAATTCATTTTGTGAAGGTATATAACAAGTTCTCAATCATAATAGTCATAAATGAAATTATATATTTATTTGGATATATATGTGTGCACCCATATATACTTAAATAAATATACGATAAGTCATAATATTTACCTTTAACAAAAACATTGAGAAGATATTTCTATAAAAAATATATCAAGAAGAATGAATATAATGAATAAAGACAAAGTGTCTTGTATTGAACATGCATATGGAAAATCAAATTCACCATTCAATAGGCCAAGGAGATCTCCATCTTGGACAGAGGGAGTAGCTTCCCCTGTTGAGCAAATGAAAGTGAAAAATGTTTCCTAATGTGTGATAGCAGCAAATGAAAATCCCGAGTTTGCACAAAGACTACATGCTATTCTTTTAGAGAGTGGAGTTCCTACTCCTCCAAATTTATTTGATGACATTAGTTCGCAACAATTTGTTGGACAAGTTGTTTCCCAGCATAAAGGAAATAATCAGGAGAAAGGAGCATATGAGTTCTAGAAGTGGAACTTACTTACTCAGTCACTGATGATTTGTCCCCAATTTTAGGAACAAGAAAATGCTGTCAACCTCTTACAGAAGGCCCTGGTCTAGTTGAAAATGCTAATATTACATCTTTGACTCTTGCGAATCAGAAGCGCACAGGAGGTGATAATGTCTTACAACACAATTTAGTGGATAGGGAACACACTTTCAATAGAGGCAAAAGGGAACATATGGAATCTGAAAGTATGATGCACGGCAAGTCAGTGGATTCTAGGAACAACACAGATGAATTGGGCCCATCCATTAGTAGTTGCAAGACTAAATACCCTCTAATGGATGATGTAGCGGAGTGCGAGATCCCATGGGAAAATCTATTAATTGGTGAACGGATTGGATTAGGTTCTTATGGAGAGGTTTACCATGCAGACTGGAATGACACAGTAGTTGCAGTTAAGAAGTTCCTTGATCAAGATTTCTCAGGAGATGCACTCGAGCAATATCGCAATGAAGTGAGAATCATGCAAAGATTGCGTCACCCAAATATTGTTCTTTTTATGGGAGCTGTCACTCGGCCACCACATCTGTCTATTTTAACTGAATTTCTTTTAAGAGAAAGCTTGTATAAACTACTGCACCGGCCTAATATTCAGATTGATGAAAAACGTCACCTACGCATGGCTCTTGATGTGGCTAAGGGGATGAATTATCTACATACTAGCAACCCAACCGTAGTTCATCGAGATCTGAAATCTCCAAATCTTCTCGTTGACAAAAAATTGGAATGTCAAGGTTTGTGATTTTGGCTTGCCACGCTTGAAGCACCATACATTTTTGTCTTTCAAATCAACTGCTAGAACGCCAGAATGGATGGCCCCAGAAGTTTTACGAAATGAACTATCAAATGAAAAGTGTGATGTGTACAACTTTGGTGTGATCTTATGGGAATTGGCTACATTGCGCATGCCGTGGAGTGGAATGAATCTGATGCAAGTGGTTGGTGCGTATGCTTGAAATAGGGCTCCAAAATTTAAAAAAAGAATCAAACAAAATTTTCAAAAATAGTTACTGTCAGAATAGCTGTTATAAACTACAGAGTGGGAATATTGAAACTTCATAATGATGCCCAGAGATATTCAAAATCTCTGTCATTTCTCACAGATAAATACAGCAAAGTGGCAGATAAACTTAACATTACATTGATGAGATTCGGCTTTTTCTTAAGATTGGCAAGAGTGAAGCCGAGCAAACAGTGCAAGAGGCTACAACCATTGATAACATGGAGAATGCAAGTGGAGGTCAAAGTGATAGTCCATATGGAGAAGAATCACTGGACGAATTGGGTGACATTTTAAAACCATCAAATACTAGCAAGCTAATTGAAATAGATAAAGAGAGAGAAAATGAAGTTCTCAAGAGCACAAGATAATGCTGAAACAGTAGACAATTAGGATGATTCAGACAGAATACAATTTAACATGCAAGCTGAAGATGTAAGAGCTTGTATATCTCGTTCTGAGATGACATGTTCTCCCACGCATTCAGATTATTCATTCCCTGAAAACTTTGGAAAAATGACTCTCTCAGAAGCTTCAGCTACAACACCTTCTATTAGGAGCCCTGTTGCTTCCAGACCATCTACTCTGGGAAGATTTGCACCAAAAATTAATGATCCGGGGCTGACGGATCATGGCAAGACCAGAAGAGAAATAATGGCTTTGGGTGCACAGTTAGGGAAATCAAATATCATAGCATGTGCCAGCAAAGAGGAAGAAGAGCGGGATGCTTCTAAATCTCTCAACACTAATGGTGTGCGCCGGGTTAATATGAATGTTTATGATGCGCAGGCTGCAGAATGGGAGCAGGCAAAAATAATCTTTGGTGGTCAACCGATACCCTTGGCTCGCGAAAGTGACACAGCCATGGCCCTTCACCAATAGACATAGTTTAAGTGTGTATAATGTTGTATATTCTAAATGGACAGAATTTTTTTCTGTAAAAAAAATCCCTGCCACGAGAACATACATCAACTTTGTTCTCACCCATATCAAAGCCACCAACTTTGCACAGATCCATTGAATCAGATTATTTTGGTTCGTTGGGATCTGCGACAATAATAGGAGACTCGCCACAAGAAAGTCGTGTATGGAACTCACACATGCAACAGCACCCACAGTTCTCGGGGACCTCTGATATGAAAACAGTTTGAACTCGAAAAAAAATGGGGAAAAGCAGTGAAGATCATTCTTGCTACTGCTCCTCGGCAGCCCCATCACAAAGATAGTCCAAAGGGACTAAAGAGGCTTCTCAAATTTGGTTTAAAAAAAATACAAGCCAAGAAAGTTTAACAACAGACTGGGTTTCTGCATCTACAACCTTTGAAGGTGGTAATGATACAGAAGAAACAAAGGACCTACCAAAGCAGAAATGGAAGAAAGGAATGCAGAAGGCAGACATTAATGGCAGAGATCGAGAAGCTTCACAGTCAGAGACAAAGGCGTAGGGTTCCGGCATCGAGCCCCGGGAGGCAGCGGAGCGACTTCTGAAGGGCAGAATAAACAAGGAAAAAGCCCACAAAAAAAATGGAAGTTACAAATTTTTTGCAAAACTATCTCTGCAAATCAAGACGAGAGGGAAGATTCCACTATGGAAGACAAAGATAACAACAAAAATTAAAATCTCATATATATTAAGGAAATATCAATTTTTTTTCCAATGACCAGGAACATTTTGTTTCTAATAGGGAGAGAACTAGTGAGCAGTCCACAAGGAAGCAGGTTGTTCTACAACCATTCATACGAGGGCGATTCTCTGATCTGGTTCTAAATGGCTTTTAACCTTTGAAATTTAAAACCCTAAATGCGAAAAAGATAACTGAAATCACCGGATATATTGGAAAAAAAAAAAGACAAAATCATAAAAAATATAGAAAACTCTCAACCCAAAATGCCAACTTTCAAAATAACATAACTCTTATAAATCATAAAACTTTTGAGAAGCATTCTTCTCCTAGAAAGTCATATTAGTCCCGAAAACTCCTCCTGAAACAACAAAAGACCAATGAAAATATAGAAAACTTTCTTGACCGAGAAATTATATTTCTATAAATAGAAATTACAATAAAAAAACAACAACGCAACTCGAATAACAAGACAGCAAGAAAAATCTTCAATATACCATCAAAGAGGCTGTCCGATAAGACTGAATCATTCTTAAGATAATTTTTTTTAAATGGAAAATAAACATTGATATCAAGATAGGAAAACCCTTTGGCGGCAAGCCTTCCAAAGGGTATTAGATGAAAAATAATAGAAAATAAGAAGTAACCTGCACAAATTAGAGCAAACAGAAGTTAATCGAGTTTGGCGGTAAACCAGCCAAACTCAAAAAAAATTCAAATTCTTCCATCTTAAGAAGATTAAAGAAGAAATTAGTGAAATCTCTCTCAAGAGTCTCCTTCGAATCGTACCTTCATGCAAACACTCAAAACAAAGATTAAACTGCTCTGATACCATGTTAGAAATGGAAAAAGAAATCTGTAAATAAACAATACCAGGAAAGAATCTAAGTGAGTAAATGCATGAAAAGATATTACCATAAAATAGGAGAGAGAAAGCTTCAAGCTCCAACACCATGAGACAAGATATTTGGAAAGGGGAAAGCAAAGAAAACCCCTTGTGACATTATGAATGAGGCATGAAAAGCCTAAGAAGGAAGAGAGAGAGAGCAAGAGAGCAATGCTCATACAATAATTGAGAAGAGGAAGAAACCTCATTGTTAAATGAGATAGGTGGGTCATCTCTTAAATAGAGATGAGAGAGAGGAGTTAGAATGTAACTCCCATGTCTATGAATGCCACCATTCATATGTGTGTGAGGCCAAGTGTGAGATTCCTCTTAAGGAGGAATAATCTAAAATTAGAAATTACAATATATATTTGTCCTCACATATTCCACTAGATGACAAAATAAGATGTAGTGGAAAAAGGACAAAAAAGAAATATATTAGGACCTTGGCTTATATCCTAATATATTATAATAATAAATAAAGGAGGTCTAACCTTGGTTTATAAATACACCAAGGAAAGATTACAACTTCTAACAAGATCAATGGACAATGCTTGCCTACAATATGAACATGTTCAAAGTTTAATTGAAGTGGGAAAGTTTATGCTTGCCACATATACTTGGATGAGGTGATACGCCCTCAGTTGAAAAAAGGTGATAGTACAATCAATAGTTGGTGACTTTCAAAACACATTGGAAAAGAGCAACACATTTCGTTGGTTGACCTTGCTGACTAGATTGAAAAGTAAATGAAGTTTGTGCACCATTGATCTTTGAAAGATCAATAGATAGTACATCCCCACAATATGAAAGTGATTGAATTTTAACTAATGTGGGGAAGCACTTGCTTGCTATGTGGACAAGTGGGACCAGTTGCTAAGAAAGTTGCCTAGTTTCCAACATGTAAAAGTATATCAATGTGGAACACGATGATTTATGGGATGGTCTATGTGTCTGCTGAGTTGGAAGGTGAGTGTGCCAATGGGCCCATATTTTTAAAGCCAAAGTTATGAAGATAGAAGGATCCTTTATGATTATCAATCTTTGGAAGATTGATGATCAACACTTCACTACTTCATGAAAATGCTTGAACGTTATGGAATGTGGGAATGCACCCTATTTATCTATGGCAATTTCTAAAAGACGTTAATGTTTTTTTTTTTTTTTTTTAAACAATTTTTCTAATTCTCCATGATCACGGTTGAAATTCAAACTTCATGGAACAATGCAAAATTTGATTATTAGAGCTTTAATTCTAATCAATGCCTCTTCATCTAAGCTTAATGCTATAGTAAAATTTCTAATTCTGCATTATTGAGACATAAGATTGTAGAGTTATCACAGTGCAAATATAGAGTTTAAGGGAAAGAGTTTTCAAGGTTTTCAACACATAGCAAAGTGATTTAAGAAAGAAAAGGGAACGAAAAAGGTGGATTAGTCATATGAACTTCTAAAAATTAAGAAATTGTGATTGCATTAGGGTAAACTGTAAAAATGCCTCCACGCAAGGTTTTTCCAGTAAAATAGATTACCTAAAGTGAGTAGTTCATGATGATTTCTTGGAACAAATGTTTTTGTCAATGAATGAACTAGCTAGAGGTCTAGAGTCTATTCCAAAAGCCCTAGGTTACTATTTGGTGAGGGTTTCTATGACAAAGAAAATTGGTTAGGGGATGTAGAAGCATCTATGGGAGGATTAGAGATTTTTAGGAAATGGTTTGTAGAAAGGAAATTGGATACTCTAGTAAGCAATGTCTGGAAATTTGATATAGGGAAATTTATTGTCCCCAGAGTCTTCTTCAATGATGATCTACTGGCAGGCATGGCAAAGAAGTATGATCCAATTACTAGAGTCGTAAAGAACCATGTAGGAGATTACCTTTTTAGGGTTTCACCTAAATTGATTAGAGAGGTTTTCAAACTAAGCCCTAATCATGATGTTAATGAGAAAATTGATATGGAAGACCTCCAAGCTAGATATGATGCACAAAGGATATATCTAAGGGTAGGGCAATTACAAATTTTTTTTGTTAAAATTGGATTATTTCCATTGGTCACACAAAATACCCCAAGATATTATTGAAAAAATATTTTAATCATAGGGCACAAGCCTTGTACTTTTTTCTTTCCAAGATTTTTGGTATGGATGAACAAGATCACATTCCAGGCTCTATTGTCCTCATTATATCTCAAACTCTTCTATATAGGATGAGTTTAATCCTTGATTTTTCTTCTTTCTTGGCTAAAGAAATTCAGAATGGCTTGATTGGAATAGCAAAGGCTAAAGTTGACAAGGCATTTTGTTAGTATTCTATGTTAATGTATATATGCTTATATAAAGGTGTTACCTTTTTCTCCAAGCTAGAGATGAAATTGGAATTAGAGAGAGATGGAGAGAGACTCCCTATCTAGTTGTGGAGTGCAAACATGACATGGGAGGTAACTAATGCCATCTTTGTTAGATTTGATAGATACTTTTCCTTTAGGCTTAGAATGTTGTTAATAGGGGATAGCCCTAGAATACCATAGTATCTATTAGAGTTGATAAGACCTAAGGACCATGCTAAAGGACTATTGGTGAGACACAATTGGGGTGATATTATTCCCTATGCTATCTCTATTATTTTCAGAGTTCATGGTTTCTTGGGAAAACCACATGTGTTACCATACCAAGTACCTTTGAAAGTGGGGATTGCTGAATTTTTATGGCAAATCGAATCAATTGAGAAGAGGGATTTACAAGGAAAATATAAAGGTACTTTATTTGTAATGATTACTATTATTCATAATTTTGTGTTTGTTAAAAAAGGCTTGAGAAACTTGGGAGAATTCTTAGGTAAATATAAGATGGTTCAATCTCATGCCTGCTTTGTAGACCTAGAAGGATTTTATGACCTCCTCAGAGAAAGGAGTAAGGCTAAGGTTCAAATGCAAACTATATATTTTCCTGAGGACATAATTAGAAATAAGTTCTCATTACAAGAACAAGAGATTAGAAAAGAAAAATTAATAGTTTATAGTAAAGTCTTTGATTTTATAAATGCTTTTGAGCCAAAATATGATCCCTTAGTAGATAAAAAATATTGGGGTATGAAGATAGATATGTTAATGAATAAGTTTGTTGGGATCATGCAAACATTGAATGAGAAGAAAGAAATCATAACAAAAACATACCTAGAGAAGGCTATTGAAGTGGAGAGGAGGTTAGCAAGTAGAATGATTGTAACTCTAGGGTAGTATGCATTACAGAAGAGAGCCAGGAATGTACTGGCCTAGAATATATAGTATGTTCCTCCATATAAAATAGCAAGATCTGGAAGCCTACCTGATACAAATGCTCCCAAGAACCAAAGATTAGAGCATGGATCATCTTCTCATGAGGAAGAATATTCATCTACCTAGACTCCACTCAGAATAGATGATGAAGCATCTTTGAGAGAACAACTAAGACAAATTGGAGGGAAAAAGGACAATGTGGTCACAAGTGCTAACACTAAAGAAGGAGCATTGGAAGAGCATGCAGATTATAGAGGTAAGGAAATAGACCCTATGATAGCATAGGCTGCCAAAAAATTTATTGATGATGAAAATTTTGCAAAGACTAGAGCTTTTGCCCAATTTTTATGGAGAAGAAATATTAGTAATTTTGAAAATAAGTGTAAATTAATAAAAGCAAAGAAACCTAATAATTTGGACTCTAAAATTAAAAAGGAATTTTAAGCTAACTTTGTGGAGGAATTTACACAACTGGAGAGGGGAGGCAACTCTTGAAAGACTCATGAGTTTTAATCTTGCCCGAATAGGACATAACTAATGCTATGATTTTTTATTCTATTAGGAAGGCAAAGGATACTCAGTTTAAAACTAAGGAAGAAATCCTCCAGACACATAGAGGATTAAAATATAAAAATGATCACCAGACATTGGTGATATGGTCTATTGAAAAGAGGGATCAAACTAGGCTACAAGAAATTTTAAGTGTTGAGCATATAGGTAGTTTCGTGGTGTATAGAGCAGAGGATGTAGACAATGAAGAAGTATCTAAAATGAATATGAAAATGATGTACTTTAGAGTGGTGGTTACTGAAAATGATAAAAACAAATTCCTAGATCTTAATGCCAATTTTGAAGAAAGATTGAAAGAATATGAGGAGAGAGGGAACAAGATACATTAGTTGGAGACTCAAGTAGCCCAAATGACAAGCAACTAGGAAAGATAAAAATGGGAGAGTCAAGCTGACCCCAAATTACTTATCATCACCCCCTAGTTGAACCATTCAAGTCAACTCCCTTGGCATAATTACTTGATACCCCAAAAAGGTCAGAATTCTATGTTGTTGAGGAATTTGAAGAGGAAAAGAATAAACTCTAGGCCTTACATGTTTAGATGAATGATTTGCATAAAGATAAAATTACGAATAAAATCTTATATCTAGTAGATAAGATTGATTGGCTAACATTTCATGAACAATTGGAGAAAATAATGAACATGTGGGATGAAATAAAAGGTGGTAAAAACACTTTAAAACCCATTGTGAGTAAATGTGTAGCAGGGATAAGGATGTCATGTTAGATACAACTATCTAATTGTGTGTTGTCTTTGATGTTACAAAAAATGTCATATCAGTTGTCAATTAGTGCTTACTAAGCTCACTTGGTCATGAAGACAGTTTTCCTTGTCTACTCAGCATTCCTAAAGATTACTCTACAAAGTTAGTGTCTACTAAGCTCACTTAGGCATCAAAGGAATTTAGGTAGGAAACAGTGTTAACCGAGTTCTCATTGTTAGTGAAGGAAAGTTGGATAGAATCAATTTTTACTAAGTTCACTTAGTTGTCAAAGAATTTGTGCAAGTTTGTAGTGTTAACCAGGCTTCTATTGGTTAACACAAGGAATCATCTCAGAACCAGTGTTTACCAAGCAAGGTCAGCCAATGAAGAATTTTGTTGTTTTGGCATAAGAAGCTTATTTATTTTAAATATTATTTCTAGCCAATTTTGGTAATGATTATTGGTTATTGTAATTTGTAATTGAGCCAACATGACAATCTAGATGATATAAATGAAAGGTCAAGTTGAGATTTTCAGTATGTGTGCAAGTGTGTTGACTAAATTGAGAAGGAAAGAGTAAGTGTGAACTTGAAGGATAAGCAAGTATCCTTCTAGAGTAGAAAAGTATTATTCAATCAAGAAGGATCAAGTATGAAGCAAAATAGAGATCTATAATTAGAAATTCAATTACATCACAATCAGATCATTTCATTGTTACTCTCTAACCATTGTAGTAGTGATCTAAAATTGCTTAACAGAGTTGGTTTAATAGCTAGTTGTAAATCCTCTAACAAGGTGACAATTCCATTGAATTTTTTTAAGCCCTTTTACAAGGCCACTCCTTATAGGGTGATTAAATCCTCTAACAAGGTCAAACCTAATAGTGTGTTTTGTAACCTTTAACTGGGTTGGCTCCTAATAGGGCTTACATCAGAAGAGTGAAAAATAGTAACTGGTTACATTGGTGGTTTTTCCCATATTGGGTTTCCACATTAAATTCTGGTGTCTCTTGCATTCATGTTATTTCTCTTATGCTTGCAAATTAATCACTGTTAATATTTTAAGATCAGCTAAAATTAAATCACTCTACATTTATTGAATTACAACATTATTGTGTGTTTACTAAATAATAGCATCAATCAGATTTCTCAATTTAAATTTTATTTTTGACATCTAAGGGACCTGGGATTTATTTTAGTGGTAACTGATTCACCCCCCCTCTCAGTTACTCCTATATTTCCAACATGTCACCCTTTTGATGATTTAAATTATTAGTTTATCTTGTCCACATATAGAAAAAACTTTTAATGTGGCTAGTAATTTGCCTGATTTTGATGAAAAAAAAGAAATTGAAGTATAGAAGAAGATAATAATTTTTTTTTAAAAATATTTTTCTAAGAAATTTGAGCTATTTCCTCATGCGCTTAAAAAGATAGATAAACTAAAAGAAAAGGAGAAATGGAGTAAAGAGATAGATGATTTATTATGCCACAGAATAAATGGAGACATAAGTGAAAAAGGATATTTGCTATGGGCAATGGCAATTAAGGAAATTTTTAACATGTCATTATCTTATAACTCCATACGAGAAGATTTTTTTGAAATTAATAAGCTAGGAGATTTCGTGATTAAGAAGCAACAACAGGTTATGCATTTTGATTGACTAGATGATATATTTTTCAGTAAATGGATGGAAGGTTTTGTGCATTCAAAGTAGTTAGTAACTAAAGAAACTGATGATGAGGAAGTGAGCCAAATGAGATGCAAAAAACCTATACATCAATCTAGGTAGAACAACAACAACAACCAACTATAGTAACAAGAACATTGGTCCAAACTGATGGCATAGGCATAGAAAAAATAGATGTAATATTTGTTTTAACTGTTCATGATTATGTGGATGGAGACTCCCAAGTTGAAGTAACTTTACAAACATTTGAATTAGGTCTATCATGTGCAACTTCATTGGTTACATCATCTAAGGAATGCCAACAACTTTGAAACCAATCATGAAACTCTTAGCACAAAAAGTGTACCAAAAAGTGGCCCCCACAAGAGAATATTTTATAAAATTTTTCTGTAGCACTATTTTTTTTCTTTTATGGTATTCGCTTTTATAAATATCTTTCTATCTAAAGGAAAGTTTTCAGTTCTCTCTAAGCTTGAAGCTTGTTGTGTCTCATATTATATAAGTGAAATTCCAAGGCTAGAGAAGGGGTCCGAATCATTGTGTAATTTTAGTTTTATTAAGCTTTGTTCGATCTAGTCCTTGAAGCAATTTTTATGATATATTTTCTTTGCAAAATTTGAGAATACATTAATGTTCTAGGATCCTAGTGTTTTGTCTTGAGCTGTTTTGAGTACTATTTCAATGTTATATAATTTTCAAAGAGATTTAATATAAAAGATCAACTACCACCATATCTTTTCTCTTTGAATCTTGTCTCCATTTTTATTTATTGGTTGTCTTGAGGTTGTGAGGGAAAATCTTTTCTCAATTGAATGCAACTAGGATAGGTTGTATATCAATTCAATATTGCTTTTAATTCAAAGGATTAAGTACGTGCTTTAGTGAATATGATAGTATTTCTAGGCAATAAAAAGGATATGTGTAAGAATGAGTTTTAGGGAGAATCACTAATAATATTGTTTTTAATGTAGTCAATTAGGTTAATAAATTGGCTAGACTCTAGATCTGAATGAATGAGGCACTAATCCATTATTTTAGTTTGCATGTGAAAAGATCATAGAAGGACATCAAGAACACTCCAAAAATTAATATAAATTTTAGTTCAAATGTATGAAGAATGCCAAAGCTGGTCAATATTTGTTTACATTTAATCTTTGAATCTTAGTTAATTGCTTTTTCCTAGAATTATTTGTAGATCTAAGAAGAAATGTGACCAATCTACTATAGGGGATGAATACTAGTGTAAAATATCATGGAATGAATGAAATATGAATGTAATATCAAGTTATAAATATTTTATCCCTCAGGTGCACCTACCGTAGTTTTGTAGACCTAAAAGAGTAGAAAATCTTTTATGATTTTATTAAAGTTGGGCCCATATATGAAGAATCTATGATTGTTTATAGGAAAGTAGCTAATCCTTAGGTTATTGTGATCTTCACCATCTTGGTATTAAGTATTTTGTTACTTAGTAGTGTAAAAACACCAACAGGACATTTGGAAATTTATTGAGATGGTTAACCAAGGAATATCATTTAACATGAGACTTATTCATTCACCAAGTAGAATTTACCTATAATGATAGAATTAATAGGACAACTAGCAAGAGTCCCTTTGAAATTGTCTATGGGATACATCCTAGGGGTGTATGTGAATTAAGAAGTTTGGATGATCAAGATCTAAATAGTGGTTATGCTTAAAGATTTCAGTCAATCTATGAAGGAAGTGCATGATTAAGTAAAATAGTCCCTCATTGAAAAACACCAAGAAGATTAAGGACAAGGCTGATCTCAAGAGAAGAGAGGTATAGTTTGGAGTAGGGGACTTGATCATGGTTCACCTAAATAAAGCAAGGATGAAGAAAGAAATTTTTATAAAGCTCCAAATGAGAAGACTTGGACCATGTCCTATATTGGCCAAGTATGGGTAGAATGCTTACAAAGTTGGGCTACCAGATGCTCTAGCCATCTCCCCCATCTTCAATGTGGCAGATCTAGTTAAGTATAGAGGACCTCTTACTAAGGTAGATCGTAATGTGGAGGAATCTCAGAAGGAGGCTCAAGCAAGAACTTTTCTCCCTTATCCCAAGCTATAAGAAGAGAAGATATTGGACTCTCAGGTTCATACAAAGTCCATGAATGGAACATATAAAGAACACCTCATCAAGTGGCAAGGTAAGCCAGGCTTAGAAGCAACATGGATCTGTGAGAATCAGTTCAAAATTTAGGGTATAGATCTCCACCTTTTATCTCTAGAGGTTTCTTAGCTTCTTTGGTGGGGAGTATGATGTAGGGGAACCCTGAGACATAGGGCCCTCACCAATAGGAATTTTTTTGTGATGTGCTATAAGAGAGCTTTGTAATTAGAATAAGGGTCTAGGGACCTAGTTGCATGCTTCGAAAAAATTGGTTAGGGGATAGGAAGTCATAAGTGTCCTAGGAGAGGTCTTGAAATTTGTAAGGTATTCCTTATCATGAAGTCCTAGGATAGGTCTCTAGCCTAGGAAAGGGTCTATAGCCTTGAAAAGCTAAGAGTTAACCAATTTAGCAAGAAAAATATGTCAAAAGGATGTAAACAAAAAGTTGCAAAAAGTTGCAAGGCAAAAAAAGTTGCAACTTTACAAAAATTTCTGAACAACTTTGCAAAACCCTTTTCAAACATGGTGGAAACTGATGGAAACCTTCATTTTGATGGGAAAACACCTAAGAGGTAGTATATAAGGCTACAAAACCCTAATGTTTCCATTGTGTGGATATCAGTATAGGGACTATATATTAGATTGCGGTGACTGATTAGAAAAGTACTGTACATACTCCCTATTTTATCAAGATTTTGGGCCGACATGCAATTATTAATTATAACCCTAAAATGGCATAAAATATTGGTATAAAATGGTTTAGGGTTAGTTATTTTATTATTATGTTTTGTGATGTGAAATTTCTTCTTGCAACGGTATTGAGCTGTAAAGGATTATAGATTGTAATTAGGTTGTAATCATTGGATTGTAATAATATTGGACTTGCAGTTTGGTGGACATAGCCCAAGGATTGGGTGAACCACGTCAAATCTTGGTGCCTTTTGTTTATTTCTATGTGATCTATTATTTTTTTTTTATTGGTTATATTTGCATGTATTTTTTTATTTATGTCCGTGGTTTTATCCTAACACTGTATGCTATGTTGGGGATTTTGAATGTAAAAAGACAAAACAAAGAGCAATGAAAGTGTTTTTGTGATGAAGCAATTATTGTGATCCCTTAGCATTTTATTTTGGTTTTTTTAGAGTAGTTTTGTTTTAGTAATGTAGGTGTGAACTTTTGTTTCTTTTCAAGTTTTGTAAATTCTTTCATTTTTGCTAGTTCACCATCCTAAACTAGGTAGTTGGCATTGGAAGACATGTAACTCACTATCACACCATAGAAATAGTATGACCTCTTAGGAATAGTGAATATATTGTATTTACTATGTTCCTATAGAAGGAAGGGGCCTCAAAAGCCATAGGGGAATTTTTAAGCTCTTTCCTAAGGGGAGTGAGTGCATGCTTAGCTAGGGAAGATTAATATTGTAGAGCTTATAAATAGCAGCCTATTGTGAAGTTCCTCAACAAAGAAAGAATGGAGAAGGAAGGGGAGTGAGTTAAGACTCCTTGGGAAGAAGGAGAGATTGATTACAATCTTGTAAAGTGACAAATGAGCCCATATAATGGCGCAAAGGTGCAAAGGTGTTGTACGACCTTTTGGAAACCCAAAATCTAGAAAATCTGAGAGTGTTCATAAAATGAATGGGAGTCTCTAAAGGAAATTTGTGGTTCTTAGTGGAGGAAATTTGAGGAAATCCCCAATTTCTTGGAGTAAGAGGGCTAATTGGGGCGCTTTTGTAGTAGCCCTATTTTGGTGGAAAAGTGTGGAATTGGTAAGAAAGGTGAATTCTTTGAGTTGCCTTAAGCAATGAAAGAAGTGTGTTGAGAGGATTTTTATCATCTCCATGACCTTACAAGATGTTTGTTAAGAATATCCAAGAAAGACCTAGAACAATTTAGGAACCTTATGTGTTCTTCATCCAACATTAAAACCTAGCAAGTGGATTGAATAGGATTTTGTTCAAGATAGAAGAGTGGGGTGTGGGGTTAGGGGATCTCTACATAAGAGGGATCCTATAGATCCATTAGGTGGATTTAGAAGTCACCTTAGGTCTTAGTGGTAGACTAGAAGCATGAACTATTTATTATTTCATCCCCTCTCCCTATAAATATGAAATCTACATATTAGGCTAACTTCAATGTTTAAGGATTTACAATCTAAAGTTCTAGAGAGAAAATCATTCTATTTTGTTGGAGTAACATACTAAGGGGGGAATGTTGGACATTGATGTCTAAGAAATTTTATATAACCTTATTTTCCCTTACAAAAACTACTTATGGGAATAATTTCTAAACAACTAAATATCTAATTTATTAATTAATTTAATGTAAACATAGAAACTAGCCTAATTAATGTAATAAGTTAAACATTCCCCCCTTATTACATTAATCCAAAAAAATGGAAATTATTTCTCGCTGCAGCTTCATATTTTAAATCCTCAAATCTTGAAGTTGCCCTCATTTTAGTTATATTTTGATAGCTTGCAAAAAGAATCAAAGATTGTGTCACCCCAATGAGCCCTCAAGATGTTGGATTTTGGTGGGTCATTTGAAACCAAAACCATTAATGGTGGAACCTCACATGGCACATGAAAATACTAACACCCAACTCAAAATGATTGATAATGCTCTCGACACTAACACCACTTAGTTTCCAATGATTCTCAAGCCATGAAGACCACCTTAGGTTTGGAGTCCACCAACATTAGTCCAATTATGGAAAATAGAGAAAATTGTCCAAATTGGACCTAGGACTCCAATCATAGTCCCATTATTCCTCACCAAAGATACATCTCAAAGACACTTAGAAAAATTCATCATCCTTCATGAAAATGCAGCTCAATGGGGTAATAGAGATGCCACCCTTGAAACTAGCTATTTTTCCTTGTGTATTCAAAGAATTTTTTTCTTTCATTTATGAACCACAGCACTAAAATACTATCTTGAGCTATGAAAATTAGAAGTTAAGACTCATGATTTAATGCCAAGAGAAGGCTCGAGAAGGCCATTGATTGCATGATAAATTCCAACCTCTCGTGTCTAGAAAAGTATTGCCAATTGTCATGCTTCATTGTCATATGTCTAAAAGGTGAGTGTGTACATGCATGACGATTTTAAAAAGGCCAAAGACACTCATGTAATTGATGGTGTCATAAAAATAGAGTGCACAACTTCCTTATGTATTCATTAAGGGCCTATTTGGTTGCAAGCATAGGAATGGAGAATAACAATACAATATTGGGAATAGGAATGGTTATTCCAATAACAACTATTTTTTGGAATGGGTATAATCTCATTTTAGAGGTGATATGGGAATATGTATTCCTATTCCCTATTCCAATTTATGAATCAAATAGAAAATAGAAAATGTATTCCAGATTTTCTATTCCTATTCCAACAACCAAATATGCCCTAACTACCACCCTTATAGTTGGATATATTTTGTGAATTATATTAAAATTACTAATACTAATCCAAATACATGGGTTATATTTTGAGGTAGTCTTCAAATATTTCAAATTTATTTTCTAAAGATCTCACTACACCAATATTGGATAGTTTATCAACAATGGTGTTGGCACTTCTGAGAACATAAGACACCCTAAAATCATCCATGCCTCCCAAGATTAACCTAATTTATTTGATGAGATTGTCCAAGTTGTAGGATCCCATACTCCCTTTGGCTATTCTGTTAACCAAAATCTCTAAATCGCCTTCTAAATGGAGCTTCTAAACACCAATTTTAGCTCATAACAGAATGACCTCCAAAGCTACCAAACATTCAGCTTGGTTATTTGTCCCATTCTTAATCCTTTTTATCAAGATGGCTAAAATTATCCCAATGTACCAACAAGAAATTGCATTGATGCCAGAGGGGCTTAGATGGCCATTAGATACCTTGTAACAATTGATTTTTACCCACTCACACTCAAGAGGACACCAAGTAGAGGTTACAATAGAAGACGATCATCTCTCTAAAGCCATTGAATAGGTCTACTTCATTTCATTTTCACAATGCAAGTATTTGTGAAAAAATCCCTTCCAAGCTAAGTCAATATACCACTCATTGTGGCGAACATTTAGAAAATCAAGAAAAATATTGATATTTTGAAGGAAATATTCTCTAATATAGTCAATATAAAAGTGACATAATAAATGGCAAAAAATTCTACGATTGACTGATAAGCTTGTGCTTGAGAAATAAATATAAAATTAAAATAACAAGATGTAATATTATTAAATTAAAAAAATATATTTAATAATGTATTCAATTTCAATAAATATAAATAAAACTAAAATTTACTTTAGGAATGGAAATGTAGGGAAAAAATTAGAGAGTTTCTAAATATGCTTGGATTTTAGTTTTTGATCTATTATGTTTGTACATTGGAACAATTTTTTTTCTCATTGATGTCAAATTCACTCATGAGACATGTTGCTATCTGATCTAAATGCCATATCTATTTTGATTGATGAAGAGTATTTGAGAAATTTCTCATAACAAAAGCAGCTAGAGGAACGATTGAGTTATGAAAAGGAAGTTACAATGGCCATTTGATTAGTTAGAGTTTGCAAAACCAAAGTGATTGTTTATATCATTGATGTAAGGCTTAAGAAAGCAATAGAGTAAAAGATTAAGCATTGTTGAGTGATTCTAATGTCAACCGAGCCATAGTAAGTGCCAAGAAAATTCAATGCTAACTAAGCATCAATATCAACCGAGTGATAATTAGTGTCAAACTTTACAATGACCAAGTGATTAAGTGATAACTAAGTACTAGAACTTAGTGATTATTGAGTAACATTATTTTGAATGTGATTGAGAAATTCTCATTTGGATCCAACTCAGTTGGTTTGTTGGGATATGGAACTGGATTCAAGATAAGATTTATGAGTTGGATCATTTGAAAAAAGGTGAGGATGAGGTATGATATCAAAGATCAAATTTGATGGAATGGGAAGTTTCTAAAAAAGAAGGAAGATGGATAGATACAATGAATCTGATAAACTAGATCATAAGCCTTGAGATGTATAGTGAGCGTGGAAAATGAAAAAACCAAAATTACCTATTTAATGAGGCATATAGTCAATGAGAATGTGCAAGTATAAGAGTGAAGAAAGAGAAAGGAAATTCTTGCACAGATGTTGCTGAAAGTTGATAAGTGAATTTGAGTAGAAGGCTTAAGTTTTTTGGAAGGTGAAGATTGACTCCTTGAAGGGTTTCCAAGTGAGTTAAGAACAAAGATGTCAAGGGGGAACTTCTTAGTGAATTAGCAGGGTATGTGCAGGATCATGGTGTGCCAAAAAGTGGCGATCTAAAGATATATAGTTTTGAAATGCCTCAAAGTATTTCAAAATCTATTCTAACTTTTTTCCAACCAATCTTGATAGCAAACAAAAAAATTAATACCATTATAAGGCCTAGTATTTCTTTGGATACCAATCCAACATGGTCAACTTTAAAAATTTCATGAAACCATGTTTTTGGCCTATTCTTGTGTGTTTTTTTACTTCAAATATGTGTTTGATGAATTTCTTCACCCAAATTGGATAAAATGAAAAGAGTTTTTTAAGAATGTCCTTATCTTTCCATAAAAGCATGTTCAATTGGTAATCATTATTAATTTCTAATGGAGTTACACATAAAGTGTTGATTAACACATTGATTGAAAAATAAATATAACTTTCAAATAGTATAACATTTTTGAAATCCAAAAGATGCATCACATTATATACCTCTTCTACTATAAGGAAGATAAAATAAAAATTAAATTTTGTGAATTTTTGAATTAGTTAAAATATGGTCAGACATGAGAGTTCTTTAAATCAGAAAATACTATAGTAGAAAACTCATAATTAATTATTTATTTAGTATAAAAATACCAAAAAAATATGTGTCATATTCGAGTATGAGTCTAGTTCTGATATCTAGATTCTTATTAAAAAATATTATCATTTGGTTTTGATTAAGGTGGTCAGACATATGCCTAATTCTTATTTGTATCCAATTTTTTTTGTGGTATTGCATTAAAATTTAAAATTTTGACCAATCAATTTTTTATTTCTTTAGATAAGGCCTAGTAGTTTAGAAGCTAAATTCAATTTCCTATAGATTCTATTCTCACAACTTTTTGATTTAAAGCTCATAACAAGTTTAAAATTGCACGTCAAGTTTACATTACCTTAATTTTTTGATTTTTCATTATCACTTAAGGGCATAGTTTGGTTGACCATGATCTTGCACACACCAAGCACATGAACCAAACAATGTTTTGAACCTAGAAAAATGAGTTGTAATCATAGAAATCCAAACCCTCATATTTTCTTCCTAATAATTGTAAACAATTTGTATTGAAATCATTTTAATCAAAGGTTGACCTAACAGTCATTGAAGGAACTAACAATCTATGTAATTCTTTTAGCAAGGTGACATTCTATGTAGAATGATCAAATTTCTCTAACAAGGCCACTCTAAATAGGATTTTTGAATCCTCTAACTAGGTCACATTTAACAGTGTATATTGTAACCTTTAATAGGGTTGGCTTATAATAGAGCTCAGTTTAAAAGAATGAAAAAGTGGTGACATGTTGCTAGTGGTTTTTTCCCAAATTGGCATTCCAGGTAAAATATTATTGTCAAACTTGTGTTGAATGTTTTCTGATGTTTTGTATTTACATGTTTACATTCAAAAAATTTTGTTATAATAGGAAAGTGAACTATTTATAATTTTGTTTATCAGTATTTTGTAGAGACTAAGCTACAATAGGATAGTAAGAACAATGAATGTTTAATGTTTGATTGTTCAGATGGTACTTATGGACCTTGAGTAACTAATTCACCTCCTAATCTCTATTATTCTAAATATTCTAACAATTGGTATTAGAGCACTAGTGCTTATAGAGAGAATTTTGAAGGTACTTAAAGCTAAAGATCATGACTCACAAAAAAGAGGTACCAAAGTTGAACAAGGAAAACTTTTTTGCTTGACCAACTTTGACAAGGTAGTATATATCCAGTATGAGTGATGCTGCTATAAAATTTTTGGACTATAAAAATAATGACTACTCCTCTAATAACTAACCAAAAAGGAAGAACACAATTAGGCAATGTTGGAGATTTCCTCAGCCCTAAGCTATGTTGAGTTTGCCAAGATAAAAGAATGTGATAGTGTAAAAAAGATGTGGGAAAAACTAAAAATCATATATAGAAGAGATCACAATGTCTTGAGAGTCAAATCAAAAAGTCTAAACGAGAATGATGGAAGGTGAGAATATAGTATAATATTGCACAAGAGTCAAAGAAATTGTCAATGCTATTCGAGGCACAAATGAAGAAATCAAAGATGAAATAGTGATCAATATGGTGTTGAGGAAACCACTCATTATATATGCCATTAGTATTTTTGCAATACAATAATTGAGATGTACTCTAGGTAACATTTTGACTTTAAATGGTGTAATTGGTAGATTTACTGCTTTTGAAATGTCTTATTTTGATAACTAGACACCTGGTACTATTGAATCTACTTTTGAGTCACAATTAGTTATTAGAAAAAGAAAATATAAATATGTGAAGAGTGACAGTGACAGTTTTGATGATGACCTTGATGCACTTGAAGCACTTATTGCTAAAATGTTTTGAAGAGGTAGAGCTAAATACAAAGGTAAATTACACATTATTTATTTTTCATGCAACAAGGTTTTCCATATTGTTGCTAGATGTCCTGACAAAGAACAAAGGAAAGTAAGTACAAAGGAAGAAGAGATGATTGACATTACAAGAAGAACAAGGACAAAAAAGGTAAGAAGTCTTGTTATATTGCTAAGAAAGAAACTAACACTAAATCTAAAAGTAATGATGATGAAGTTGTCTATGTTCCTATGAAAGAAGATTTTGATGAAGATGAGAAAACTCTATTAATCTATTATGTGAACAAGAGTGATATGGATAATTAATAGTGGTTTCTCTAACCATATGATTGGTGATAAAAAAAAATTAAGGATATTGGACCATATAAAGGTGGATGTGTTAAGTTTGGTAATGATATTCCATGCTTTATAAAAGGTAAAGTTACAAGTCAATTGACTTACAAGATCAAGGGTCACAATTTTTATTGAGTTGAAGGACTTTACTATAATCTATTGATTGTTTCATAGCAGACCAAATTAGGTTATAGAGTTGAATTCCATCACAAGAAGGCCAAAATATATGATGCTGATGGAAAGTTGATTTTAAGTGATGATTAGATAAGAGGTAACTTTTTCTATCTAGATTTATCTAATGAGATATGATTTTTTGCATAAAAATATGTTTGGTTATGGCACAAAAGGTTATGTCATATAAACTTTGACAATTTGGTGAATATCAGTAAAATGAAGAAAGTACAAGGGTTGCCAGAACTAAAGAAGCCTGATAATGCTATATGTAAACAATGTTAATTGGAAAAAATGACAAAGTCTAGTTTCAACAAAAAAACATACACATCTAGTGATATTCTAGAATTGGTTCATACTGACCTATGTGAACCTATTGATGTTCAAATATTTTCTAGGGATAAGAATTTCATTCTATTTTTTGATGAATACTCTATATTGATGGATATAATGTTTCTCAAAGCTAAATCTAATGCCTTTCAGTTACTCAAGTGGTATTTTGCCAGAGCTAGAAAAGAAACAGGGAAGAGTTTGAAGTGTTTGAGATCTGACAAAGGTGGTGAATTCATTTCTAATTAGTTCAATACATTCTACAATGATAGTGTAATTAAAATAAAAAATGTGAGGATGAAGGACCTCTCCTCATAATGGGATAGCTGAAAGAAAAAATAGATCAATAATGGACTATGCAAGAACATTGATGATGGAGAAGAATGTGTCACCAAAATATTGGAGAGAAGTTGTTAGTACTATTTGCTATATGTCCTGAACATAGTATAATTCAAGAAAGGTACAAATCCTACACCTTTTGAACTATGGTATGCATATGCTCCTAATGTGAAAAACTGCAAGATCTTTAGAAGTAAATGCGATATATTCAAAGATAATAGGAATGGAAAACTTGATGCAAAGAGTGATAAAGGTATATTCCTAGGATATTCCATGAAGAGTAAATCTTATAAGTGTTTGAAATCTAAGATAATTTTTTTGTTGAAAGTGCAAATGTGAAAGTTGATGATTTTGCAGAAAGAAATGATCTTACATGTAAGGAATAACATGAAGATTACAATGTATTCATCTATGTGAATGATGATACTCCAAACATTCCTACTAAATGAGAAAATAAAGATGCAATTCCCCAAGAGACAAGGAATGTTAATGTACAACAATGGGTTGCTAAGCAGTAGAAAATTGGTGCCAAGCAATAGGCTGAAGATGTTGAGTCACAAACAGGCAATGTCAACCATCAGAGAGACAATGCCTAGAATGTAGAACCTAGACCCAAACTTGAACTAGAAAGATGAAATGAGCCTAAGATTATTTTTCAAGATGAACCTATTGAAGAACAAAGAAGAAAACCACCTATACTAGAAAAGATTGTAAGAAGGCATCACAAACTGAAGAAATCATTGGTGATGTAGAATCAAGTATTATGACAAGAAAAATATTCAAATATGATGCTTACTTTGTAAATTGGAGCCCAAATTAGTAAAGGATTCTTTAGAATATGAAGATTAGATTTAGGCAATGAATGAAGAAATTGAACAGATTGAGAAGAACAATATGAAGAACAATACTTGGACCCTAGTACCAAGACCAAAACACAAAAATTATTATGGGTTTATAGGAATAAGATGAATGAAAATGGTGAGGTAATAAGGAGCAAGGCAAGCCTTCTATGCAAAAGATATGCTCGAGAAGGAGTTGACTATGGAGAAACTTTTTCTTCTATGGCAAGACATGAAGTAGTTAGAACTTATCTTACATATTTAGCCTAAAAGAATTTCAAGCTATATCATATAGATGTAAAATTTGCATTTTAAAATGGTATACCTAAGAAAGAAGTGTACACTAAATACCCTAGAGGATTTGTGGACCTAGACAAGAAGAATATGTTATATAAACTGAACAAAGCTCTTTATGGATTGAAACAAGCCCCAAGAGCATGGTATGAAAGACTACACAATTATTTGATGAAGATTAGTTTTGAAATGACAAATGATAACAATAATCTATATTTGAAGACTAGCAAGAATAATGAAGTACTATATTTAGTAATTTTTTTTTATGACATTATATTTGGAGGAAAAGAAGAACTTTAAAAATTATTTGTTGATCAAATGAAGAGGAAATTTGATATGTCAATGTTTGGTGAAATCAAATTCTTTGTTGGATTGCAAGTCTATCAAATAAAGTTTTATATTTTTATTAGTCATTCCAAATATATCAAGGAGATACTAAATACCTTTGGAATGGTAGAATCAAGACTAGTGAGCACACCTATCTACTAGACATAAATTATCTAAAAAATGATGAATCTGCTAATGTGAATGAGACATTATACAAATCAATGATTAGAAAATTGCAATATGTTATTTATAATAGACCATATGTTGCATTAGCAGTTAGCATAGTTGGTATATTCTTAGAAAATCCTAAGGAGAATCACATGATGAAAATGAAAAGGATATGGAGATATTTGAAAGGCACATAAGACTATGGATTGTGTTACAAGAGAAGTGAAGTTTAGTACTTTAGGAGATGCCTAAGGTAGTGAAGTTTAGTAAGTAGGAGACCAACATGATATATTAGTCATATATAGATGATAGAATACATGAAAACATGAAAATATTTAAATAATCTAGATGCATGAAGTAACAAGGTGTCTTTGGCATTGTCTTTAAAGAGGGACATAATTATCAAATAATTATACCAAAGAGGAAGATAATTACAAAGAGGGAGAGATAAACCTCAGAGGGAGAGAATCATGAAAGAGAGAAAAGAGATATACCATATAGGGAGTTTTCTAAAATTTTATAGATGAGAATCATAATAAAACTAAGGATATTGGTCACTCATGAAAGTGAAATCTTTTGGATTGTATGGTAACAAAGAGAGAGATTGTATTCCAACAAAATTATGTACTATAAGATGTATTGAGGTGTTTCCATCAATGATAGAGGGGGAGATATTTGGAAACTACAATTGGAACAATTATTATTTTTTCATTGCTATCAAATCTACTAATGAGATGTGTTTCTATCTAATCTAAATGTCATATCTATTTTGATTGATGAAAAGGATTTGAGAAATTGCTCATAAAAAAAGCATCTAGAGGAAAGGTTGAGTTATGAAAAGGAAGTCACAATGGAAATTTGATTAGTTTGACTTTGAGAAACCAAAGTGATTGTTTATATCACTGATGTAAATATTATCTGAGCAATAGAGTAAAAGATTAAGGATTTCCAAGTGATGTTAGTGTGAACTGAGCCACAATAACTGTCAAGAAAATTTAGTGTTGACTGAGCATCAGTATTGATTGACTTATGGTGTTGAGATTTACAATGACCAAATGATTAAGCAATGATCGAGTGCCAAAACTTAGTGATTGCCAATAAACATTATTTTGAATGTGTTTGACAAATCATGATTTCTAGCTAAATCAATTGATTCTCTTATGATATAGAAACTGTGTTGAAGATAAGATGAATGAGTTGGATCATTTAAGTAAAGGTGAAAATTAGATATGGTATCTAAGATCAAATTTTATGGACAAGAAGTTTTGAGAAAAGAAGGAAGATGAATAGATATAATGAACTCAATGAGACAAATGGTAAACCCTAAGATCTATGGTGATCACAAAAATGATGAAGCCAGAATTAACTATCTAAGGACGCATAGAGCCACTGAGAATATGTTAGTCTAAGAGAAAACCAAGAGAAGGAAATGCTTGCATGGATGTTGCTAAAAGTTGATTAGTGAATCTGAGAAGAAGGATTAATTTTTTTGGAATGTGAAGATTGACTACTGGAAGGGTTGCTAAGTGAGTTAAGACCAGAGATAACAAGGGGGAACTTATCAATAAATAAACACATGAACTGAATAGTGATTTGAACCTACAAAAGTGAGTTGTAATTATACAAATCAAAACCCTACTATTTTGTATCTAATAATTGTAAATAGTTAATTAAAGGTTGACCTAATAGTCATTGAAGGAGTTAATAATATGTGTAAATCCTTTAGCAAGGTGATATTCTCAGTGGAATGATCAAAGTCCTTTGACAAGACCACTCCTAATAGGGTAATTAAATCATCTAACTAGGTCACATTTAACATTGTGTATTGTAACCTTTAACAGTCATGGCTCCTAACAAAGCTCACTTCAAGAGAGTGAAAGAGTGGTGACATGCTACTAGTGGTTTTTCAAACAAATTGGGTTTCCATGTAAAATCCTAGTGTCAAACTTGTATTGAATATTTTATGATTATTTTTATTTACATATTGACATTCAAAAAAGTCTATTATAATAGGATAGTAGACTACTAGTAATTTTGTTTATCAACATTTAGTAGAAATCGAGCTACAACAAGATAAGTAGAACAATGAATGTTTAATGTATGATTGTTCAAATGGTACTTATGGAACTTGAGTAACTAATTCACCCCCAGCCCCCTCCCCCTCTCAGTTATTCAAAACATTCTAACATAGAGGAAAAATCCATTATGTTTTAGTTGAAAGATATATTAATTGAGGGGGGTCTAATTAGAGGTGGTCCAACAAAAAATATGTGGTGATTAGTGGAGTCAATGTGGCTCAAATTATTAAGCCAAAACTAGTCCAGTTGAATCCTTTCTGACCAATATATATATATATATATATATATATATATATATACATATATATACATATACATATATACATATATATACATATACATATATATATATATACACATATACATATATATATATATGTATATGTATATATACATGTATAGATATATATGTATATGTATATATACATGTATAGATATATATGTATATGTATACATACATATATATCTATATATATATATATACATATATATATACATATATATATGTACACATATATATATACATATATATATGTATACATATATATATACATATATATATGTATACATATATATATATGTATATGTATACATATATATATATATATATATGTATATATATATATGTATACGTATACATATATATGTATACGTATACATATATATCTATACATATATATATATATGTATACATATATATACATATGTATACATATATATATATATATACATATATATATTTATACCCCAAAAAATCCAGTAGCAGCTTATTTGAACTATGGCAGAGAGAGTTAGAGTCCTTTTTAAAAATGAGGTAGATATTTTATTTATTCATTAGTATTTTTTCATATTTTTATGTTAATATATGTCTATACTATATCATTTTATAATTTTAAATATAATTTAGTCTTTGTAAACTCCTTAAAGTAAAAAATGTATTTTTTAATGCAATATTTTTTATTAAATGGTATATGGTTAACTCAATAACATAGATTTAAGGAAAAAAACAAGAGAACCCGAAGGAAATGGATTTAAACTTTGAATTGGAGGAAAATGAAAAAAGTGGGAAATGTGCTAGGAAAAAATACAGAGATAGGAGGTATCAGTACATTAAGGATGAGGAGGAGATATCTTTCCAAATAGAGGATGCTTTTTTGGACAAAGGAATTTTCCAAGTGTTTGCAAGTTTTAACTTGCAAATGGTGGATCTTGGATTAAGAAGGAGGCTCTTTATGCTAAAGAGGATTTTGTCATGATAGTCATTTTTCCTCTGGTGAAGCTTAATGTCAATTTTTTTTATAGATCTCCTTGATCACCCCCTATATTAGATTTGGATGCCCCTTCTCTATGTAAAATGTAGAAAAGGTCCTACCAATAAGGAATAGATGTATGTTGAAAATGTGATAATAAACTGTAGTGAGGAGGGGGAGAAAATGAAGAAGATGGTGGTAGGGTTGGACATTAATTTCAATACCCTAACCAATTTAGTGTTTAAATTCAAGCATGTGGCACTTACTACCCTCCATATTTTACAGCAAATGAATGAGGGTTCGACCAAGGAGGATGCTAGCATGTCCCAAAGGCTTTATAGGTTCATGGCCAATGATTGGTTTCATATTATGATATAAAAACTACACCCCCAAGATATGAAGGATAAATTATTGTTTAGCCTCATTATTTTTTGTTTAATTTTTATTTTAAATAATGGCTAAGTATAATCCATATGTGGTTTTTAGAGACAACTATTTAATGGACACTTTTAAGACTATTGTTACTTTAGTTTTTTCTTTCAGTTGGATTGTTACTACATATTGTTTATATTTGTGCTTAGATATTGAGAATCTAGACTATATTCATAACACTTCATTTTTATATTAGTTATGGATGGCTAGTATTTGGTATTTGGTGGTCTCTAATACTTTTAATTTTCTATATGTAACTTGATCACTAGTTTGTTTCTCTAGGATAGTCACCCAATTTTAACTTATTTTTTACTATAAAAATATAGATGTATCCTTACGAAATATAGTTAAGTTATTTGAATTTTATTGTTTAACCATGGTTGAGATTTATTTAACTACAATCAATCGACTAAAATTTAATTAGTTTTATCAAATTCAATTAATACAAAACTAACCACACTTTAAATCTAGTCAAAATTAGTTTTAAACCTAGTTACCATATTTTAAGCATATTTGACCTAATAAAACTTAACTTTAGCATAGTTAACCTAATGAAAGTTAAGACTAACTTAATTAGTTATACATGTAAGACCTACTTAATTAAACGTAAGCCTAGTAAAATTAAGTTAACCTAGTTAACCATACAAAAAATGTAGTTAACACTTGTAGAGTAACTAACAATTTTTATTTATGTTTTATTAACTTATTTTACATATAAATGTATGATTTATATGTATAGGTGTTTATACATATGCTTAACTTATAAATATCATACACCTTTTTTCATTCTTAGATTAAATACACATGTTATTTATATTTTATTTATGTATAAAATAACATTTGAAATACTTTATTATATTAAATATTACAAAATTATTTCCC
Organism: Cupressus sempervirens; assembly: GCA_028749045.1. Classification (NCBI taxonomy): domain Eukaryota; kingdom Viridiplantae; phylum Streptophyta; class Pinopsida; order Cupressales; family Cupressaceae; genus Cupressus; species Cupressus sempervirens. Next base: position 658,384,761 of record CM053786.1, read on the forward strand.
AAACAATTTTGGTTAACCTATTCAAACCTAGAACTAACCTAGTCAATCATACATTTTACCTAGTTAAGTTTCCTCTACAATTTTAATTAACCTAGTCAAACACAATTAACCTAATTTACCATACTTATGGAATGTTGGAAACTACAATTAGAATAATTTTTATGTTGTCATTGATGAAAAGCCTTATTGGTAAGACAATTTTCTATCTAATTTCAGTGTCAAATTTAGATGATTGATGAAGAGGATTTAAGGACATAACAAAACTACCTAGAGGAAAGGTTGAATTATGAAGGAATTACAATAGGTACTTGAATCAGTTGGACTTTGACAAGATAAATTTATTGTTTAAACATATAGCAAGTGAAGAATAAAGTTGTATAGAAGCCTTTAAGAAATGACCAAAAATAGACCAAATGCATAGGCTTGATGGAGGAATAGAGTAGGAGAATTAGGAACTTGAAGTGCTTTCTAAGTAATGTTGTTGTCAACCAAGTACTAGTATGTGTTGAGAAAAAGTAGTTTCTACTATATATTAGTATTGATCAAGTGGTTGTATATGTTTTCAATATTCTATTGTTAGGGACCGAGTAACCTAGTGATAAATGAGCATTAGGGTATAGTGTTGGTTGACGGCTAGCATTTTGACTCTTTATGAGAAAATCATGTCTTCCAATTGACATAATTGATTTCTCTAGATATGTAAATTGTGTGGAACATAAGAATTAATGACCTAGAAAATTTAAATTAAGGGAAAGTATGTTTATGTGTTTATATGCAAGGATTAAAGAATAAGTTTCTAGAACAAAAAAGAGGAGATGTATTGTTGGAAGGATTCAATGAATATGACCTAACCCTAAGATCTAGGGTGGTGTTTCAGTGGAAAAAAATCAAAACTACCTATTTAAGGAGGTGTAAGGGGTAATTTTAGAAGTTTTTGAGGTTATCAAAGTTGGTGAAGACCTAATCAAGGTTGGAGTAGTTATTGAGGCTATTGATTTTCAAACTTAAGCATGAGGTTGAAAAGAGTTGTGAAGAAGTGAAGAGTGATTGCTTGAAGGGTTGACAAGAGAATAAAAGATAGAGATGACAATGAAGGCTAGTCAGTGGATCAATATGTGAGGTGAAATTTGATCTATATTTGTAAAATGATTTGTATTTGTTAGAACAAAACCTACTATTAATTTCTAACCATTTAATCAATATTGAAATCCTTTAATCATAGTTGATGCAATAGTCATATGTAAATACTTTAATCCAGGTGGCATTCTAATGGAATGTTATCAAGTCCTTTAACAAGGCATTTCCTAATAGGGTGATTAAATTCTTTAACAATATCACATTCAAAAGTGTGTTTTGTAATATTTAACATGGCTGGCTCCTGATAGAGCTCATTTTAGAGGAGAAAATATTAGTGACATGTTATTGGTGATTTTTCCCAAATTAGGTTTCCATGTTAAATCTACATGTTAGACTTGAGTGATTTTTTTGTGATTTTATAATGTTTATTCTTTACATTCTACAAATCAATAATTATGAGGATAGTGGGCTATTAGTTAATGTTATTAATAATATGATATAGAGATCAAGCTACTAAATGGTGAAATCTGATTTAGTTTAAGTATTTGTTTGTTCAATTGGTACATCTAGACCTTAGATAACTGATTCAACCCCATTTAATAGTAAATTTGGACCTATTTTTTGATGAGGGTTGGTCAATTTTTTGATAGTAAATAGTTGAAACATCTTGTCATTAAAATTTTGCTAAAATTTTGATGCAATACAAGGATGTCTTTGTTGACATTATAATCAAGTTTGTTTATTAGTGACACACACACTTATTCTAATAGCTAGTAGTTACCAAGCTTATTGTACGAATAATAGTGTTAACCAAGTAATTTAGGTTCTACCAAGTTTTATAGTTGCTATTGTGTTCCAAGAATATCATTTAGTTTGCACTAAGTAGTTTCTACCAAGTTGATGATTGTCAGTATAAACTGAACCTCATAGTGTTTATCAAGTCTCTCAATACAAACCAAGTTCTCTAGTGGTTATCCAGTTCACAATTTTAGTGATATGAATCTAGTGTTGACTAAACTATGTACTGTTAACCAAGTGATTTAGTTTATACTGAGCTCAAAGTGATAGTGTTGACTAAGCTATGTAGTGTCAACCAAGTGATTTGGCTTATATGCCAAGTTTCGCAGTGTTCACCAAGTCACCAGTGTAGATTGAGTTTCAAACAACTTAGAATTGATTAGTATGAATTGAGCTTCTACATTTACCAAGGGCATGATGATGCTGAGCTTTGACAATGGTTGATAAGTGTCAAAACCACATTGAGTTTATCTTCAAAACTTGAGTACCTGTAGTTGGTCCAACTTTGTGTATCTTGGTGAAACTTTTATTGTAGCTAAATTTGATAAATTGTAAATTAGATTGGTATAGATATAATGTATTATATCATATCCAAAAATATATGAGCAAAAAGTATGTAACAAGCGGCAAGAAATAGAAGTGTGAAGTACAAGGCTAGAAGTAGTATAAGGAGCAATAAAGATTTATCTATCACAAAAAGGTGATCATTACACTCAAAGGAAATCTCATTCAACAAATCATAGTTGCAGATCAGAGATTAGCCATTGGTTCATCCTAACAAGTGGAATAGTTAAATCCTTTCACCAGGTAGACTTAATAGTCTTTTGTAAATCACTTTATCTCGTGCATACTTCATTGTAGGTTTGTAAACCCTTTTGCAAGGTGGACCTAACAGTCCTTATTGCTCCTACTAGGGAAAATCATCAAAAGTGAATATTGTAAGACTAGGCCAACTTTATACTGTAGTACTAAAGCTTGTGGTTATCATCCCCAACCCAGTTTTACTTTCTATTTGGAAGGTTATTGGGTTACCATATTGTGTGTCAAAGTGTTATGAATGTTTTAATGCTTTTATTTATTCATGCATGCAATTAGATAAGAATATATGTGAAGGATTAATTAGTGAATTAAGATTAAGTTTTATTATTTCCTAATTCACCCATCCCCTCTTAGTCACCTATTCTATCTTATATTTCCAACAATTGGTATAAGATCTTTTTAGTTTTCAAAAAGTAAGTTTAATAGCTTCAGAAAATATTGGAGGCAATGGAGGTATTCAGACTTGATAAGGCTATTGAAAATGAAAGGATATATTTGGAATTGGCTATTGGGTAGCTTAAGAAAGCAAAGGATAAACTCTCTCAATCCTTGAAAAGAAGAAAAGACCTTGTAGTACAGATGAATGATAAATTCTACATTGAAGAAAAAATTGAAGACATCCATTCAAAAAGTAATTTAGATGAAGCTAATGAAGAAATCAAAGAACTATTAGAAAAGAATGGTACACTCCAAGAAGAAGTAAGAAAGCTTAAAAGAGAACAAGAAATTCAGTTAGTAAGATTGTGTGAAGTCATGGAAGAGAAAAATGGGATAAAAGAAGAGTTAGAAGGAAAGAATAATGAAATTTGACATCTATCCCTTCAATGCATAGACTTCATTGATCAACTTACTAATGCAAATGAAGAAATCATGAATCTAAGATTAGAAAATGAAATATTGTAGAATGATCTAAAAAATGAAAAGAAAACTAATGAGTAGATGATGAAATCTCAAGTAGACATCAATCAATTGAATGAGTAAAACCAATATAGATAGAAGGAAAAATAGGAATTAGATATACATAAGAAGGAAAATCATCCCTGCAAGGAGCTCAAAGGAATCAAAGGCCTACTTTCAGTCATTGTGGTATGTTAGATCATACATCAAAAAAATGTTGGAGTAATGGTAAAGCTAAATTCAATGGAAAATGTTTCAATTAAAATTAGCATGGTCATAGAGCTAATGAATGCAAAGAAAAACCAAGATTTAAACGCAAATGTCACCAATGCAAGAAGCATGTGCACAAATCTTAAATGCAAAACTAAGATATTGAATCCAAAAAAATATATTATAAAAGCTATATTTGGTTGGGATTACAACACTTGGTACCGATGTCATTACTGTGGAGAATTTGGACACATTGGAATAAATTGTGTAAAACATCACATGAGGACAAGAGACACCACTAGAAGATGTTTCATTTGTACAAAACATGGTCATCTTGCCAAGAACTGTATGAACACTAAAATAATTGAGGGTGAAAAGAAGGCCAAGGATGACAACATAAAAAAGTAGATGAAACAACAATGGATTCCAAAATCTTTTGAGAATGAAAGTTCGAACAATGAAGCAAATGTTACTCAAGAATTGGGTGACTCAAGAATTTCCACTTGATCTCCCACAACAATAACTAGAAGTAAGATTCTAAAGTAGACATCTTACTTCAGCTCTAGTCAACTAGAAGGAAAGATACATATCAGCATTCAAGATGTAAAGGGATCACCAAGCATCTGAAGAAATTTTGGACATTACCAAACTAGGTTGAGTTGTAGATCCTATCGAACAAGGTTGGGAGCAACTAAGTTTTAAATAGACACCAAGTCATGAATGTTCCTACCAAGAAATTAATTCAAGCCAAGTGGAAGATAGTCTATCATCTACCAAGAGAAGGTACCAACTAGTAATGGTAAATGAAAGATGAAATTTGATTAAAAAAAGTGCAAAATTGAATTCATTTGTCAACATGAATTTTTGAGAGATATTTGTGAAGAGTGATTTATGTGCATCTAAGCAATCTATGCGAATTATTGTTGAAGATATTCATGTTTTCTAAAACCCTACCAAGTGAGGAATCTTCTAGTAACAAGACAAAGAAAGGGTTTGAGATGTTAGTTCGAGGCATTGAATGGAAAGCTCCAAATTTCAAGTTGAGTTTGACAATTATAGAATAACTTGATCCATCAATAGCACAATATCAAATTCCACGAAAGGTACTTCTAGTAAATGATATTTGAACACATTTTAAATGTTTAATTCAATATATAGGCACCCTAGAAATGGATAAAAATTTTGAGAAGCTATGTGGAAATTGTTTGTTAAAACTAGAGCATCAACACCTCAAAATAAAAGGTTTAACCCACATTGCACATATGCCTCAAGGTTTTCAAATTAAATGGATAATTTTATTCTCAGCATGTACATAACAAGTAGTTATGATTGAAGCAACCTATCTTGATAATGAAGAAAATAATTCATTGGATAACAGGGTGTCCAATGTTGGCAAAAGCTAAAACCCTAAGTCAAGTGGAATTGGAGAAGAAAATCCTCATCGAATGGGATGGAAGGGGTATGAAGATCAATTGTGTTATTGATATGGAGCTAAAGTTTGGAATATATATAATTGCACACAAGATATACAACTCCAATAGACTTAATAGTGTATTATGTCAAGATATGGACATCACTTTCAAAGTGGTTAAGAACAACATGTCCATTGACCTTGCGTAGTTGATGTTGAACTACTTCAATAAAAATATGGAAAGCATTAGAACTTCAAAGAATAACCCTTGTAAGTTTGGTTCACTTTTAACTTGTTTATTTTTCTTTGTGCAAAATTTTTTCCCTTAAAAGGTATAGTTTTATAGAGAAAATTTGTACATGTTCTTTATCAAATCAATGAGTATATAGAAAAATTGGGAGAAAATTATGTCAGTATCATGGACAACTATTTTGATGCATTCAATGAAAAGATAAATAACAGATTCAAAATCCCAGATAAACTTGTAGAAGACTATGTTAGAAACAATAGTCCACCAATATAACTCAGAGTGGGGGGGTGAGGGTGAATCTATTATATGATAATTTAAAACATTTATCCCCTTAAAAAATCTTGACCATTCAACCAAAGTAAACAACAACCATAAAGAGTGCACATAACAATTACACTAGATATGCTGACTAGGGAAACACTTGATTAGAGGAAAAACCCTGGTGTGAATGATGGTGAAAAAATGATGTACTAATATGAATATTCCTTGTTAGGAGTCTATTAGAACATTTAGTAAAAAGAATCCCTGTTAGGAGACTTTGAATCCTTGTTAGGAGATTCCAACCCTATTAGGAGTTGTGGAAGGTAGCTAAACCACTGTCCATATAGCTTTAGGATTGGATCAATGAATCCACTATCCAATTGACCTTAGTATTATTCATTTGAAAATAATAGATGTGTAACAAGCTTTCACTTCTTTCTCTGCCTAGTATGTTGGACTCCTTCACCTTTAGATCATGCAATCAGATTTGGAACTCTAAACTTAGTAACAATAACCCTTAAGGTTACTTACACACATAGGTAAGTTACTATGCTTTTGTATTGCTTTGCTACTAACTAATTTGCAAGTATTCTATGCTCCCTATTTGTAAAACATGGAAAGCATCTTTCCCTTATAACATGCTCAATAACAAATCCTTGAGTTGGCTTTCCACATGTTAATTAAATGAAATTTACATTTAATTAATACTATTAGGTCATAGTTATACACAAAATTTCACATGTGCTATTTCTATACATGCACACTCTCTAACATCATCAATGGTTAATATACTATCTCCAGTTCACTACACAACCCATCGCTATAATTGTAATGAATTATAGCAATCATACAATAGGAAATGTTTTCCTAATACTCTATTTACATATGGTTCTTTATAGATCAACCATATCTTCTGTACATTATCACATTAGGTTCTGTGCACTTGCCCTTGTAACAAATACACAATGTAGTATGCATTGGTAACAATGCATCATCAAATAAGTAATATAATGTTCTCAATATAGAAATCACAGTTCGCTTCTCTATCAGTCCTTTACAAATTTATTACTATGTTGTCATTCATGACAAACACAGTTATAAATACATCATATCAATGATCTAGAATGCTCCCCCATAGCATCATCATTCATACTAACAATCTCCCCCTTTGACATTGATGGTGACATAGATGAAAAACATCTAAGTTCCAAAAATACCATCATGTTCTACTTTCTTCTCAATTGAACTACATAGAATGTTTTTCATGTCACTTTTTCCCACATTGACATCAATTTCAAAGATGATATGCAAATGGTTTAGTTTCTTGAATATACAATAATTTATCAACATGACCACAAGTCGGTCTGTTACTTTGCAACTTTTGTATATAAATCCTTAAACAACTCAAGTGTCTGAAGACATTGTTACATACCAATTACCAATTACTATGATTCCTTTGCTGACTCTATTCATCATTGATACTCCCCCATTGAGGAAGCATCAGAATTTTATCTAGTCTAACAACGGTGCTATGTACCCTGGACTGATACATTTTTGCATCTTCTATTCAGAAGTAGCTAGGGGCATAACCCCAAGCATACCTCTTAGATACTCATATGTGTCCTTTGGTAAGGCCTTTGTGAAAATTTCTGCAATCTATTCCTTAGTATTAATATATTCCAGTCTGATTTCTTTCTCTAAAACTTTCTCTTACAACACATGATACTTTATAGAGATGTGCTTGGTCTTAGGATGCAAAGCAAGATTCTTAGACATGCTTAATGTACTTGTGTTATCATAGTAAACAATAATAGGTTCTTTGAATGTAATTCCAATGTCCATCATCTACTTCATCCATAAAACTTGATTATAGTTTTTAGCTATTGCAACATATTTTGCCTCTGTACTACATTTTGTGAAGCACAATCTTGTTTCTTTCTAATCCAAGAAACCATTCTTTCACCAAGAAAGAGTACTCCTCCATTGATGCTTTTTCTGTCATCCATATCTCCAACCTAATCAGCATCAGTATAAGTGCAAATGGTAAAATCATTACTTATGTCATACCACATGCCATAACCAAACATCCCTTTCAGATATCTAAATATCCTTTTTACAGCTATGTAGTGATATTTTTTAGGATAAGCCTAAAATCTTTCCACAATTCCAATCACATAAGCTATATTTTGTCTACTATGAATCAAATACTGCAATCCTCCAATCATAGATTTGTACTTCTTTTGTTCAATAGTAGGTGTCTCCTCCTTGCTTGATAACTTGTGACCGGTTACCATAGGAGTTGCAACAGGTTTACAATTTTCTAGTGCAAATATTTTAAACCAATCTTTTAGATACTTGGTCTAAGAAATAAAGATTCCTCCTTTTTTTTGAACAATTTGCAATCCTAAGAAAAATTTCACTTCTCCTATCATGCTCATCCAAAATTCATTCTTCATATCTTCTAAGAATTTGTTATTGGCTTCATCATTTCCTCCAAAAAAAATATCATCAACCAATATAATGATTATCAAAAAATGATTTTCTATTTCTTCCAAGCATAAGTTGCTATATGTTATTCCTTTAGTAAATACAAGTTTTGCTAGGCATTTATCCAACCTTGCATACCAAGTTCTAGGTGCTTGTTTTAATCCATACAAGGCTTTCTTTAATCTAAAAACCATATCCTTCTCTTTGATCAAGGGAAAACCCTCTGGTTGCTCAATGTAAACCTCTTCTTTAAGTTCTCCATTCAAGAATGCTAACTTATCATCCAACTAATATACCTTGAAAATTTTATTAGCTATATATGCCAAGAACATTTTGACTACTTCCATTCTTGCTATAGGTGCATATGTTTCCTCATAGTCAATTCCTTCTTGCTGACAATAGCCTTTTCATACCAGTCTTGCTTTGTTTCTTATTAATTCTCCTTGTTCATTCATTGTATTTTTGAATACCCATTTTCTGCCAATCATATTTTTTTCCTTGAGTTAAGGAACTAATTCCCATGTGTCCTTTTATATTATCTATTGAATTTCTTCCTCCATTCCTTTCATCCAATGATCATCCTTGATTTCTTCATCTACACTTTTTGGTTCTACTTGAGATATTAGGCATAGTTCTTCATTGATTATGCCTCTTGTCATTACTCCTTTTTTAAACTTTCTATTATCTAATTAGAAGGATTCTTTCTTATCACATTCTTATTTGGGATAGCAGTTGATGCTTCAATTCTTATTTTAGGTACTGTGCTTTGTTCTTCTCTTACTTCTTTAGTTTGCACATTATTCTGCAAGTCATTTTTAGTCTTGAGAAATAATTCTTTACATCTATTGGTCATCCCAAAATAATTATCCTTATTAGAGTTATAGTCCATCATCTTCTCTTTAGTTCCAAACTTTTCATCTATTCTCATGTTTGTACACTCTACTACAATTTTTGTTCTATAGTTGAAACATCTGTAAGCTTTACTTTTTAATGAATAGCCAAGAAACATACCTTTATTTCTCCTTAGATCAAACATACCATTATCATCATCTCTTTTGATGTAGCATTTAATTCCAAATATTATGAAATATTTGATTGATGGTGAGTAACCAAACCATAACTCATACGGTGTTTTCTCCATACCTTTTCTAATCTATACTCTATCTAGTGTGTATATTGTTGCATTGACTGCTTCTCTCCAAAAGTCTTTGGTATATCATTCTTGAATAACATAGCTCTTGTTGCTTTAGCAATTGATCTATTTCTTATTTTAGTAATCCCATTCTACTAAGATGAATAAGGTGAAGATAGTTGTCTCTTGATTCCATGTTCTTCATAGTAGATATTGAAATCTTTACAAGTGAATTCCCCTCCTCTATCGAATCTTAAGCTCTTTATTTTAACTCAAGATTCATTCTCTACTTTATTCTTGAATATCCTAAATTTCTCAAAGGCTTCTAATTTTTCTTTAAGAAAAGCTACCCACATCATTATAGTAAAATCATCAACAAAAATCATAAAATACCTCTCTCCATAGAATCCTCTTGTTCTTATGGGACCACTCAAATCTATATGAATCAATTCCAACTTTTGTGTAGTGGGTAAAAGCATAGATCTGTGTCACCGTTTGTGATACAAAAACCTATTTTGGTCAAATCTCATTTCTCTATCAAAACTTAATCTTTTTCAAAAAATAAAAATACCCTTTTATAGATTTTAGATTCAATATCATCATTATATAAATTTTTGAGTGTTTTGATTAGTTACAATATGTTATAATCTCAAAATATTATAAGTCGATATTTCAACATTTCAGAAGATGCTCCCTCAAAAATGGAGAAAAATTAGTAAATCATATCAAAAAAATAAAAAAATAATATTTATCACTAGAGGAGAGAATCCTCTTCATGAATATGTAATTTTTTTTCAAGAAGGTATAGATTTGATAGGTAAGTTTTGACGAGAGGGAAAAACTATTGGATTCTGACAAGGTCAAACTTGAGTACTTATAACAAAGAAAATATACATCAAAAATAATTATTTCTTTTTTTTCTGACTAGCTATACATGTCATCTATAAAATATTTTCAAATTAGAACAAAAAAAGATAATTTGCACATACTTGTTTAACGGGAACTACATTCTATATTTTTTATAGTTAAAAAAGGGACTTTAAAATAAAATAAAATGAATAAATTCTTAGTCAAAAAAATTATAAAAATTATAGGCATAAAATTCATACAACTCTACACATTTCATCAGTTTACATCATCTTCATATTTTAAACACAAATACCATTTTTTTTGTCATTAATGTTGAACTGTTACATTCTGATATCACGTTTATTTATAAAAGGTGACACAGGTTTGTGCTTTTATCCTAGTACCAAACTGCTTGTTAGGAAATGAAACTTTCTTCTGTTTAGCCAAGATACATTCTTTACAAATAATGTCATTGGGCTTAGTGATCTTAGGTAAATCTTTCACAGCAAGTGTATTACTAGCTTTCACAATGTTATCAAAGTTTATGTGACAAAATCTTTTGTGCCATAACCAACTGTTGTCAACTTTAGCTACTAAACATGCTATTTTAGTGTTGTTTAATTGAAATACATTACCTCTGGTTCTTTAGCCAATACCAAGAAATTTTCCTTTCTTTTCCTTGATGATGCATGTGTCTTTACCAAATTGTTATTGGTAACCTTTGTCCATAAGTTGTCCAACACTTAACAAGTTATGTTTCAATCCATCAACAATATAAACATCTGCAGTATTTGTTTTACCATCAAGTGTGATAGATCCAATTCTTGTAATGTGATAAGTTGCATTGTTCCCTATTCTGACAATTCCTCCATCATAGCTTCTAAATTTGACAAATTTTCTCATATCACCAGTCATGTGATGTGAACAACCACTATCAATGATCTAATCTTTTCTTTCAACTTAGAGATGTGATTCCTACAACAATCTTAGATATTCTGCCAATATAGCTTCTTACAAATACATCTTCTATCATTCTAGCATCTTGTAATGCAAAATGAAATTTTTCTACTCTAACTCTTTTTGCACATGTATCAGCCTCATAATTAGCTTCTAAGGTTTTCCAAATTTCATGAGATGTTTTGAGTTGTTTTACCTTGCTATACTCACTTTTAGGTAGACCTAACAATATTGCTTATCTTGCCCTTATCTTGCACATAAATACTTCTCTTTGTTACTTGGTATAGCTTTCAAGATTGTCTTCTTCCACAATGTTTTTAGTTTCCTTGGTTACAAGCCAATATCCTGGACGCATGCACAAAAAATGAATCTTCATTTTATCCTTCTAGCTATCATAATTTGTGCCATCAAATCTTAGACTTTCCTTTCTAAACATGTTCAGCATGGATCACCCAATGTTTTTAAACATGTTTGCCATGTTCACCTATGAAAAATGGGAGATGTGCAATTCAAAATATTATTCTTGGGTTGTTTGACAGAGATCTTCAATAGGATAGAAGCTCGCATAATGTTGTCTCACATTCTCGGCACCAAAAGAAAGAACATGGGACATGCACGATATAGAAAGGTTTTGAAAGATGAATTAATTAAAATAATTAGAGTATATAATGACAAGACCTTCCATCTTGTTTTGGTTTGAAATTCAATGGAAGAAAACATTTTGAGGCCTGCATGGCTACTGATTGGTAGAGTGTGTTATTAAATAAAGTGAGCAAAGAAGGATATACAAGTTGCCTTTAGGATATGCGCCAAATTCTAAATCATAGCATATGGAGGAACAAGTTAATGGGTTTATGATATGATTTTAATATTTCCAACATGGAATGGTTCTTGAAACCCATATACTAGTCAAAGTGATGGTCGACATTCAAATGTTTCAGAAAATATAGTCGGGGAATGCGCTGACATATTGGCCTCTCACATAGAGAATTAGACTATGGGAGAAGAATTGAAATGTGTATGGAGAATTAATGAAAGCATTCCTTGGTACCATTAAATGGAAAGCATTTTTGTAGGTTGAATAGAGAATATGAACTATTCGACAAAATGTCTCCAAGTCAACAAAATCATATCCACACAAGTGAAGTATAGGAAATGTGGACAATATAGATCTAAACAAGTCATGAAGTTTAATAAATTGATATTGTGTTCATTGATTCCCATAGCTGCATCAATATTCATGAAACACGTCTTCAAAATAGATGTCACCACTTGCCAAGTATGAAGAGAAATGCTTCAATTGAATCATATAGAGGGAGGATAGCAGCAACATTTTTTCCCAAATAGAGATAGCTTTTGTGGAATTACTATAGTTGTTGATGCTTAAACTCCATGACAAAGGAAAAATGTAGTATGCAAAAGCATAGACTTGGGCATGAAATGTTTGACATAATGACTCAATGTCATTCATTTCTTCATCTTCAATGGTAGATGACTAACAAAATGCCTGTGTCACTATGTGCATGATTATTTGAGAGATTGATTGATATACTTCAAAAATGAAGTGAATAAGTGAGGTATCAAATTAAGTGTCAATTATAAATTACCTCAAAGATATATCCTCTCATTACTAAAGTATTGAGCATGTGGCCAAGTAGTTATAAAAATGTTCTATTGCCATGTTATAGATTTTCTTTCTACATGCAATAATGGAAGGTGACCAAAAAGAATGAAGTAGAAAGCCATTGTAGTATTGATCTTCAATCCTCCTCTATATGTATTCCTATAATATATACTACTTTAGGAAATGTTGATTCATTTTCTTTCTTACTTTCAGATATAACATTTCAAGTGGAAACTTCTTTCGATTCAAACAATGCTTAGCTTGATCAAAGCAAATAGAACACAAATCACTTGACACCAAAATATCCTTTTGTTTCCTAATCAACTGGTAAAAGTGAGTTCTTGTATTTTAATGAAAGTAGAGTAGTTTTAGTCTAGTTTCAGTCTAGGTCTAAGTCCCTTTAGGTTAGGTAGATCTCTATCGGATTTTCCCCTTTCTTCCTCTCCTCATTTATAGCCAAGTTAGTTTTTATTTACTGAGTAATCTTATGGGTAGGTTAGTGTCTAGCTTGATAAAGATTCATTCGTACTCATTCAAAGATTAAAAATTTTCTACATTCATTTTTCATGTATCACTATTTGAAAAATTGATGCTAGTAGAAATTTGGAAATCATCTTCTCCTTGGTGAGTTTCCTACCCATGAGGATGATTTCCCATGAAAGGCACTAAATGATGCACATAGATCAAAAAAATGCAAGTAATAAGGCATCTTGTATTGAATCATGTTTTCGTTTACAATTATGACTTCCAAATATGGCTTAGATTCATTGTGGCCCTCATAATCATCCTCGATAGAAAACTCAAAACTGACTTCTCCTCAGTAGGTTTTCAACCCATAAAGTTGATTTTCTGAAAAGGTAGTTTGGATTGAAAAAGAAAATTAAGTGGTCCTCAAGAAGGTCTTCTCATCCCATTTAGACATTTCCAACTTCAAGAGGGGTGATCATCCAAAGTCTAACTAAGAAAGGAAACATTAACAGAGAAGCAAAAACTATCTTCTCCTTAGTGGGTTTTTAACCCATAAGGGTAGTTTCTTGAATTTCAAAGAAAACACAAGTTAATGATTGAGTTGGATTTGTAAGTTGTGTTTAGAATATCTCATAATGACACTAAAGAAAACCTAACCATTACAGAAAAGAAATGATAATTAGGATCTAACTTGGTAGACATTATCCCATAGAGTACCCTTATGGTAACTTCCCAAAACATAATGAAAAATGAGAAAGTAAGTTATGGAGATGTAGAAAGATATCGTTAAGCTCAATAGAATAGTGAAAAGACCTCTAGATGCCCATTAAAATCTCACATTTAGTATTCAACAAGTATCTCCTTAAATTCATTTATGTGGCGCAAATCCTAAAGATCAACGAATGAATTGTGGCTACCATATATAGAAACATAAACTATTGAATGAGCTACCACCCTTTCTTTGAACTATTATTCTAATAACATGCTATCTTTTTGAAAAGCCATTGATTTTTGCATTAGCCATTCCTTCCACTTTCTCAGTTCAAAGCTTGTTCTCAAAATCATAGCAACCAAGTTCATGGGTTTTGATGAATTGACTGGGATCAAATCCCAAATGTAGAATTTCATAGACACTTCTCTTCACTTCTACAACATGGAGGATTTTCAAAAGAGAGTAAAGTTTGAGTATATTCACCCCATCATTGAGGAACTCTAAGGATGTGGGTAAGTCAAAGTCATTGGTTTTCTAGTTGTAGTTCAAGCCCTGGACCTAATCTACAAATGCATACATCATTACAACTAGGAGATAAGGTAGATTGTGCTACCTGATGACATAGTGTTGATTTCAATTGATAGGAAAACTATGGTCAATTACATCTATGTATTAGAATAGGAAGAATTCTTAGACTTGACCTTTCAAGGGTTTTCATATGAGTTTTCCACAAAGAATATGATCTAGAGGAAAGAAATCATGCAGGTATGGTTTTAGAAACAACAAAGTGCTAAGGGTAAAGTTCCTAAAACCTTGGTGGAGCCAACCTCAAATCAAAGATTGTTGATATTTTGGTTCTCCTACATAGGTTGAAAGGTGAGATAGAAGCCTTAAATTTTTTTGAGCAATATTTCTTTTTAGTGGAAGTCATTTGGTCTGACACTCAATACATTGATTGAGTTCAAGAGGTAAGAGAAATTTTGTCCAATGCTCTCCATGCAACCAAATTTTATAATATGTTCTATATGTCCTCCTTCCTCATTTATATGTTGGCCTCATTGTAACTATGGCCAAGTCTCCCAAGACTAGAGAATTTTCTTGACTTTGTGAAATCTTATGAGTTTTATCCATGTTTACAATTACAGAATAGCTATATAGAGTATGTGAAAGTAAATGATCAATGAATGTGATGAGGATTTACAAGGAGCTACAAGTATGTCCATAAAGGATATTTAGTCTCAAAGCCATGGCAACCATCAGCCAATTTGGGAGTTATTTCATTTGATTCTCATCTTTCTCTTATTTATTTCTTGTAGCTTTCGATGGTTTCCCCTTGAAGCTAGCAAGGTATCCTAGTGACATGCTCATGTTGATCAATATTTTATAGCAATCCATTCAAGCTAACATATTGAGAAGGAGCTTGAAGAAGAAAGGATATGAGTTTCCCATGAAGGTGGGAGCTTTCAACTATGACACTCGCGCTGATGCCAATAATATAATAAAGGTATTTGAGATGAAGTATAAGCTGGACATGTACGAAGAGCTAAGGCCCATGTTTGACCTGAATGGGTATGCCAGATATATTTTGCAGATAGGAAGTGTAATAAAGAATATCACCACCATTGTAGATTATTGGGCCAACTACAAGGATGAGTTTGAGAGTCATCATTGAGCCTTCATCGAATTAACAGATGATCAGGTGAAGATCTACCAAGTTAACATTGATGTAGAAGGGGTGGAGGATGATGACCAAAATATGTATAGAAACACATAAGTAACCAAGATCAGAAGCACTCCCATAAGCTTGAAGAATTATGTAGATACCAAATAAGAGCTAGAGGTGATGATGGATCAAATCAATGAGAGGACCAAAATGTGGGTCAAATGGACTATGACACAATGAAGAAGGACGAAAGGTACAACTTCCCATGCATCTCCAAATGTAGATGAAGACCCCTCTTCCCAAAGTGGTGTCTCAAGCATAGTCTTGACTATCACTCAAGGGCCTACTCAACTAGCCAGTGGAGGTGACCAACCTCTTGACAAGAACATCCCCATCAACAAAATTTGTTAGGATGGTTCAATGCCAATAGTGCAAACTAAAATAGAGGCTAAGAAGAAGAAGATGGAGGAATTGAAAGATAACACAATCACACTAGCTCTCTCCCACCATAGTAGTTTTATCCCATATGTGAGTGGTGCACTACTCCTACCAAGTAGTCCCCAAGTTCAAATGGTGGGCCTTGGAGATGGTGGAAGTAGTGAAACTGATTTTATTGAGTTTGATGTGTATATGAGAAATATGTTAGCAAGTAATGCTAATCTATCAAGAGAACAAAGCATTAACTAGCATAAAAACCATAACATATATGAGAGACAAAGTGAAAACCCTCAAATGAGAATATGAGCCATGGAATGGCTCTCCCAATGAGAATAGTCACTTGATTTAGAGATGAGTCTATTTGCTTAGATTTGGTATGTATGCTCAAGGCTTCTCAAACTAGCTTCAATGGTGTTCTTGATGGATTTTGGTTTGGGTGAATGGATTTGATGTAAAACTTGCTCTCAAAATGGCATTATAACTTTAGCTTAAGGATTGTGATGAAATGGCTTGGGAGGGGATTCAATTTATAGGCTAAAGGCTTGAGGGATGGAGGGCTAAGATGCAAGGAGAGATGAAAGCTTAAGGAGGGATAGGATGAACTCAAAGGGGAGCGCATGGATTGTGCTTGTTTAGCACCAATCAGGGAGTGACACATGTCACAGGGTGAGTGGATGGAAGAAAGGGGATGGATGAGTCAACAAAGGAGGCTCAAGGGATAATATCTTCATAAAGGCCCTTCATTATGGCTTGTAAGAGCTTGTAACAGTCTTTATGGCTTTTGTAAGAGCATTCATTGTTGGGTGGTTGAGATATTTTGGAGGGAGTTGAGATTGTTGACTTTTCCTTGGCTTAGGAAAGTCTTAAGCTTGCTTAGGGAATGTGACAACATTAGGGGGTGGATTAGGCTTTGGTTTAGGATTAGATTAGGGATGTTAGAGATTTGCAAGTGGATGGCATTCATGAGGGTGGGTGAGTTAGTAGCTAAGCTTGGTTAGTATGGGTGGATGGGGTGGATTAGGCTAAAAAGGGGGTTTAGGGATAAGTTAATGGCTTTTAGATTAGAAGATTTTATTTGTCAAATAGATTTATTTGATAAATGGTGATTTTGGAATTAGATAGGAGAATAGAATTTAATTGATAAATAATAGGTTATTTGATTTATCAATTAGGACTATAGATGGTTAGTTAAATTAATCAACTAGGGGATGGCAAAGGATTAATTAAATAGGAATTTAATTAATGATGCCTTTAGAGATAGCTAAATAAGATTACTGAAGCGGTGTAATCAGATTTAGGTGTCTACATGATGAAGCTACAATGAAGAGGGGAAAAATAGAGAAAGGTTTCAAATTTTCAAAGCTCATTTCACTGGTCCCAAATAATCCTTTCTCTTTGGCTACAAAGACATTGACTCGGGTCAAAACAAAGATGTTCAGTATAGACACACTTAGAACTACATTCAAAGTGATTGGCATAGAATCATGGTTAGAAGGTGCCTTGGATAAGAAAAGGAAGAGGAAAGAAGAGGGAGTTCCCAGCAAAGAAACTTTATCTCTGACTACCATTCTAGATCAGCATTGATTAAAGTCAAGAAGCAAAAGACCCTATCAATTCTTGGGCAAGATCCTAACATAGGACATCTGACTATGGAGATTACTAAGCCCACTAAAGAAGGGAGGAATGAAGACATGTCTATGGATGATTTCACCTTGCATTCTATGGATCTTGGAGAACTTAGACATGACACAAGGGTGGGTTTGTGGAAGTCAATGAGTGATGTAAGAGAATGAAAACTTGAAAGCCTTAAGCTAGCCAAAGTTAGAATGAAGGTAGAGATCCATGACCTTAATTGTTTCATCTAGAAATTAGTCACCCTACTAGCAAGCATCTCAAGAATGTTGATTACTAGAAATCCTACAGCTACAGACATTCAAGCTATCATCTCCCAATTACAGGAAGACAAGCACTTCAAAAAAATTAGTAGAGAGTGGAAAGGAAAACTCAAGTGTAAGGGACTTGCAATCATAGATCATATCAAAAATGTAGTACTAAGGCTTGAAACAAAGAAGGATAACATCTTAGCCAATTGGGCTACCCTTGCAACAAAGAAAGCTAAGAGTGAGGATTGCATTTCCTTATTAAAATGATCATAGAAATGAAGGCCAAGGAAGTTGTGGAGGCAAAGATTCTACCTAAGGGAGATGAACCCTTATTTGAATGGCTACAAAGCATGTAATTCAAATCTAAAAATGATCCTAGCAATAGAAACAAGGTTAAAGGAAATTGAGGTTAAAGTTAAGAAAGATCAGGATAGAGACTATGATCTACTAAGAGGCCTACATATAGATTCCCAAGCTAGTTTTCAAAGAAAAGGGATTATTGAAGTTGCTATCATGCAAAATAATTTCTCCAAATATCTAGATATCTTAACGAAGAAATATTTTGACCACCAGAGTAGAGTGTCAATGCTCTAGAAACTTGGTAAGTGTATATAGATGGCTATGGAGGAAATACAAGAGCGGTTGAATATTTCCAAGGATCTAGCTAGAGAGAACTCCAAGTGACTCTTATGGTAAACTAATGTTCATTTTCATAGACATGAGGAGTTGATTCCAATCATGGTCACTACCAAAGTCTATAGGGTGAAGTTAGAAAAAGGAAAGAAGGCCAAGTGATTCTTATCTTACCCTTTCACATTTTGATGTAATGATTATAACTAACAATTAGTTCCTCACCATTTGTCAATTTTGAGGAAATGAACTAATTTAAATCCCATTTTTTAATGATCACCTTGGCATCATATGTGTATCTAATGGAAAGATTAATAGAATTTTGGCTAATTTTGGCTAATTTTTGGTGTGAAATACTTGATGTTGCAGAGACAAATTGATGGTATTTTTGTATCAATCATTTTCCATTCCATTTTTTTTTTTTTTGAGTTTTATGTTTCTCTTTTGGGTTTGAATTGAATCAAGGAATGGACATAGTTTTTTTCCTCTATTTTGAGACAAAGAACCAAAGATATAAGCATTTTTATTGGAAGTTCAAGAGAGATTTTTTTCCATGCTTTCCTTTTAAGTTAGTCTTTTCCATTCCTAGCTAAAATCTTGCTGACATTAGTTTAGTTGTAGATAGTATTCATTGTTGAATTGTTAAACTTTGAAAATTAATAAGATGTGTGAATCCACAAATTTGACTAATCCTAAAATTTGAATCCTCGCCTAAGTTAGTTCCTATTTAGGCCTAACTTGGTTCACTTTTCCTATTCTCGAGTTAAGAATATACTCCATTTTAGAGTTAGAAACCAACATAATTCATCGCAAATTACAAATACAAAAGAAAGTTGTACCTAAGAGTTTAGAGGGCAGTTAGTCACTTAGTAACAACTTTCCAACTATTGCAATCAATTGTTGTTCATCAATATTGGGCATCCAAATAGTGAAAGGAAAAAATAGTTTTTTTACTAATAGGGTAGAGAATGAAGTTGAAATTTTACAAGGATTAGAACACATTAACATTAACATGTTGTATGCTTGGTGTATTGAGGTAAATATATCTTACTTGACTTAGAAGTACATAGATGAATGTGCTCTTGAGATTAATTTTTTAATGGTTTTCCTATAGTTGTAATCATGCCTTCAAAATGATAATGGGTATAACCAAGGGAATCAAATAGTTACACTCTCATAAAATCATTCACATTGATATAAAACCTTAGAATAATGAGGTGGGTGATAATGATAGTGAGGAAAAGCTTGTTTATTATGGTTTTTCTAGACATATGGATTGGGAGAATATACATAGGTCTACTGATAAATAATATGCACACCAAGGCACACAAACTATTTTAGAGAAGGCACATAGATCATTTGACTAAATGCCTCTCTATGACTCTCCTTCTCTCACGACATCCATAGATAGTTTTCAATGTCACCATTTCTCTTTAGGTTTGAGGAGTTGGAAATATGATGGAGTGAGTATGTATAAAACCATTTTACTCATATGAAAAATGGTGTCATAGAAAGTAAAACCAAATATTATCCCTAATGGCAGGAAATGTATGCAAAAGTAGAAGCATAGATAGGAAGATACACTTGCTTTGTTTATTAGAATGTTTAAAAGAGAAATGCCATATCTCCATGCAAAGGCTAATAGGATTCAACATCTTGAGTATCTCAGTGACAAGTGTGCCTGCTAATGGTAAAACCATTGTGTTAAAATAAATGTGCATTCACCATCTCGAAAGATGGGATGAAAATTGTAAGCTTGCACCATGTGGAGAAATGGATTTTTCAATCTCTATAAAGAGATTCAAAGTTAAGAAATAATTTACCATGACTTTAACTTACATCTTAATATCCATTACTTTTAACTTACGTGTTCTTTCATACATTGTTTGTAATGTTTCCCATATTGCCTTTGTTGTTGTTAAACCTTGAACACAAGGCCTAATCACTGGACTAATTTGCCACAAAAATGTAGCATGTGCATGTATATCCTTTTTATTCCATTTATTAAGTTCATCTTGATCCTTAGGTTTTTCTTCTATGACAACTTCTTGTAAATCTTTCATTTGTAAAATTAACTCCATCTCACATCTCCAATTAGGATAATTTGAACCATCCAATTTTTCACTAACCACAAGATTAGACATCTCACCAGCCATAGTTAAATTTTCAATCAATTACCACCACACATGCACACAATCACATAAGTATCAAGCATCTAGCAAAGACCACGCCTTGATATTGGCCTTCTTAAGAACCTATCAAAACAAAGACTTCCAAAAATTACCACTTTCAACTTCCCATACAAATCTTTCAAAGTGCTCTTTATAATAATATCTTTCAAATGTACTTGATTACTATATCACCAAACAACCATTAAATACACAATTTGTATCTTCAAATAAAACAATCTCAACCACATATAGTATCTCAAAAGATTAGCAATATAAAAATAGCATACAACACTCAAACTTTGTAAAAATCTCAGCAAAATATAGAAGCTTAACAAATTCTACCCCAAACAACAACTTATTCCTCCAATATTTCATAAATCAAACTATTCTCCAACTGCACCAACACACATATCTATTCATCAAAAAATGTTTAGCTGAAATCAAACATACCTGTAGCACTTCCCTTGATTCATTTAATTCTCCCTCAGCTCATAGTGCAAATTGGTATTCACTAATCTCCAATGCAACTTTGTAATGGGGGACAACCTTCTCACAGCGATCTTCCTTACTCAACACAATCTCCTTTCTTCACACTTCTAATCAACCAGCATTTTTCAAAGCAAGATTCCACACTAATCACAATCGTTCAATCATGGCTCTGATACCAAGAAAAAGAACACAGAAATGAAATATAGAGAAGATTACTCCAAACATGAGTGCTGAAAACACCGGGGTCATACATTCTATTTATAACAGCAATTGTAATGAATGTATAGAAATATCTAGACTATTGTTTGGTGTATTATTAATGAGAGTAGTTAAAAAATACAACTGCAGGTGGCTATGGATGGCTCTAGACATTATCTTGAAACTTCTTATTTGGACGACATGTTAAATGCTTGTTTCTGGAAACATCTCTACCGACCATACTAATGGAAAAGTAATTAATTTACTTTAACACTTCCCGTCCCAAATGGCAACATATCCAACCACTCATTGTCCCTTGCAAGATCCACATCTCTCCCCATAAAGCTCTCTGCCCTAAACTCTAGAGGATCCCCATACACCGATGGGTCTATTCCAATTGTCCAAGCATGGACAATGAGCCTATTTCTCATAGGAATGAAGTATCCCGCAACAGTACAATCTTCCACGGAATGGTGTGGAAGTAATAATGGCCCAGCAGGGTATAACCTCAAAATCTGCTTGACCACACACTACACGTACTCCATTCGTCCCACGTCATCTTCATTCACTACCCTTTCTTTGCCCACTATCACTTCTATTTCCTCTTGCATTTGCCTCACCACATTAGGGTTCTTAATCACCGTACTCATCAACCAAGCTAATGTAATGGAAGTCATTTAAACTCTAGCTATAAGCACGTCCTTTTAAAAATACAAAACTCTCATATTAGATCAATAGAAAAATAAAATAGCAATGATTTAATTAATTGCGAATGGTCAATACTTACAAAAAGAATGGATTTGATGTTTTCCTCTATGGTTTCCCTTCCATCAACACTCTCCATTTTCAACAGCTTATCAATGAGGCTCCTTCCATTACATGCCTTGAGCAAATTTGCTTTGCACTGTTGGTGCTCCTTTATTATTTTTTAAACAAGTTAGTCGAAAGAGTTATGTACCCTTTTCATGTGCCACTAGATACCTTGCAAATCCATCCAGTCCAAGTAAGGAAATAAATCTCCTATATTGACTTCTCCAATTACAACCATAACCTCAGAGGAAATCTTCATTATCTCTTCACCACAATGAAAACAATCAGTCCTAGTGTGGAAAGAGAATTTATTGCCGGAAAGGATTTTCCACATGGTTGCTAACAAATAGGATGCAAGCATTTTTGTGAGATTAACAGGCATCTTTTCCTGCCCAAAAATCTCCCACATTGAACAAACAAAGAGCTGAGCCTCTTCCTCTCTTACACTTCTAAATGACTGGATCATTTTTTTATTTATCAATCCAACTACGTATGGCTTCCTCATGTGCCTCCATATAGGCCCATAAGGAGATAATACCACATCCTTGAAATTATAACCAAGGTATTTGCCCACAGTAGTTGGTGGTCGACTAGTGAAAATGGTATCATGGGCTTTCAAGAATTCCTATTGTAGAAGAAGAAACCACAACTGTAGAAAAAGAACCCAATTTGAGTTTCATGATAGGTCCATATTTCTTACCAAGTTCATCAAGGTCACGATGAGGAAGCTTCATGAGCTGGTTCAGATTTCCAATGATGGGCCATGGAAATGGTCCATGAGGCAATCTTAAATTCAACTTATTTTTCCTCTGAGCCAAAGGAAAACTACAAGGGTGCACAACATGGACACTGATGGTGTGAAAATTCTTGTTTTAGGCAGTGATTATTAATCCCCTATCATAAAAAATTATCAAACTATCAAAAAATAATTCATGACTAATATCAAAATATAACACAACTACAACTTCACCAATAAGATACAGAAAGAAATTCACACTACAATGATAACAATATTTTCGAACAAATCGTCCCTAGAAAAAATCCTAAGGGAATACCAATTCAATAAATGAAAAATATATTAACTTTAACAAATTAAGAGATACAAAATTCCTTGCCTCTAACTGGCAGAATTCAGAGAACCTCCTAATTTCTCCTACTAATATACCCCACTACTATCCCCAATGATATCACAGCACCCTTGCTAACACTGCAAGATTATTTTCTATCATTGCAAATGCTTCTACAACTTATATTCCTATGTTAAAAAAATGCCTCCCTTGACCCCCCTTTTATACTACCTAACCAAGAGGTGTCTAGTTGCTTCTTGATAAGGACAACCTAACTAAGAAGTTTCTAGTTGCTTCTTAATAACAACCTAACCAAGACGCTTTTGGTTGTTTCTTGATTAAAACAACCTAACTAATATGTTAGTAGTTTCTTCTAGAAAGAGTCAATTAATTAAAAAATATTTTCTAATTAATCACATAAGGATGAACAACTATCCAAGCTACCTAAAACTGACACTTCATCTTAGGGACTATTATGTATGGCATCCAACTTATCTTTGAAGAAGATGAATTTTTTCTTCCCCAATGCCTTAGCTAGAATTTTTTTTAGCTACTCCTCTATAGGTATGTACTATAGCTAAACAACACCTTGTTTTACACAATCTCTTATGAAATGATATTTGATGTCTATATGTTTAGACCTATCATGAAATACTAGATTCTTAGACAACTTGATGCAACTCTGATTATCATAGTGTATCACAATAGTCTCAATCTTCTAACCAAATAAGGCTACTAACAACTTCTAAAGTCATATAGCTTCACATGTTTGCATTCTAGCTACTATTTATTCTGCTTCTACTGAACTCAAAGCCACAAACTTTTGCTTCCTGCTAAACCAAGATACAACTCCTAATCCCAAAACTAAAATGACACCCTGAAATGCTCCTTTTGTTCATAGTACTTCCTACCCAATCTATGTCAAGATAGCCTATCAACTTAATACCTTCACCTCGAACATATTTGATCTCATACTCAATGGTACCATGCAGGTAACACAGTACATGCTTGGTCGATGTTTAAGGCACTGTCTTTAGTTCAACCATGAACTAACTAAGTGAGTTCACTACAAATGTAATATCCAGCCTATTGTTGACCAAGTACATAAGCAAACCAATCAATTGCCTCTATAAAGTAGGATCTACATCTTTCTCCTTAGATGTATCTACCTTTCGCTAATTTGTGATCATGGGTGTAGACATACCTTTGCAATCCTCCATCCTAAATTTCTTCAAGATTTCAATGCAATATTTCCTTTGACCAAGAAAAATCTCTCCATCTTTTTGTCACACCTCCATGCCTAGAAAGTAGTACATAAGTCCTAAAACTTTCATCTAGAACTCTTCTACAAGGTCCCCCTTGTAGTCTTCTATGAGCCGTAGTGCACTTGTAAGAAATGGATCATCCACATAAAGAAAAAGAATGAGAACCTCACTGCCAACCACCAAGTAGTAGAGGATACCATCCACTTCACTCTTCACAAAGCCCATATTCTTACAAGTATGTACCAATGCGCTCATACCATGCTATTGGAGCCTGCTTGAATTTGTACAATACTCTCTTCAATCTACACATGTGGGTCACTTTTTGGTGTGCTAAAAATCATTCTAGTTTCTCTATGTATACCTCCTCCTTTAATTCACCATTAAGGAATGCTATCTTGACATCCATTTGATGGATCTTCCATCCCATATAGGTTACAAATGAGATCATAGCTCGTATAGAAGTATACTTGGCCACTAGAGAAAATGTCTCCTCATAGTTGATTCCCTCCTTATAAGAGAACCCCTTGGCCATGAACCTTACCTTGTATTTCTCGATGCTACAATCCATACCATGCTTTATCTTGTAGATCTAGGGTGATCCAACTACTACTCTATCTATTGCTCTATGAACTACCTCCCACACATCATTCTACATAATTGACTTATAATCCTCAACCATAGCATCTGCCATACCTAATGTTTTGCAACCTCCTAATAGTTGGAAGGCACACTATCTACCAACTAACTAACTAATGCCACATAGTCATTGAACATGGTTAGTTGTCTCTTCTATCTAGTACTCTTCCTAGGAGCTCCCACAAAATCCTAAGTATCCCTTTGTGTCTCTTGAACCTCATGGTTCATGTTACCAACTATAGAGATGAAATATCATTCTCTAAGCCTTCTAGATGCATTTCCTATTGTAACTATTACTCAATACTTTGTGAATCTTCACTACCTGAGCCTAATCTTGTACTAGTAATTGTAGTTGTCCTGTGTTGCTATTAACTACACTTTGGAGCTTCTGCTAGCCACTCACTCTAATAATCTACTGTCAAATCTCTAAACCTTCTAAATGCCTTGTCCTCCATTTACTTTACATCATGTTTGACAATAATTCTTCTAGTCCTAAGGATAAAAATCCTATATGTTTTTGAGGTTTCACTGTACCCAACAAAGTACCCTCTCTCTACAATCTAATCCAACTTGACATGTGTATCACCTAGAATATGAAAATATTTCAAACTCCCAAATATTCTAAAGTGACCAACATCTAGCTTCTTTCATGTGAATGCTTCCTTTGGTGTCATCCTCCCTAGTAACTTTTATGGAACCCTATTCTGAATGTGGATTGTTGTATGAAATGTCCCTTCCTCTGATTTTATATGATATTTAAAGTCTCTAATCAAATCTTTAAGATCAAAAAGCCAATCTTTCAAAGATCCACCAATTTCTCAATAAACCCCAAATCGGGTATACCGAAAATAGTGCCAAAAACTTCACAGCTTCACATATTATTAGTAAATCTGAAAGTGGACATTTTAAAAGAAATTTCAGCAGAATAACAGACTACAAAATGAAATTTCCATATCTATATAACATTTACACAACAGCTCCCAAACGGAGGATAAAAACAATGCTCATCGGGCTCCCGAAAATAACACAAAATAGCCTAAAAACACCACAAAAAAACTAATAATATATCACAGAAGTATAATCATGACCAAATACATATATTCAGATATATTTTAACATATAAAAGTATGAAATACAGCAGCAAACCAAACTAATATGAAATACTCAACCGAAAATAGCAAACTCTTATAAAAAACACACTCGAAATCCAAAAAATCTGCACTGTTCAGCACAAAGGCAAACTCTGCATGAGCATGCACATGGAATGGCTTCAAACTCCCATCCTTAGCCTTCCTAGAAACCTGAAAACTCCTATTCTTGGGTCTCCTTCTCCACAGGTTTGGCAGCCTCTGAAGAACAACAAAGAAATCAGCAAAAATCAAGTTCTGGAATGAGCCCAAAATGCCTCCAAACCCCTTAAAAGAGGGCATAACCCTAACTCACATCCAAGAGGGGTTAATAAAACATATTTTAATAATAATTTTCATTTATTAGTCCAACAATTTCCAAAGATTAACCCCCGTTTTATGAAAGTTCACCTTCTTGGGCCTGCTTGCCTTGGCAAAAATTATTATTTTTAATTATTTGAAAAGGGACATAACAAGTCCTCCCCTCCCAAATATTTCTTGTCCTCAAAAAATGGCTGAAAATTAAACCAATCAACCCACCTGGATCCCAAATGTAGTCATGAACTATACTACTATCAATTAACATAGGCTCTTGCAATATCCTCTGCAATATAACCAAGAGGAATCCATAACCCAACTAACAATTACAACTCAACCAAACTCCAAAATCACCACTACCACAGTCAAAAACCCACGAGACACAAACTCTTAGAACATAAAAACCCAAGTAAAGTGGACAAATCAAACTACCAACATAGTAAATACCATCAACACATCCCACTGGCCTATATGGAGTATACAAGCCAACTCTGCAACAATGGTGAATGCTCCTGAATGAAACTGTACCAAGTATGGAGAATCCACACACTGTACAACTCCTACAGTCAACACAACTTTGCAAATCACTAGCCACTATCTCATAACCATAACTCCCATGCACTCCTGATGGTGAAAAGACATTACATGATAAATAGCAAGAAATGGAACCCAAACCAAATTTTCTATGAACAAGTCATACAGCCCACTATGACTGACCACCAGCTAAGTCAGGAGATGTCACAGCCAAAGTAGTAGAATCAATAACAACAACTACTGAAGCATCACTCCCAAACTCCTGCTCTAAGTCATGTATTATCAAGTTGTCAACTGCAAAACCTATCTCCATGTCATGCCCATCACAACTCTCATCCCGAGGCATCAAACCATCCCATAATTGATGACAAGCACTATGAACCAAAGTACATCTCTATATCATCATCTCATCAACATGGTCATCAAATGTAAATTTATGAGTGTACCTCACAATGTAGTGCCCATAGAATGCGCAAATCTTAGTC
This sequence comes from Cupressus sempervirens, assembly GCA_028749045.1. Lineage (NCBI taxonomy): Eukaryota > Viridiplantae > Streptophyta > Pinopsida > Cupressales > Cupressaceae > Cupressus > Cupressus sempervirens. Next base: position 658,412,427 of record CM053786.1, read on the forward strand.
GGTGGCTCAGACTCCAATCCAGATGAAACTAACTACAATCGATCACTAAATAAGTTGGAATTGACTACTACCTTCGAAGACATTGCCAAGGGAGTAATGTTACTAGCAGGAACCATGCCAACTTCCGACTCACCAATATCACACGTGATCTTTGATACAACATCTCTAGTCTCTGTGCCATTAGTACTAGAGGCCACCACCATGTCAGGCATACCACAACAATCTACTGCAGCACCCAACTCAATTGAACCTAACTTTAGTGGGAATGAACCTGATATGCCAATGTTAGTATCAAGGATGGATGCATCCCCAACTCCACTATCTCTAACAATATTGACCGTGGACATCCTCAGATCACTAGACACTACAACTTGTGACTGTAAAAAATATGGTAAAGATTGCAGTCGCTCCAACTCCATGGTCACCTTAGTCAAATGAAACTGCGACTCCTTGAAAGCCAACTCCATACTCTCAAGAATCCTAGAAGTCACCTTGAGTTGCTGAGTAATCTCACTCACTTCATCTTCCTTGGCCAATAATGCATCATATGTTGTACTCCCCACTCCATAAGATAATCTCTGTCGGCTACCAACTGCATATAATTCTATCTCAAAATCTAAATAGCCTCCCATAAAGAGTGGATCTCTGTCAAGGAAAGATAACTGCCTTCCTACTCATCACTAGTAGGAGAACCCCATCCATAAACTGCTAACAACTGACGAGCATCATCGAAATTTTGGCAAGTGATAGCAATGTCTCGGTCACTAACTCTCAACTGATTAGACACATGATGGCACTGGCTTGACTGTCTCCTACAAACCTCCTCTGATGCACTGTCTAAAAGAGTATCCTCAAAGTTACTAGTCCCTAGAGTATTACCATCCATATCCTGTGAATCAACTCTAAAGCTCATATCAACATATGGAGTATCAAAAATTGTAGCACTGCTGTCCAACTCCTCTGTACCCAAGGAAACTAAGTCTTCAAAACTGCCCATTGCATCCTTCTGGATGTCATCAATGCCAATATGATCCTAGGACTCATCTGTACACACTGCCAAATATGAAAGATCATCAACACATTCTAGCAAGTATGGTTGACTGGATATATGAACAAAGCCCAACACCGGTGTATAAAAACTAATACCAACATTGGATAAGCTCCTAGCATAAAAAAAGACAACACCATGCAATCTGTTGTCTGACATTGTCCCTATATCCTGGATGTGAATGCAAGATGAACTCACAACATTACCAATGACTACATATGATCTACTATTTGCAGAATGCTGAGTTTCAGGAGTGCAAGATGAAACTAAACTCAATTCCATGCCATGCTTATCCCCATGTCTCTCCCAATCTTGTAATGCCAATGGAGTATTCACCAAAGAAGCTTGAGTGTCCTCAAGCTCATGAGAAAGCCTGTCAACTTCCTCCTCCTTCCTCCTCAAGGCATTTGAATAGTCTCCAACAAGGCTAAGAAGATGGTCATGATCTGATAGAAGATGTAAATAACTCAACTTCATCATTCCCATTCCTTCCCTAATCGCTTGTAAGTCAACACAAGAAGACTTTGCCTGAACTCCCTTATGTCTACCCTATAACTGAATCATCCAAATGTGATCCTCTGTCATATCCCGCATCCTGTCATGATGAGATAATGAAGTCACAATACTATCTTTGTTCACCTTCAGCTGGTTGGACAAATCATGTGAAGTACTACTTGCCTCAACCTCATGTGATGAAGCATCTAATTGTGCTTGGTACTCTTTCTCAGCAAAGTCATGAATGCTTAATGTATGCTCATCTCTACTAGGTATCTCACCATCATGCACAACAAAATCCTCATAATAATCATCTAAACCCACTACCTCCTGTGGTAGAGTAGAATTTGAGACCTCTGCCTGGCTATAAGCTAGTTTCTCAAACTCCTCATGCAAGTTCTTGGTAATTGTGTCATCTTCCCTAGGAGAAAATCTGCCAAATAAAAATCTAGTCAACTTATCCACCTTAGTTGGGTCGGACAACATGTCATTCATCATATGGTGGTGCTCAACCAACTATTCAAACATGTCATGGCTTATTTTTCTAAGTTTATCTCGAATGTCTAAATAACCATCCTTTCTAGTATTCTAACTCTCAATATCAATTGTCCAAGATCGTGTCCTCTGAGACTCTGTACTATACCTTTCCATTCTGGATAAAGTAGAGTGTAACCCCAATAGGTTATAACTTCTTCAAACACCAAGAACTAACATGCAAATAATTAGAGGTAGCATGCAACCATAGATTTTGACATGCAGCTGATTAGAAGCAACATGCAACCACCAAATTCACCAAGAACTAACATGCAAATGATTAGAAGTAGCATGCAACCATAGATTTTGACATGCAGCTGATTAGAGGCAACATGCAACCACCAAATTCACCAAGAACTAACATGCAAATGGTTAGAAGTAGCATGCAACCATAAATTTTGACATGCAAGATTTGGGTAGTTGTCAAAACTGACATGCAAACTTTTACAAACCCTCAGGCTGGCAAGATCATAGCTCTGATACCACTAAAATGTTGCTTCCTCTGATTTTATATGATATTTCAAACCTTTAATCAGATCTTTAAGATCAAACAACCAATCTTTCAAAGATCCACCAATTTCTCAATAAACCCCAAATCGGGTATACCGGAAATAGTGCCAAAAACTTCACAGCTTCACATATTATTAGTAAATCTGAAAGTGGAAATTTTTAAAGAAATTTCATTAGCATAACAGCCTAAAAAATGACATTTCCAGATCTATATAACATTTACATAACAGCTCCCAAACGGAGGATAAAAATAATGCTCATCGGGCTCTCGAAAACAACACAGAATAGCTCGAAAACACCACAAAAACACTAATAATCTATCACCGAAGTATAATCATGACCAAATACATATATTCAGCTCTATTTTAGCATCTAAAAGTATGGAATAAAGCAGCAACCCAAACTGATATGAAATACTCAACTGGAAACACCAAACTCTTACAAAAAACACACTCGAAATCTCACAAATCTGCACTGTTCGGCACAAAGGAAAACTATGCATGAGCATGCACATGGAATGGCTTCAAACTCCCATCCTTAGCCTTCTTAGAAACCTGAAAACTCCTACTCTTGGGTCTCCTTCTCCACATGTTTGGTAGCCTCTGAAGAACAACAAAGAAATGAGCAAAAATCAAGTTCTGGAATGAGCCCAAAATGCCTCCAAACCCCTTAAAAGAGGGCATAACCCTAACTCACATCTAAGAGGGGTTAATAAAACATATTTTAATAATAATTTTCATTTATTAATCCAATAGTTTCCAAAGATTAACCCCCTTTTTATGAAACTTCACCTTCTTGGGCCTGCCTGCCTTGGCAAAAATTATTATTTTTAATTATTTGAAAAGAGACATGACATTGTACTACATGCTTCTTCCCATAAGTAGCAAGGCATTTACTAGTAGTGTAGCATAGCTTTTTCTACCTCTGATATAGAATGGTTCTTCCTCTTAGTAAGTCCATTCTACTAAGGATTGTAAGGAATAATCTACTCTCTCTTGATTCCTTCTCTGGTACAGAACTTCTAGAAGTTATTTCCTTTGTACTTGCCTCCATTATCTGACCAAAGATCCTTTATCTTCCTTCCTATCGAGTTCTCCACAAGAGCCTTGAACTCTTGGAACTAACTAAAAACCTCATTCTTTGTCTTCAAGAATTATATCCTAGTATTTCTAGAGAATCACTGATAAAAGTAACATAGTACTCATATCCTCAAAGAGACTTTTTTGACATTGATCCATATAAATTTGAATGGTCAAGAAAACCTTCAGATCTGTTGTCCCTCCTTGGAAAATACACTTTTACAAATTTCCCCAACATGCATTCCTGGCATACATCATCATGCCCTATGCTCACTTTTGGAACACTTGTCACCATCTCAGAAAGCAATTTGTGCACTCCATGATGAATATAGCTCTCCAAGATCTCTAGGATTATAGCTACCCATGATTGCCTTAGGAGTATCGAACTGCAACCTATAAAGGTGACCACTCCTAACTCTAATAGTTATGGGTGATTTCTAATCCTTGTGCTTAATCAATGCAGTGTCCCCTTGAAGAGTACATTATACCCCCTATCCTAAACAACAAATATGGAAATCAACTTCATACCTAATATTATCACATGCAACACATCATAAATTGGAATTATCTTTCCATTCTCCCTCTGGAACTAAATAGTCCCTTTTCCAATTGGGTTGAGTTTGGACAACTTTCCCATAGATCTGGATATTGGTGTTCTCCTCCTTATAACTAGATAAGTACACTCTGACTCCTTCCATATGAAATTATGCCCCACTATCTATGTACTAGATAGTCTGTGAGGTTGACCTCACCATACAAGCTATAAGTATAAACTCATCTTCCATTGTACTAGAGAGTTCTTCTATACTTGCTAAAGATGCCACCTGTTTTACCTTCTTCATTTCTAAGCAATCACTGACATAGTGACCATACTCATGACATCCAAAGAACTTGACCTTAGAAGGGTCCCTCTTCTTCTTCTCACTTTGTGAATTTGATCCTTTTCTAGATCCCTTCTTTGCTTTCCCTTTCCCTGCTAGGCAATGTTTTCCTATTACACCTCACGTTTTTTACTCTTGTTGGCACCATTAACAAGACCTAGCCCAAACTCCTCCTAAGTGAAATTAGTCCATAGTTGATCCCAACTCAGTAAGGTATCTCATCCATTGACAACTTGAGCATAAACACTCCATTGTTTACAAAACACATTTAGGGCTATTCTCACTAGCTCATCATTACTAGGACTATCTCCAACAATTGCCTACTTTCCCTTGACAAGTTTAAGTCTAGTGAGGTAACTTGTAATATCTTCTCCCTAGTTCATTTGGGTATTCTTCAACTTCTCTCTAAGAATAATCTTCCAGTTGGTGGTAGCATTTTGGTACAAATTCAAAATGGCATACCACATCTTCTTTTCCATGTCTAGATATGAGATATGTGGAATAATATGATCCTTGATACCATCAAGGATAATTCTCCTTGCCTTGGCATCGTCCTTCTTATATGTTGCAAGCTATGTCACATCCTTTTGTACAACTACAACATTGGTAACATAATCCTTGATACCATTCTCTTCCAACAATAAATAAATTATGGCCTTCTAAACACCAAAATTTGAGGCACCATCCAATCTATCTTGATCTCTCAAACCAACTAAAGCCATCTCAAGGGATTAAAGCAATAATAATTTTGAAGAGATCACACTAGGTTATATAAACCCTTAATTTCTTTCCTAAGGAAAAACTCTTCTACCCTCAACACTGGTTTGATACCATGTGAAAATTCCTATTACAGCTGCTAATTTTTAATCTCCTATAATCAATGATTATTAAACTACTAGAAAATAATTCATGACTAGTATTCAAAAATAACACAACTACAACTTCACCAATAGGATACGGAAAGAAATTCACATCACAATGAACACAATATTTTTGGACAAATCATCCTTGGAAAACCCTTCAGAGAAAATCAGTTTTGCAGATGGAAAAAATATTAACTTCAAAAAATCAAGAGAAACAAAATTCCTTGCCCCTGACTAGTAGAATGTAGACAACCTCCTAATTTCTCTAGCTGATAATCCCCAATGCTATCACTGCAGCCTTGCTATCACTACATGACTATTTGCTATCACTAAAAACTCATTTTCTAACACTACAAATGCTTCTACAACTTGTGTTCCTCTCCTCACAAAATGCCTCCCTTGACCCCCCCTCCTCCCCCCTTTTTATACTACCTAACCAAGAGGTTTCTAGTTACTTCTTGATCAGGACAACCTAACCAAGAATTTTCTTGTTACTTCTTCATAACAACCTAACCAAGAAGTTTCTAGTTGCTTCTTGATTAAAACAACCTAACCAATAGGTTACTAGTTGCTTCTAGGAGTCAATTAATCAACAAATATTTCCTAATTAATCACATAAGGATGAACAACTATCCAAGCTATCTAAAGCTAACAGATGGAACATATGCACTATTTCTTAATATGTTTGATGCATGCAAAGTTGCAAGAATTTCAAAGAGCAAAACCATATTGAATAAAGATGTGGGAAGTTAATGATTTCTCTTTTCCAAACTTATGGAAAGTTTTTACTTTCTATTTTCTTTAACAATGATTGATCTATTTAAAACATCAATCTCAAAATAAAAATAATTATTAAAATATTAAGGAATCTACTTTGAAATATTGGAAAGTACTTTGAAAATGAATATTACAGTACTCCATCAACCTCATCAAGATGCATGTCTCCTAGCTAAGAAGCAAAAAAAATGTTCCTTGATAGATGCTACTGGGATTCCTTCACTTAGTCTTATTGAAATTATCTACTTGCTAATGTCAAAGGTGGTCACCTTGTTTTCTTATTTCCTTTCCTTGATTTCCTACATATGAATTGTGAAATGTAATTTTGTTAGATACTCCATTTTTGTTTACAGACAGAGTTGATGTCATTATCTTGGACAATTCTATTGAGGGCCTATTTATTACATTTTTGACAAGGCATCACATGGTAGTTGCAATATCTATAATTGGATTCTTTAGTTTAATTATGCTTTGGTGCTATTAATGAAAAAGTTTAAACATCAACCAAAATTCCAAATCTCAATTGGCTATTTAGCTAATATCATAAGTTATGTGATGTTCCCATTATCATGGAGAATCTCTACTTCTTGTTACCATGTGTAAAATGTAATGTAATATATAAGGCCTCAATAAAATTCTCTAGGATGCGCACACCCACAAGCCTTCCTTCAAATTTCAAAGAATGTGATTGTGGTTTTGTCATCCATATTTCTTACCACTTCTTTTTCAATGGTGGGTATCTACTATGATGGTTAAAGATACAAAAATGTTTCAGTTTTATAGTAATCTTAAGCATGTAAAAATTTATATCAAGGAATGGAATAAAAAAATTTCAATGACATATTTCATGAGAAGGATCAAATTAAAACTAAGTTGCAAGACATCAATGAACCCATTATTCTTCATGGTCTGGACAATGCTACTTTTCTATTCCAAAAAGAGTCACAAAATGAATGGGAAGAGCTATGTAAAAGAGAGGAAATGTACTAGAAGAAAAATTCTCATGAAATTCTTTCATGCTTCTACAAAACAAATACAAGCTGCCAATACCATCTTCTCTATTCAAGATGCAGAATTAGGTAATTTAATTTTAGATATGGTTTCCATCCAATTTGAGGGTGTAAGATTCTTCAAAAAGCTACTTGATCCCACTCTGTAGCATCCCATAGATCAGTCACAAATTAATGAACTTCTTGGTATTATCCCTAAGTTGATTTATGATGAAGACAACCATTCTCTCACAGCCCATTTTAGCATCAATGAGATAAAACATGTAATTTTTTTCATTCTACCTGATAAGACACTAGGGCTTGATTGATTTACTATCCTCTTCTATCAAAAATGTTGGGATGCTACTGCTAAGGATTTAGTGTCAACAGTGGATGAGCCTAGAAAAGGAAAAGCTTTCTTGAGAAATTTCAACATAGCAAATATTGCTCTCATACCTAAAACCAATTATCCTAGATCATGTGTACATTTTTTCCTAGTCTCATTTTATAATACTATCTATAAATTTTTTTCAAAATCTATATAAATCAGATTGAAGGGATTAGTTCCTAGCATCATTACTTTTGAGCAAGGAGGTTTCATTCCAGGTAGGAAAACTATGGAAGGAGCTTTGGTTGTGCATGAGGTTTTGCACTCTATTAACAGCACCAAAAATCCATATTTTATCATAAAGCTTGATATGATGAAGGCTTATGATAGAGTGAATTGGGACATTTTATTTAAGGTTCTTGAAAAAATTGGCTTCTCAAAAAAATGGTGTAAATGGATTAGGGCATTTTAATTGAGTGCTTGGTCTTCAATCATTGTCAATGGAGCTTCACCTAGTTTTTTTCCCTCGTCTAAGGGGGTTAGGAAGGGGGACCCATTATCTCCAATTCTATTTATTATTATGGTTGAGGCTCTTGTTTGCACTATTATGAAATAACCCAAGCAAGGACTATGGAGAGTAGACTAGATTGTTGGCACAAATATTTGGTTACTCACTCTTTATTTGTCGATGACACACTATTTTTTGGTAAGGCATCCATCCTTGAAGCAAGGAAAATTAAGAGGACTTCAAAATTATATACATTGGCTTCTAGACAGAAGGTAAATGTTGAAAAATCTAAAATCTACTTTTTGAATTTTAATGATGTCCAAGCTACTCAAACTTTTAACATCTTTGGCTTTACAGTTGACCATTTACCCTCTACATATCTAGGCATTCCATTTTTTGTTGGACCAAACAAGCCAACTTTCTAGTCAGGTGTCATTGATAAAATTAAGAATAGAGTTTCAATTTAGAAAGCTAGGTGGTTGTCCCTATCCAAAAAGATATTGTTGATCAAATCTAAATTAGATATAATTCCTAACTATTATCTAACATTTATTAAAGCCCTTGTCACAGTAATTGATCAAATTAAAAAACTTATTAGAGACTTTTAATAGAAAAATAATCTCTCAAAGGACAAAAAAATATCTTATTTTATTCCAAGACATGTATAAACCCAAGGCTTTGGGGGGTGTGGGCTTCCATGATCTATGAAAAGGAAACAAGGCGTTTGGAGGAAAATTAGTTTAGCAACTATATTTTAAATCAAATAGCAAATGCTATCAGATCATGCAACAAAAATACTTAGATAATGGGGATCCCGCTTGTGTGTTCTCTATCCTTGACCCTCCCAAGGGTTCCACAAATTGGACCTTCATGATGTCATCTCATGATGTGATTTCAAAGTATATAACATGGGAACTACATAATAGATTCAAGGTTCTATTTTGGAAGGATTCTTGGAATGACAACCCTCCTCTAGCACATATGCCTTCATTTTAGGATATTATGGATATTAATTTTAATTCTTAGGGGGATAAATTGATCCATCATGTCTGTTTTGTTGAAATATTCTCTGCGAAAGTCATTTGGAGGGATCCTTTTGACCTTCCTCTAGATGAGTAGCAAAAGGTGCATTTGCAGTAGCTTCTCGTTGATTGTAAAGTTTTTTTCTAAGAGGAGGATATCCTTAGCTGGGCTCTATTACCTCTGGTTTTACCACCAAGGATTTAAATTTGAATGCGTGGCTCATGCAACGGTTAGTCTCGGATTAGTATTTTAATGCTATGACCCACAAGTTTTTGGCCATCAGATTTAAGCGGTACCGACGGTTGGCGCCATCGCGCTATAAAGGAATTGCACGATATTTATGATAGCGCGATGACGCCCTGTCGAAACGTTGTAGGGGTGGGTCTGGCGTTTGGCGGGTCAGAAAAGTTCTTTGATGCCCTTGGTGCTATGTCGCTATCGCATATCGGCCGAAAAATCTCCATAGTGACATAGCACCCGGCAGAAATATTCACGGTGGCGAGTTCCAACGACCGGCAGAATCAGGTGTCTCAGCGAAAAATCAAAAGGAACCACGTGTGCCAAGTCAAAGTTTTTGTTGGCACGGCTAACACAGTCAGGGTTTATGATCACCACCATCGGATCAGCTCGGATCAACGGTAAGCACCATCTCGCTATGGCGGAGATGCACGGATTTTATCATGGTGACATAGCGACCATCTGCCACATGGATCGACATGGGCTAGGTCTCACCAAGGATTGCCAGATGTCATCCAGAGTGCGGTGCAGTTGCAGAGGTGGCACTGAGTGGGATGGGTCCGGTCGCAGATCGCAGAGTACGGTAGGTCAAAAGTTTCACGGCGGCGAGCAAACAAGTTTCACGGCCTGGAGGTTTCAAAAAATGGCAAGGTGCCATGGCGCCAATGGAAAACCAATGCATTTTTCGATGGCGACATAGCACCCAAACGAGAAGTTCACCATGGTGAGGAATGATCAGACGGATGGGTCCTAGCGGGTACCTTGCAAGCGCAGTCGACATGGCGAATTAGATGGGGGACACGTGTAAATTCAAGGCATGCTGTCAGTGGGCGCTATGGCACTATGGAAATTTGGTCTCGATTTTTGTATAGCGACATGGCACCTAGCTGACACGTGATCGCTCTGTGGATTAGGTCTTGGGTTGCCAGCTGGTGTTTCGTCGAACCAAATAGGGAAGTGCCATGTGTATGAGTCAGTGCACAGCATACAGCGGGCCCAGTAGTCTCAGAAGGAATGGCGAGTATTCACGATCGTCGGATCCGCAGGGATCTATGACTGGTGTTGTCTCGCTATCGAGAACTGCCCTGGAGTTAATATCGGCAACATAGCGCCCATGCGCCACGTGTCCTGGCGGGGCCACATTTTATGCCGTCGGTGCAGTTAGATTTAAGTAACCAACAGACCAACGAGGAGATGCCACGTATCAGCGAGCCTGGTGAATAAATAGAGGAGGGTTGCGGGAGGTCAAGTTTTGTGACTGTCGGATTGGAAATGGATTGGCGGCAGGCGCCATCTCGCCATGGCGAAGCTGTAGGGTTTTTTAGCATAGCGACATAGCGCCCAGTCGCACAGAAAGGGTGGTAAGCGCCCAGTCAAACATAAAGAGACTGCCAGGGTGGTGAGATCGAAGGTGTGATTGGCCTGCATGGCCGAGTTGGCTCGTCGAGCCTGTTGACTGATCGATTCTGATGGATGCACGAATCATGAATGATGAGAAATTCGAGTTTTGCCATAATCTGATGGTGTGATTAATTGCCACCAACTCGGAATGAATGCCAAGTGTAGAAAGAAACTCCATCCATCCGGTCGATCCATCTACCATGTCAGGGAATGTTGTGGTGCCGTTCTGTCTTCTCCGGGCTCTTCCTCAGAGAGATATCAGATTTCTTGGTATGTAGGCCATGTTCAATCAGATCTTTGATTGGATTCTTAGGATGGAAATTTAATGCCAGTAGGTGAGAAGTGAATGTAATGCAAAAATCTTTAGTTATGCCTAATCTATAAAGGCAATTTGGTGACCTATTCTTAGGGTGGACTCTTCCTGATTTTCTCTGCTACTGCTTGCAGACTTGCAGTGTAAAAATCCCCTTGTCTCTAAGCTAGATAAGCATCCTGTATCATCTCTTTCAGCCATCAATGTGTATGTGTATTGTTTTTCCTCTCATTGATGTATTTTTGAGATCAGTGGTCTGCATACTGTATCTATATTTGGCCTATTGAATAATATACAAGCGAAATCTTCTGTTCTTGGTGTTATTCAGTTGGTTTCCTAATCTGTATGTGGTTATTGATCGATATAAGTCTGAATGAATGTATGACTTTGGATGTTACCCTAGTTTTGTAGTGCATATATGGGTAGAAATGAGTCTGAACACTCTGTTTTGGTGCATCACCGCCTTAGATTAGACTAGGTAGATTTTCTTTCGTGCTCTCTTTCTCCCTTTTTCTTCTGAGAATAGATAGGTGCGCCTTGACAGTAAGAGGAAGCTGGCCTTCTCCAGAGACTCAACCTCGTACTTCAAGTCCCATAGCTTGGAGGTTGTTTCCATGTTTCACTAGGTTGTCCTCGCGCATAGGCCTTGGACAAGGGTGCAAACCTAAGTGACAACAGGCTCTAGAAAAGCATGGTTAGTACAACATCAAGGAAGGTTATTCATCTATGCAACATATTAAGAATTTGAGGCCCATGTCGAGAGCTTTCTCCATGTGTTGGAAAAATGTTGTGCTACCCAAAGCTGGGTGGTTTGCTTGGTTAGCACTTAGGAAGGGTATCCTTATGAGTAATAAGTTGGCTACTCTCTGAATAACCCAACCTTTCAATTGTGTTCTATGTAGTGAAGAAACTTAAATAGTTGATAACCTCTTGTTAAATTTCTCATTTGCCTCAAATTGTTGGCAATTTGTTCTTTCAAAACTTAGCTACTATATGCCACTTCCTGATACCTTATGGGCTCTCTTTCAATCTTTCTAGAATCCTTGTTTCATAGAAATTGGAATTGTGCTCTTGTGGCTGTTAGATAGGCATTATGGTGGGAGGGCAACTGATGCATTTTCAGACATGAATCTTCTTCTTTGGGCTGAGCCCAAGGCCAAATTGAGGTAAATATTGTGGAGACAATGAATGCAAACTTGATTAACAATAGATGCAATCATTATTTTTCTCTTTGGGATGGCAAAATGGTGAGATCTTTGAAAGGTTTAAATATTCCTATGAATAGGATTCCTAATCCAAATGGCCGAAGGTTAGTTTATAGAGAAACTATCAAATCGACTCAACCTAAACGTGGCTTTTGTAAAGTTAACTTCGATTTTTCATCTTGTGGTAACCCAAGTCATTCTTAGATCGAGATTTGCATTAGCAATCATGATGGGCAATTTTTGGTTGTCAAAACTTGTCCACTACCATCAAGTAGGAATAATGTTGCTGAGGCATAAGTGTTGGTCAAAGGAGTTATTTTGGCAAAATTGGGTGGTTTCACAAAAGTGCATATTGAGGGTGATTCTTTGATTATTAAAAATGCTTGCATCACCAAAAAATTGCTAAATTGGTGGATTACATACATTATGGATCGTATTTGGTAGCTTATTGACTCCTTTAGTGAATGTAGAATATCTCATGTCTATGAAGAAGGTAAAAACTTGTAGATTATCTATCAAATATGGGGTGTGATGGTGTCAGTATCTGCTACTTCAACCCAATAGCTGATTTTTATTTGTACCCTTCCATTAGAAATTTTCCAAATATGGAAAAATGTATATATGATTTTGTATACATGTTTATATATCCATTTGGCTTTGTTGGTAAGTTGTTGATATAGTGATGTTGATTTTGGGGCCTTGTTAGTACTAATACTTGTGTCTTTGTTGTTTCTCACATCACATGGCTTCAAATGGCTATCTGTATGTTTGCAATAGGAAGTATTGTTAGTCATTTTCCTAGCTAGGAACTTATGGCAGCTATGGGAAACTCTCATTAGGCATGGATGTGGCGTAGCTCAAAGAATTTAGAGTGCTTCCACTCTACTCTTTATTATTCTTGGAGTGATGATTATAACCTGACAAGGTCTGATCTATTATCTAATACTTGAACCTTGTGATCATTTTTTTCTATTGCATCTGAATGATGAAATAGGGTTTTCTTGCTAGTTCTTTCCCTATAGAGTTCTCAAACTAGCATCTTATTATTAAATATTATTTAGTGGCTTTGCCTACCTGTGGGTAAAAAAAATAAAATAAAATTCTCCAAGATAATGACATCGCTTATGTCCTAAACTTAAGGTGTCTGACCAAATTAGACACTTCATAGTTGATAATCATCAAATTAAACAAAGTTTAACTAGCATATATAAAAATTTAAATAATTTTCTTTTAAATTAAGCCAAGATATATCCAATTTCAAGATATCTAATATTATAAATAGAAATAACTTAGTTAAATTTTGGATTGAGAAAGTGAGAAGGTTAGAAATAAACAAAAACTAAAGTTATTAAAATTATAAATATGACATTGAGAAAGTAAGAAGATTCTAAATAAATAAAAAATAAAGTTATTAAAATTTTAGATATAATATTTTTAACTTTTATTTTTAATAATAGGTAACTAATCAATAGTTTGTAAAGATATTTCATAACAAATGTTTCTTGAAAGAATCTTTGCAATGGAAGAATAAATGTAGACATTCACAAAAATACATTCAATAAACAACCAACTAACAAAACAAAGAGATTAGAATTTATATAAATAAGAAGTTTGAATAAACAAAGATATACCATACAATATTTTAATTGAAATATTAAAAAAATATTAATACAAAAGTTGAATATCAAAAATAGGTTCATTCCTTCACATAATTACATTATTTGAATCCTTTAAGAGAACAGTTTAAGGGAATAGATGTTTCTACCATATACTTTCCAAAGTTAGATAAATATTGTACCTTAAACTTTACAGCCAAAGAAACAACTTGATATTGCTCTTCTTAGATTGTTGAAGTTAGTTACATTTAATTTCATATAGCAGATTTCTCTAATGCAAGAGGTACAAAAATATGGAACAAACAATAAAAAACTTACACTAATAGCTTATGAATGTCTACATTTATTCTTCGATTGCAAAGATTATTTCTAGAGATATTGAAATAATTTTATAAATTACTGGTTAGTTATCTATTATAAACAAAAAAAAAAATGTTAAAAAGATTAAATCTATAATTTTAATAACTTTATTTTATTTATTTTTTACAATCTTCTTACTTTCTCAATGTCAAATTTATTATTTTAATAACTTTATTTATTTATTTTTTTACAACCTTCTTACTTTCTCAATCTAAAATTTAACTAGGCTATTTATATTTATAATACTAGACATCTTAAAAGGCAAGAGCCTACAACACAACAGTAAATTGTGAACCTCTTATCTAAAAGATCTCGATATCTTTGACATAATTTAAAAGAAAAATATATATATTTGAATTTTTAGATATATTAGTTGAATTTTTTTTAATTAGATACTTATGAACTGTGAGGTGTCTAATTTGGTCAGACACCTTAAGTTCTGAACATGAGGTATGTCATTATCATGAAGAATTTTATTAAGGTCCTATACGTTACATTACAAGAACCGGAGATTCCCCATGATAATGGGACCATCACATCGCTTATGATATTAGCTAAATAGCCAACTGAGATTCGCATGCAATGTATACGCTCTCAATATAATTGTCCAAGATAATGGCATCGGCTCTGTCTAAAACAAAACTGAAGTATCTGACCAAATTACATTTCACGATTCATAAGTAGCAAATCAAGGAAAACCTAATAAGAAAACAAGGTGACCACCTCTGACATTAACAGGTCGGCAATTCCAATAAGACTAAGCGAAGGAATCTCAGCAGCGTCTATGAAGGCACAGTTTTTGTGCTTAGCAATATTCAATTGAAAAGTACTTTCCGAGATTTCAAACTAGATTCCTTTTTATTTTGAGATTGATGTTTTAAATAGATCGGTCTTTGTTAAGGAAAATAGATAGTAAAAACTTTATATAAATTTGAAAAAGAGAAACCATTTCCCACGTCTTTATTCAAGATGGCTTTGTTCTCTGAATTTCTTCATGCATCAAACATATTAAACAATAGTGCTTACGTTCCATCAGTGTGCATGCTGAGTGCCTTCGTAGTTTTCCTGTGGGTTCTGGTTAGATTTAATGCCCAGAGGAAAAGTAAGTTGAGTTTAATTTTGCCCCCCGGACCATTTCCATGGCCTGTCATTGGAAATCTGAACCAGCTCACAAAACTTCCTCATCGTGGCCTTGATGAACTTCGTAAGAAATATGGACCCATTATGATGCTCAAATTGGGTTCTTTTTCTGCAGTTGTGGTTTCTTCTTCTACCATGGCTAAGGAATTCTTGAAAACCCACGATACCGTTTTTGCCAGCAGACCTCGAACTGCTGCGGGGAAATACCTGGGATATAATTTCAAGGATGTGGGATTGTCTCCGTACGGGCCTTATTGGAGGCACATGAGGAAGCTGTGCGTAATAGGATTGCTGAATAGCAAAAGGATTGAGTCATTCAGAAGTGTAAGAGAGGAAGAGGCTCATCTCTTTGTTCGTTCAGTGTGGGAGATTTCTGGGCAGGGAAAGACGCCCGTTAATCTCACAAACATGCTCGCATCCTATTCCTTAGCAACCATGTGGCAAATGCTTTCCGGCAACAAATTCTCTTTTCACACTGGGACTGATCGGTGTCATCGCGGTGAAGAGACAATGAAGATGTCCTCTGAGGTTTTCGCTGTAATTGGAAAGCTCAGTATAGGAGATTTCATTCCTTACCTGGATTGGATGGACGTGCAAGGTGTGAAGCAGCGCATGAAAAAGGTACATAACCTTTTCGACCAGCTTGTTAAGAAAATAATACAAGAGCACCAGCAGCGCAGGGAAAACTTGAACAAAGAAGAAAAGTTGAACAAAGAACATGATGGGAGGAGCTTCGTTGACGAGCTCTTGGAAATGGAAAGTCTTGATGGAAGGGAGATCACTGAGGAAAACATCAAGGCCATTGTTTTCGTAAGTATTGACCGTTTGCAATCAATTAAATCGGTGCTATTTTATTTTTTCTATTGATCTGACATGGGTATGTTGTATTTGTAGGACATGCTTATAGCTGGAGTTGAAACAACTTCCATCACATTGGCTTGGTTGATGAGTGCGGTGATTCAAAACCCTAATGTGGCAAAGAAACTGCAAGGGGAAATAGAGTTGATAGTGGGCAGAGAAAGGACAGTGAAGGAGGAGGATGTGGCAAACATGGAGTACTTGCATTGTGTGGTGATGGAGACTCTGAGGTTGTATCCTGCGGGACCCTTGCTATTTCCACACGAATCCACGCAAGATTGTACAGTTGCGGGATACTTCATTCCTGCAAGAAGTAGGGTCATTATCAATGCATGGACAATTGGAAGAGACCCATCGTTGTGGGAGGATCCTCTTGTATTCAGGCCAGAGAGGTTTTTGGGTAGAGATATTGATCTTGTGAGGGACAAGGAGTGGTTCGATATGGTTCCTTTTGGGGCAGGAAGAAGAGGATGCCCGGGGGCCAACATGGCCATTGTGAGTATGAAGCTTCTTTCGGCTCAGCTGTTTCACTGCTTTGAGTGGAGTGTGGATGGGGAGTTGGATATGACCGAAGGAGCTGGAGCATCCATGCCCAGAAGGACAGAACTTGTGGCTCTCGCTCGTTTGAGGATCGAAGCTTACCTTTAGGAATTTTAGCTAATGTCCATGGTCTTCACTCACTCTCTCATTTTAGTTAGATTAGCCGTTTAAACATTATGCATTAAGGCTTTATTATGCGTGGTGTCTATATCACTCGTTTAAATAATTACTGCTTGTTGGATATTGTTTGAGATATTGTTTGAGAGGTTTAGTTCCTTTCTTATTTCAGGTAGTCTATATCACTAGTTCAATTCTGATTGTTTGCTGGGTATTGATTGAAAGGTTATATTAAATGTTCAGTTTGTAAAGAGCTGCTCATTAACCAGTTAGAGAAAAAATTCAATTTCAATGAATGTGTGTCTATTTTTATCAACCTTGTTATTTGTGTATGATCTAGTTTGAGAATTACAAAATATTTTATCTTTTCAAAATACTTCTTAAATAATAAATTTTGACATTTAGAATGAATATTTTGACAATTGAGATTGTCTATTAGATTGAGATTGTATTGTTAACCTGTAAGGAACTTGTAGATTAGATAAAAAAATATTACAAATTATATATTAGAAACTATATACTATGCTTGTAGATATTCTACACAATATCTTAAAATATTTGTATTTTTTTTATCGTCATTTAACTTCTATTCTGTCCAATTCAAAGAATATTAAACAATTTTTGGTTTAAAAACATAGTTTATATGAAATTTGAAATAGTGTAAATAAACAAATTATTTGTTTAGAATGGTCAAATAGATTATAAATAATAAATATAAATAATTTACTATTAAAAGTCAATGTGTCTATAAGATAAAGAAGACATAATGAAAGTGATTGTAATAAGAAACTATTTCTTATGTGTGTATTATTTCCAATTTTAATAATGGAATTGATATACTTACTAAAAACTAGTTTTTAATTTCTACTTCAATAGTCAAAACAATTTCACTTCTATACAATTCCATAGTTTAATCAAGTAATTAAAATTGAACTTTGAAATTTGAGGAGAATTAATTATGAAATAATTTATACTTAAAATATACTAATAATTAATTATGTACAAATAATTAAAAGATGTTTGCAAAATTTAAAGCAGAAAAAAATGCGAGCTGACCCATCAAAAAGGAATGTTGCAGAACAGTTACAAGTCAATAATAACACATTTTAACCTACCCACTTTCTTAATTCAAAAACCTCCACATCAAAAGTGTCCAAAATTCTAACCATCATTAAAAAACTACAAGTAGTATGAACCATAATATATACATAAACAATAAAATAATAGAGTCTGACAAAGCACCATGAACAAAGCCCATAGAGACCAAGTGCCAAAATAACCATGATAACAAAAAATTAAAAATAAAACCAAGAGGAGAGCTAACTTTCCTTCCTCTTATCTTTCTCTTCCAACTTATCCAACAACAACTATAGACGATCATCATCCATGAAATTATAAATGGTGAGCCCATGGTGTCTACCCCAACTATTGAACTGAGACCTTATTTCTACACATTGAGGAGGTGAAGAGTTGATGCAGCAAAGTGCATCACCTTGACTGCAAACCTGGTAACATCATCAAATCTCTACTCAAGAATTCCTACCTCACCTCTACTTCTTGAAGCTCCTATTCATGTCCCCTACTCCATCCATATTTTTCTTATTTTCACCTCCAAAGGTTCCTAAGCGGTCCTTATCAAGAGTTTGTTTTTGTTTTCCCTACTAACGAGGGGGGAAGGTTAGAGTCTCACACTTCTTACCCATATTTTTCTATAGTGTAACTCCTTTAGGTGTTTGAGATATGGGAATGAATAAGGATTAAATAAATGGTTTCTGCTACTTTACCTTCACTTCTCATATCCTCAAACTTGTCGACAATGTATTTCATTTCAAAGGCTTTACTTTTCTATCTTTTCTAGGGAGCTTCATTTGCCATTACTAGTGGATTCTAGGCTAGGAGGGCTCTGAATTTTTTGCCGAGGTTTCATATTTACACTTCTTCTTTTTTTTCTAAAGGATCTCCTCTTATCAACTTCTCTTTCCACATCCAACTCCACAGTCCAAATATTAATCTCCATCTTAATTTTCCTAGGGATGTTGTACAGAGAGGACTCAAGGCTTTTGGTATCAAAGATAGAAATCACTGTAGTGAAGATTTTTAGGGCCAAGGTAGAAATAGTTGGCTTAGGGAGGACAACCTAAACATTGATAAGGTTGGCAGGTCAAAGAGTTTTGTGAAAATTGAACTATTTAAACATAAATTATTGGTGGAGGATATTATAAGATTTGTACCTTTTTTCATCTTCCTCATAACCTTGAAAATAGTATGTCCTATAGAGTGAAGGACAAGGTAGGCAAACAAGATGAGATCATGATTTTGAAAGTAGCTTAAAATGGGGAAATGATAGTAGCAAAAATAATAATATCTACCCTTCAATGTTAGTTAAACCATGATAGCATAGCATACCTCTTTCAAAGGATTTAGCAATGTCATTCTAAAAAATCCACAACGTTCACATGATGAAATTTTACCCAACTAAAAGAACTAGTTGAGGTTGCCTTCATCTACAACACTAGTTTATTTTCTCCAATTTCTACCATCCAAGGATAAACCATTGACTTTAGCAATGACTTCCTCATTGATCTCAAACAAGATCCCATTCGTAATCACTTGCTTGTTGTTCTAGGTATTAAAAAACTCAATAGAGATAGACTCTTCATAACCCTTAATACATTGCAAAAATGACACCGAACCACCCTACTTTAGATAGTTCCAATCAAATTTATTAAATTTTTGAATGAAGCTCAACTCGATGTAAACTAGGTTGCCAACCATTTCTCCACTCTCCCAAAAATCCTCAACCAAATCTTTAGAAATATCTAACATTAACCTAGCTAGAATTGATAATAACACTAAAAAACTAGTAAGAACAACACTCAAAAACTTGAGAATGAAGCAATTATAATGAAAAATATCCAAATGAAAATGCTTCATGTAATAATTACCCACTATGGGAAACTCCACCATAAGTCATAATGAGCCTTTATACTTCTCGTTTGATGCTAGCCATAGATTCTTTCACCATTAGTATGAGTACTTTCATTAATTAAAATACAAATTCTTTTACTCCTAACAAAATTATAACAAATCTTGTAATTATTATTGTTATGATTTAGCGACATATCTTTCTCAAATTGCACATCACTTAATGGACCATTCAAAACCCTAATTTCTATTTTATGAAACACAAAAGTAAACAAAAAAAAATTAAAGTAAACTTGTTAAAGTAATCAATATCTTAAAACCATTAAAATTTGACAAAGGTGGACACATCTTAAAGAGATTTAACCTTATATTTGAAGAAGAACTATCCTTTCTTTGTTAATTTTACACAAACACAGATAACCTTGTTCTTCAATTTCATCCTATATCTTCCCAATGCCATTGTCATTTTTTGCCAAAATGTTTGTACTTGTTGAAGAGGGTAAAATTCATTTTCTCTAGCAAGGAGAGTGCCAATTATAGCTTTAGTATCTATGTGTTCATCATACATCCCAAGAACCATAACTTTACCAATTTTTTGGTCTTTTTTCAACACATTAATCCCCTTGCCATTAAGTTGCATGCTTTGTTTTTCTATTAAAAAAGAAACGAAAAATTAACTTATATTTTTAGGCCTTAATTGTAACTTTAATTCATTCAATGAATTAAAAATGTCATCAAAAAATTGGTAGCATGCACAAATGAGATTTCACACTCTATAAATAACTAAAATACTTCTCCAATACAACAACATTCTTGTTAGTGTGTACTCACATAAGGGTTAAACCAATTTCTCTTATAAGATAAATGGATCAATTAACTATAGTTATTAAACATAAATTATTAATCAATTTTAAATTTATTAATATCTACTTTGAAATAGATATATTTAATGAATTTTATCAAGTTTCCACTATCCATTTTGAAATCTAATTTTGGATTCAATAATATATATAATTTTTATCATCAATGCTTCATATCACACTCTCTATTCCATCATTAGGATGAGAATGCAAGAATAAAATGGTACAATGTGCAAACTAAGCCTCACTTGTGAAGAATAAAATAGCGATAAGGTGAGCACAAATTGAGGAGGAAGAAAATTCATAAAATAGAGGAGGAATAAATAAATGAGGGAACACAACAAAAAGACAATAAGAAACCAACTAACCAATAAGATAGGATAAAATAACTTGAAAAATAAACCAAAGTAATAAATAGAAGAATAACAAAACCAAGTGATTGAGTGAACGAAAAAACCCTATGAATATCAAATTACATTAATGACAAAACAGTAAATAACTAATAGGAGAAATCAAAAAGTAAATCCATACAAAGACACATGCATATGGATGAATGGATACAATATTTAAAACTCTTGTATATTGTATATGAGATTTAAATAAAATATAGAACCTATACTAATTAACTATCAAAAATTAATTCATAGCTAATATCAAAAAATAACACAATTGAAAATTCACCAATAAAATACGGAAAGAAATAAGAAACACAATGACACAATATTTTAAGACAAATCATCCCTAGAAAAACCCATATTATAAAACCAGTTCTACAGATGTGGAATTATATTAAACTTTAGCAAATCAAGAGATATAAAATTCCTCACCTCTTACTAGAAGAACTTCAACAACCTCCCAATTTCTCTGGATAATATTCCTCCACTGCTATCCCCAACACTATCATTGTGCCCTTGCTAACACTGCAAGATTATTTGCTACCACTACAAATACTTCACAAAACTTGTGTTCTCCAAATGCCCCTTGACCCCCTTTTATACTACTCTCATTGGAAAACCAATGACCGAGATTGATTCTCAATCGACTATTGAGATTAAAAAAACTTAACAACCCTAACCAAGTTGGTTACTAGTTGCTTCTAAAAGGATTCAATTAATTAATTAATATTTGTCCTAACTCTATCCCATTAGTTATTAAAACAAGTTTTTTCTTATTAATCATATATGGATGAATAGTTATCCATAACTACTAAAACCAACACTCCCTATTAGGGACAAATTTGTTCTGCATGACACCTAAGTTATCTTTGAAGAAGATGAATTTAGCCTTCCTCAATGCCTTAGTCAAAATGTTTGCTACCTGCTCCTCTTTATGAACAACACTATATTCTTAGACAACTTGATGCAACTTAGGTTGTCATAGGGTATCATAATAGTCTCAAAGTTCTAACCAAATAAGGCCACTAACAACTTTTGAATCCATATAGCTTCACATGTCACCATGCTAGCTTATTTCTTTTTTGCTTCTGCTAAACTCAGAGCCACAAACTTCTGCTACCTTCTTAACCAAGATACAACTCTTGATCCCAGCATGAAACAATACCCTAAGGTGCTCCTTTGTCTTTTGTACTACCTGCCTAATTTGTGTCAATATAGCCTATCAATCTGATACCTTCACCTTGAACATATCCGATCCCATACTCAACTATACCATGTGGGTAACACAACACATGCTTAGCCATTTTCCAATGCATTTTGTCACACCCGGAAGGATAGGATTTGATAGATCCTAACCCCATGGCAACCAACAAATTCTAGTTGATAGGTGGGGGAAACTATAGTGGTGGGAGGCATAGGTCTTATTGGTGGGATTTCTATTAGTGGGAGGCATCTGAAAGAAGGATATATAGAATTATATACTACATATACCTACCAGATAATTCATTGTTCAATATATACAAGGTCCCCTAGCAAATAGTAGGCATAGTCATGTATGTGAGGCACCATCCATTCTTTATCTTTGGCTAGACAATCGACAACCAGACATTCTTTCTCTGGACTTGCCCCATCTCCACAGGCATTCATGCTATGACTATGGGGTAGGGGAACCTTCTAGTCCCACCCAACCTTGGCCCATAGGGGAGAATGGGGAAACTATAGTTTCCCACCAACTAGTTCCCTACTGGTGCAGGTGAATAGTTATTGTGCATCAAAACTAACAATGTTACAGAGGACCCTATTATTTCTATGGTCCCAAGTGCCTGGTGGGGGAAAGTTAGAGTTACATTTGTCCAAGATCCCTATTCAAAAAATTTCAAAGGTAGGGCACCTGGCTTCTTCAATCCATAGTTAGCAAAGGGTGGGTTCAGTTCATCCCCCATCCCCTAGTATCGGGTGGGGCTGGCCCTAGGGGAGTTCGCAGATGTGTAAAGCGGTAGCGATCTACTATTCGATAATGTAGGAGTGAAAGCCATTGATCAAGGCTAATCCAATATCCTCCCACCCTCGGAAGCCAACTGGTAGTAAACAAATCCAATCGAGAGGAGAACACCTCTCCTAATGAAGGTCAAAATAGGTCCAATAGCAAGTCGATCTCTTCCATGCTTCAATCCCACCCCCTACCCTATTATTCTCAGTCATTTCTTTATTCGAATGAGGGGCATTGGGATTGAATGCATTCTTACCTCTTACTAGTGGGAGTGATCAGAAGGGAGCTATCTACTGCAATTCGACGTTGATCCCTTGCTCTTCAAAGTGCTTATGGTAAGGGGTGATCGAGACCTTGGGGTAGTGGGGATTGGAAATGCTAAGTCTAGTAAGGGTGGGTTAATGGAAGGGTATAGGGTCTTGGACATGCATCAATCCCAATCTTTCTTTCCTACTAGCCTATCTGATCATTCATAGAGGAGGGTGGGAGCTATAGCCAAAAGAAACTATAGGCATGAACAATACATGCATAATTATTTCTCCATAGGGGCCCTCTGCATGGATGTTGGCTAACTATAAAGGTAGGGCATCATTGCCAGATTCTATACTACACATGGGTGGGCATGTGAGCATTCAAAATCGAACCTCTCAAATTCTATGGGCTGGACTACCAAGGATAGTTTCCCATATAATTTTAGGGGTCAGGATCCCTATGATTCAACATGGCATCAGCCTACTAGAATAAGGCCCCCCTCAAATAGCAGGGGTCCTTCCCCTTCCCCTTAAAATAGTGGGGTAGGGGTAGGGGTGGGGGACTAGGCAATCAAGGAATTCTACAATAATAGAATAATAGGGGCCACCCACCCAACTAAGAAGTGCCTCATTAAATGCCCTACTATTCTCAAAAAGTAGGCCAGGTGGCAATTGTACTATGTATAAGGGATCAAACAAGTACTATTCATAAGGGGCCCCTTAATGATTATTGGGGGTGGCATGTTATGTATAGAAAGGACCAGGTGGGAGGGTTAGTGTTGGCATGTTACGTCTAGAATCCCCTGTATAATATAGGCCCCAAACCCTTATAATATAGGACCATACAACTCTATGGGGCCTCTGCATGCACTAGTGTATTTGGGGGTAGCAGCAAGGAAGAGGTTTTGTCTTGCTCATATGACTAGTTTAGTGACCAAACTCAATTCCACTAATCAACCATCCCATAGAATTATAGGGCATAACCCACATTATTCACCAGGCATCTAGGTCATATGACTACAAAAGTGACCCCTCCCCCCCCCCCCCCCCCCTTGACACCCCACTCCCCTAATAATAATTGGACTCTCACCACATATAGCTCATGCGAACCCCGCTGCTCACCATTATTGGCAACATCGAAAGTTCTCGATTCAACCCAATACTATTGCTGGTCCTCTAGGGCTCTAAGTGGCTGGCCTACTCAAAACTAATTGATAGTAGTTAGGAGAGCGCATGAATACCTTGAAGCTGATTGCATCCCTAATAATCTATTTAGGGGGATTATTTGGCCCATTGGTTTAGGGGTAGTTCCCACCACACCAATTATGTTCACCCTCCACCTTCTTTAACTTGGAATAGACTAGATCCACTAACCACATGAGGAGATAACATAACATGAATCTAGTGTCAATGGCACTTGCACCTCTACCACTCATGAAAACTTCTCTATGCCACTCTTCATAGCCATTGCGAGTCTCTTTCTTTCTATAGTAGTAGATCCACTCTCACTCTATATTGATTATTGATGAGTGCTAGCAGGCTCATGTTTTGGAACTATAGACAAGATGGTAAATTGACTAAGGGAATTTACTACAAATGTCTATGTCTGGCCAAGTGGAGACTAAATACATAATTAAACCAATCAATTGTCTATATAAAGTGGGATCTACATCCTTCTCTCTAAATGTATCTACCTTCCTCCAATTCATGATCACAAGTGTAGACATGGCTTTGTAATCTTCCATCCTGAATTGCTTTAAGATTTCAATGTAATATTTCACTTGACCAAGGAAATACTCTCCATCTATTTGCCACACTTCCATTCTTAGTAACTAGTGCATAAGTCTTGAATCCTTTATCTCAAACTCTTATGCAAGATCCCTATTACAATCCTCTATGACCCATAGTGAACATATAAGGAAAACATCATCCACATAAGGAACAAGAATGGGAACTTCACCCCCAACCACCAAGTAGTAAAGGTTAGAATCTTCCCCACTTCATAAAGCACATTTCCTACAAGTATTTATCAATGTGCTCATACCAAAATCTAGAAGTTTGCTTGAGTCTGTACAATGCATTCTTCAATCTACAAACATGGGTCTCATTGCCATGTGCTACGAAGCCTTCTAGTTTCTCTATGTATACTTGCTTCTATCCTAAAATCCATTTTATGGATTTTCAATCCCATCCATGTTAGAAATGAGATCACAGCTCATATGGAAGTATACCTAACCACTAGAGAAAATTTCTCCTCATAGTCCAATCCCTCTTTTTGAGAGAACCCCTTTGCCACAAACCTTGCCTTGTATTTATCAATGCTACCATCCAAACAATGCTTTATATTATAGATCTAGTGTGCTCCAACTACTACTCTATCATTTGGTCTAGGAACTACCTCTCACTAATCATTCTACATTATTGAGGAGTGTTCCTCAACCATAGCATCTCTCCATACTTGATGTTCTATAGCACTCTGATAGCTAGAAGGTTCACTATCTGGTAAATGACTAACTAATGCCACATAGTTATTAAACTTGGCTAGTTCTCTCTATTGTCTAGTACTCCTTCTATGAGCTCCCACAAACTCTTGAGTATCCTTTTGTATCTCTTGAAGCTCACAATTTCTACTACCAACTACATAGGATGAAATATCAACCTCTACCCATTCTAGATGCATTTCTTGTTGCACATGTTTCTCCATACTTAGTGAATGTTCACCACCTAAGTTTATACTTGTACTAGTAACTATACTTGAGATTTGTTGCCCTTGACTAGGTCTTGGAGCTTTTATTAGCTGCTCACTCTCATCATCTTCTAGAAAATTCTTAAGACCTTCTAAATGCCTTGTCCTCCATGAACTTAATATCATGTCTGACTATAACTCTTCTTGTCCTAAGGATACAAATCTGATATATCTTTGAGGTTTCACTTTATAGAACAAAGTACCCTCTCTATATATTATAATCTAACTTGGTATTTGTATCACCTAGAATATGACAATATGCCAAAATCCCAAATATCTTGAAGTGACCAACATCTGGCATCTTTCCTATGAGATCTTTCTCTAGCACCATCTTTCCTAGAACCTTGTGTGGAACCATGTTTTGAATGTAAACTATTGTACTATATGCTTCAACCCATAAATAGAGAGGCATGTCCTAGCCATGTAGCATAGCACTTTCCACCTCTCATATAGAATGGTTCTTCCTCTTGAAAATGCCATTTAACTATGGATTGTAAGGAATAGTCCACTCTCTCTTGATTCCTTCCCTAGTACAAAAATCCTAGAAGTTATTTCCTTGGTACTTGCTTCAATTATCTGACTGAAGAATGCTTATCTTCCTTCATTTTGAGTTCTCCATAAGAACCTTGAACTCTTAGAATCAACTTAAAACCTCATCCTTGGTCTTCAAAAAGTATATCCTGGTCTTCTTGGGGAAATCATCAATAAAAGTAACATAGTACTCATCCTCTAAGAGACTTTGTCGACATTAGTCCATACATTTGAATGTACTAAATCAAGAACCCTATTAGAATTGGTATCACTCCATGGAAAAGATGCTTTCACAAACTTCCCCAACACGAAACCCTTGCATACATCATCATTCTTTGCACTAACCTCTAAAACGCTTGGCACCATCTCATGAAGAAATTTAAAAGTGCTCCATGAGTGTCTTAGTTGTATAAAATTATAACCTATAAAGGTGAACACTCTTAACTCTAATAGTTATGAGAGATTTATAATCCTTATGCTTAATCAACATGTGTCCCTTTAAAGAGTACATTATACCCCTTATCCTTAAGAACATATACAAAAATAAGATTTATACCTAACCATGGCATATGCAAAAAATCAAGAAGTAGAATTATCTTTCCAGTCTCCATCTAAAACTGAACAACCATTTCCCAACTGAGTTGAGGATGGACAAGTTTCACATAGAAATCTAGATATTGGTGTTCTCCTCCATATAGCTAGAGACATACTCTTTAAATCCTCACATATGAAATGATGCCCCACTATCTAAATATCAAACACACTATAGAGTTCTTCTGCACATTCTCAAACTGACCATACAAGCTATGAGTGCAAACCCATCTTCAATTCTAGTGGAGAGGTCTTCTACACTTCATAAAGCTACCATTCACTTCTTTCCCTTCTTTCTCTATAGAAAATCACTGACATAGTGGCCATACCCTTGATGACCAAAGCACTTGAACTTAGAAAGGTCCTCCTCCTTCTTCTTCTTCTAAGTTTGTGAATTTGATCCTTTTCTAGACCTCTACTTTTCTTTCCCTTTCCTCACTATGCAAATATTCTCTTATTCCACCTCATTTTTCTTACTCATGTTGGCCACATTGACAAGACTTAGTCTAAAATCATGTTGAGTGAAATCAGTCCATAGTTGATCCCAACTTGGTAAGGTATCTCATCCATTGACAACTTGAACAAAGATACCTAATTTCTTAGTAAACCCATTTAGGGCTATTCTCACTAGCTCATCATCACTAGGTCTATCTCCATTAGCTACTGAATCACTCTTGACAAGTCTAAGCTTGGTGAGATAACTTATGATGCATTCTCCCTAGTTCATCTAGGTATTCTTTTACCTCTCTCTGAGAATCATGTTCCTATTGGTGGTAGCATTCTGGTATAGATTCAAAATGCCATCACACATCTTTTTGTTATGTCTAGCTTTGAGATATGTGGAACAATATGATCCTTAACACCATCAAGGATTATCCTCCTCACCTTGGCATCATCCTTCTTGTATGTTGCAAGTTGTGTTGTAGCTATAGGTATAGCTACAACACTAGTAACATAATCCTTGATACCATTCTCTTTCAACAATAAAGAAATTTTGGCCTTCTAGATAGCAAAATTTGAGGTACCATCCAATTTGTCTCGATCACTCAAACTAGTTGAAACTATCTCAAGGGATAAAAGCAATAACAAATCTAAAGAGATAAGACTAGTTTTAATATACCCTTAATTTCCTTCCTAGTAAAAAACTCATCTACACTCAACACTGCTCTGATACCATGTGAAAATTCCTATTGCAATCAGTTATTATTAATCTCCTATCTTAAATGACTATTTAACTGCCAAAAATTAATTCATAGCTAATATCCAAATATTATACAACTACAACCTCACCAATAAAATATGGAAAGAAATAAGAAACATAATATTTTTTGACAAATTGTCCTTAGAAAAACTTGTAAGGGAAAACTAGTTCTATAGATGATAAATTATATTAAACTTCAAAAAATCAAGAGATATAAAATTTCTTACCTATTATTGGTAGAACTCTGACGACCCCCCACTTTCTCCTACTAATATTCATCCATTACTATGGCTAACATTGCAAATATTTCACAAAACTTGTGTTCTCCAAATGCCCCTGACCCTCATACTAACCTTGTTTGAAAACCAAAGGACAAGATTGATTCTCAATCGAAAATCGAGATTAAAAAAACTTAACAATACTAACCAAGATTGTCTTAAGTTGCTTCTAAAAGGAGTATATTGATTAACAAATATTTTTCCCCACTCTAGCCCATTAGTTAGTAAAATAATTATTTTCTTATGAATCACATATGGATGAAAAAATATCCAAAGATAATAAAATTATCGACTACATATCTAGTACCAAGCATAGACATAGGAGGAGTAAATAATGTTATACTGAGACATTTCCTAAGTATAGCCAAAGACCCAAAACTCTCTGTACTAGATTGTGACATCAATACCATCAATAATTTGAGTGCATAGAATGTGTGCTATATCCATCCAGTGCATGACGATGCCTCCCATGACTAAGGAACACTATTTGTTGACTACATTACTAAGTAGTATGCTTTTGTTAAATGTGAAGAGTGCCAACTCAAATTTCCACCCTTAAATATTACACATTAAAGGAGAAATTAAGTTTGGAAAAATAAGTCAATTTTGGATAGATCCAAACCTCAGTATAGGTGTTTAAAACTCAAACCACCATCAAAATCTCATTAAAGAAATATATATTGTCCTAACCAATTCCTAATTTGATACCATTTAATAGTAACTCCTAGAATGTATGTCTCTTTTTTGTATTTTCAGCCAAATAGAAGTGTAAATTTCACTACAACTTTACTAAACAAATATAAAACAGACAGTTCATAGAATCTTAAATCGTTACTATAAAAAAAGTGGTTAATGCCAAGGGAATTTTTGAATAAAGTTGACTTAGGAAAAAAAAGACACAAATTATCAAAGAGAATTCATCATATAATAGTTTGAACTATTTGACAAAACAAAGTATTCCAACTTATTTATGAGATAGTTTACACATAACATGAAATAAAAACATGGACTCACATATAAGACTAATGAGGAAACCTCAAAGTTTTGTCCATGCACACCATTGTGAAACCATGAATT
Source organism: Cupressus sempervirens (assembly GCA_028749045.1). Classification (NCBI taxonomy): domain Eukaryota; kingdom Viridiplantae; phylum Streptophyta; class Pinopsida; order Cupressales; family Cupressaceae; genus Cupressus; species Cupressus sempervirens. The sequence continues at coordinate 658,442,094 of CM053786.1, forward strand.
AAAACTACAACATGAACAACATAAATTTCTCAAATTTGACATTAATTTCTAGAGGCATGTTTGGAGCCTGAGACAAAGAAGAGCCACAAGATTTGCACTTCTAGACATGTCAGTCCAATCCCTTTGTTTATATCAAAATCACCTTCCATAGTCCAGTTAAAGAAGTGAATCAACTGAGCTGAAATAAGGTTGATGCTCACAATGGCTATGTTCATTATGTTGGGATAAGGTTACTCAGCCTTACCACAATTTATTTCTTTATTTTTGCTTTCATGGAAAGTTTCAAAATGAAGCTGGATTCTTCCACAAGAAAAGTCTTGGTGTAGAAAAACCAAAAGCTTCTATTTTTTGGTGATTTATTCTCTTATGCTTTGTATTATGCAAGGCTTGTGCATAAGGAAGTTTCTAAAATAATTTGTAGATGCATTGAATGTAGATGCTTTAAAAATTATTTCCTCTTGTATGAAAACTCTATAAGTACAAAGCATTGTTGTAGAAAATTAAGAGAGATGTGAGAACTTATATGCATAGGGTTATGCTACCAAATTTTTCCTAGAATGGAGCAAGATGTAAATCTCCATGTGAAGGCTAAAAATGTATTGTAACTTGTTGAATAATACATTAGCTTGATGGTTTGGAGGGTGGGATTTTTTACCTGGAAAGGTTTTCCCCACATATATTTGTGTTCTCTGTTATGTGTCATTCTTCTAGTTAATAATTGTAGAATAATAATCTATATGTTGTAATGTTGTTGAAATTTATTTAGATTGGTAAATTGAAATAACTTTTCTTTAAGGTTTTAATTGTGGAAAATCAACTATGTCTATTTTCATTGTTATAGCATGGTAGTATGCACTTGTATTTTCTTAATAGAAGTTGTTAAAGGAACTATTAGACAAGATGTACATATTGATCTCAGATGAATTTTTGGGGTGGTCTCATTTCCCTTCAATTGGTATCAGAGCTCAGTTTTATGAATTGCATGTTTCGTGGATGTGAAGATTCATAATGTTTTTGGTTCTAGGTATTTCTTTTGTTAATATTTCTTAGCTTGTAGAGCTTGAAGTTTTTTTAATAAATAATTTGGGTAATAATCAATCCTTGGATGAGTGAAAGTCTTATAGTTGATTTATTTCTCAAGAGACAATAGATATTTCTTGAAGGATGGTGAAGACAAACAAAATAGAGTTCGTCATGTTGAGATGACATTGATTTGGAGCTCTTGGTTGATGGAAAAATAATTCTTGATGCGTTTGTATTGGAAGATGTATCTTTTGTTATCTAGAATGCATAGTGGTTATGGAGTTGATCATTGGATGATCTGGAAGCTTCTGGATGGCCTATCTCTCTCTGATGCATGTATTAGTAGTGGTTGTAAAATTGGTCTACAAGTGGACCTAGAGTTCCTCTACTATTTTTTCCTCTTGGATGCTTGTACATGCATGGCTTGGATTCTTGTTTGTTGGATCTAAGGGGTTTATAGATTTTCCTTCAAAAATCTATGATGATGCTCATCTATGAAAATCTATTATTCTAGGTTCAATTATTTGGTGTTTTCTTTTTCTTTTTTTTACCTTTGAGTCTTTTAGATGAGAAATGGGTCTGGATGTGCATGGGTTTTCTTAAATACAATATTTTTGCAAGTTTTGCATGCTGAAATAAAAACTTTTGGTATTTTGTGGATCTATTAAAGAGCTATTTTCTAGACTATAGTTCCTGTAGGGTGTTACAAGATGAGATAATTATAGTTCTATATACATGCATGCTTTGTGCATGGGGAGAGGAGGTGTGTTTCTTACTCTATATGGAAACGTTGGTATATGTTTTTTTAGTCAAGATTTCTATGGTGATGCTTTTTTGGATTCCTAGACTATGGTGCTTGATGTGGACATAATTGGTAAATCAGATTTGTGTTTGATCTAGTGTTTGAGTCATGTTGTCTAGATGATTATTCTCTTTGATTTTATTTCTATATGTCACTAATGTGATAGTGAGTTTAAATGTTGCAATGATTGGATCTACAAGTTATGCAGTTAGGTGGATAGGACAATCATTTAGTTATAGTGGGATAACTTAGATGTGGATTGTCTATATCCACCAGATTTGATTTAGTGTTTGTGTGAACTTGTTAGTTGGCCTTTCTTGTGGTCACTTATCCATTTGTATGATTACTTTTGGATGAGAGGGTGGATGATATTTGATTACTTGGATAGTCAATTATGGAGTACTAAAGCATGGTGAATTGTCTTAGTGTGGAGATCTTGGTTTCACTCAGTGTTATATGTGGACCTAGATGATTTTAAAATTTGGAGGATGGTGTGTCATATGCTTAGATAGCTCTATATCACATTTCAATGGAAGCTTTAGCAATGACCATATTTTTCCATGGATGAATATGGTGATGGATGATCTTCTTTAGTGTTGCAGATGTTGGAGGATGCCTTAGATCCTATTGCTATAGAAGGGTCTTTCACATTTGTTGGTTCACTAGTTGGGGATGGTATCTTCATGTGATTGGAGATGTTGACATCTTTAGGATTCAAGGGGTCCCTAGTAGAGTTTTTTTCTATACTTTTATTTGATATGTTATCATGGTGGCTTTTATTTCATGCTTTTCTCTTTATTACTAGTTTATATTTGTGACATGATACATTTACTTGATATAATCAAATGAAGAATGTTATCTCTTTGGAGGATATGGTTTAGATCATGATGTCATGTTTATGTTTTTGATTCCATTATTGGAGCTTTGACATTGGTATTGGTTTAGTTTCTTGGTATTGATTACTTTGATCATTTTCTTGATACTTCATGATAGTGTTATGTTGTAGTGGATTTTTCATGGAGTGATTGATTATAGGTGCTTGTGGATACTTGGAGACTTAGGTGAGGCTAGAGTTCTCTTGAGATGAAAGACATGTTGTTGAGATGTATACTCTTGATAAGATTTTAACATAAAGTTCAAGAAGCCTACGCCTTTGTTGGACATGAGTTCAATAAAGTCCTACAAGGAGATTGTTGTTGGATATGTCACATGGTGACTTGCATATCTTGAAGGAGCATTCACATTCCCTGCTCTTGGTCTACTTGGTAGCTTATCACTTGAGAGGTGTTACCATATGTTAGTTTCATGTGCTTTATCTTTTCCTTTATATTCACAGATCTTGAGCTACGGTTAGATGGTTTTGGAGGATTCATTATGGGAGATGGATAACATGATTATCTCCTTGAGGTGTATTTTCATTTATGATGACAATAGGAGATGGTAGTGGGATGATTTCCTAAAATGGGAATGGATTTGTTTGAACTTCTTTGAGAGCCTTGCATCCATGTAGATTCATGATATCATGCTATGTTTGATCTCTTGAGGTTAAACAGTTTTGGATGGTGTTGTGGCTTTTCTCTTGGGGTTGTGAAGGAAATCATACTTGGAATAGTTGACATTTAGAAGTGTTTGTAGAGGACATGCTACATGCTTATGATTTTCATTTTCTTTCTTTCATCTTGGTTATCTTCTTGGATATTTTGGCTCACATAACATTTTTTTTGAGATCTATTGGACCTATGGTGCTTAGTCTTTTGTGGTCATTTTTTATCACTTATATTTCATTGTTTATTGTGATGACAAGATGGTTCATGTATCTCTTTTCTTTGTTAGATGTGGAGAACACAAGAGAGTTGTGGAGACTGGATGAGAGAGATGTATTTTGAAGTGTTTTTGCTATATGATTTACATGTCTTTGTGGATGGTCCTTGGTACTACATGAGCTTTCTTTCCATTTTTATTAGCGGACTCAATATGCTTTTAATTTTTTAGATTCAGGATTGCCAATGTAATGGGATTTCTTATATATGTTTGGTCTTATTCGACTAGTCTGCACATAGAGCCTGAGGTTGCAGTTTATCAGTTGGTTATGTTGCTAGCATGAGTTTTTTGGTGCTGGATACCTTTGAGGTATGGGTGATTAGATGGGTTAGCATTTATTGTGGATGTTATTTTCAATCTCTTGGGTTTATTAGTTGGATTGCACCAATCAGTTTGGTTGTTGTTTTGGTTGATGTTTTATCTTTTTTTTCTAGAGGATGACTTTATAGTTATGTTGGGCTAAGAAGTTGATGTTTTTTTTAATACTATTGTGTAGCTCATGAGCATAGTGGAGTGGTGGCAATAGTGTGTAGCCTTTTTCCTCACATGGATCTTATGCTTGTGTTATTTGGACAGGTGTCTTGTTGTAGCACGAGAGCATATGTTATGATTAATGTTGTTTCATGGATGATTGTGATGATATAGTTTCATTAGCTTGAATCTTGTAAGGTCTTTGTCAAGTGGGAGATTGTTGGGACAAGCTGACTCAGCCTTACCATGATTAATTGCTTTATTTGTGCTTTCTTGGAAAGCTTCATTATTCTTGAAAAGTTTCTAAATGGAGCTAGATTCTTCCACAAGAAAAGACTTGGAGTAGAAAATAGAGAACTTCTATTTTTTGGTGATTTATTCTCTTATGCTTTGTTTAATGCAAGGGTTGTGCATAAGGAAGTTTCTAAAATAATTTGTAGATGCATTGAATGTAAACACTTTCAAAATTGTTTCCTCTTGTATGAAAACTCTATAAGTACAAAGCATTGTTGTAGAGAATTAAGAGAGAGATGAGAATTTTTTTGCACGGGTTTATGCTGCTGGATTTTCTCTAGAATGGAGAAAGATGTAAATCTCCACGTGAAGGTTGAAAATGTATTGTAACTTGTTATTGAATAATACATTAGCTTTCTGGTTTGGATGGGGGGTCTTTTACCAGGAAAGGTTTTCCCTAGGTACATCTGTATTCTTTGTTCTATCATATTCTTCTAGTTTCATGATTGTGGAATAATAATCTATATGTCTTAATGCTGCTGAAATTTATTTAGATCAATAAATTGCAATCACTTTCCTTTAAGGTTTTAATTGTGGGAAATCAACTATGTTTGTTTCCACTTTTATTTCATAGTAGTATGCACTTGTATTTCCTTATTAGAAGTTGTTCAAGGAACTATTGGATATAGGATGTGTATACTAATTGTACATGACTTTCTACAGTGCTCTCATTTCCCTTCACATTCCAAAGATCCTCTTTGTCCTACCCCAAAAGGAAACATATTATACCAGTCTTTGTCCCTCACAAGATCAACATCTCTACCCACAAACCTCTCTAGTGGGATTACATTAGGATTGTCCCACAATGATGGTCCCTTCCAATGACCCAAGCATTTAGAATGACCTTGCCTCTTGCTGGAATGAAGTATCCCCCAACTCTACAATCTTCTGTGGATTCATGTGGAAGCATCAAGGGTAGAGTTGGGTATAACCTTAGAGTCTCCATTACTACACAATGCACATTTTCCATGTTTGCCACATCATCTTCATTCACTATCCTTTCTCCACCCACTACAGATTCAATTTCCTCTTGCATTTTCTTTGCCACTCTAGGGTTTTTTATCACCGCACTCATCAACCATCCTAACGTAGTAGTTGTCATTTATATTCCAGCCACAAACATATCCTGAATATATTACATAACCTTGTTATATATTCTCAAAAAAATTGTACCAGTTAATTATAAATGGTCATGAATACTCACAAAAATAATGGCTCTGATGTTTTCCTCTCTGATTTCCCTTCGATCAAGTTTTTCCATCTCCAAGAGCTCTTATTAGCCGCCTCATCCTTATTTTCCTGGCACAACTTCCTCCTACATTGGTGGTGCTCCTCTATTACTTGCATTACTAATTGGTCAAAAGAGTTGTGTATCTCTTTCATCTGTTGCTTTACACCTGGAATCCCATCCATCTAGTCCAAGCAAGGATAAAAATCTCCTATATTGATTTCTACTACTATAGCTGAGATCTTGAAAAACATCCTCTCTATTTTTTCACCTTCATTATCCAAATCAATAGCATCAACATAAGAAGTGGGTTTGTTTCCAGAAAGAACTCACCACATTGAAAACATGTTGGTGAGATTCACTAGCCTCTTTCCTTGTTCAGCAATCTCCCACACTGAATGAATAAAGAGACGTGATTCTTCCTCTCTTACACTCCTTAATGACTCAATACTCCTACCACGCAGAGTTTCCTCATGTGTCTCCAATAAGACCCATAGGGAGACAACCCCACATCCTTGAAATTATATGTGAGGTATCTCCACAACAGTTGTAGGTCTGCTTGCAAAAATCGTATCATGAGTCTTCAAGAACTCTTTCGCCATGGCAGAAGAAGGAAACACAATAGTAAGAAAAGAACTAAATTTCAACATCATAATGGGACCATATTTCTTAGCTAGTTGATAAAGGTCATGATGAGGAAAACTTTTGAGTTGATTCAGATTTCCAATGATGGGCCATGGATATGGTCCAGTGGGCAATGTGACTCTCAATTCATTTTTCCTATGCAGGAGCATAGTGTGGTCAATGATGGAACATATGCACACTTCTTAGTATGTTTGATGCAGATAAAGCTATAAGAAATTCAACAAACGAATGCAATTGATTTAAGATGAAGGAAATTGTGTCTCTTGCTCACATTCATACAAGCATTTCACACCTTTGTAAATTTTTGGTATACTATTTTTTTCATTTAATTTAATTTCATATGTGCAAACTACATCAAGTTCAAAGAAAAAATGGAAAAAGTATCTAATCCATTTGGAAGTATATGAAAATGCTCCACTAAACAATAGACTTGGAGACAAGTTTTGTGTAACAAAAAATGGATTTAGGATTTAGGGTTTAATATATCTCCTATAATATTTCTTTTAAATGTCATCGAGAAAAATCATTTTAAGTTAATAATATTTTCTTTTCTAGTGACTATTCGATGGTTCCCCTGTTTCCTAGGGTTTGATACTCTTTGCACGTCATTCTAAATTAAATAGCAAAGATGGAAGACATTAAATACTAAATTCAATTGAAAATTGGTTCAAAATAAGATATTGTTTATTTCTTACATTTTCATGTATTATTAATCTAATTGTTTTGGTGTAGGAATATGGTGATTAGAAAAGCGTGTAAGGTAGATATTCTTCAACTTCTAATACTTATATCCAAAAAAAAAAAAAATGGCATCTAAAAATTGGGTCAATAGAATCTCATTGTCTTTGTAAGATAGTTGAGTACCTAACTTTTCTATTGTGATATGTAATTATCATAATTATTTTCAAGGTGTAATCTTTTTCTATATTTTTTTTCATGCAATGCTAATTAAAAAATTTAAAATGCATTTATCAATTTAACTATTATTAGAATTATGTTCATATTTACACACACACACAAAGCAATTGCATATATCATGTGTATGTATATGTATGTTATTACTTGTCAAGGTATGTCATGCTATATTGTATTTCAAGGGGTAACCTAATGTGTGGTCAACATCCCTTTATTTAGTTATAGAGATCTATTCAATATTAATTTGAATATCATTATAAAAATATATGTTGAATACGATATAATGTTTGACATATGTTGTAGATATAGAATGTAGTCTCTTGTTTCTAGAGAAAGATTATGTCGCTTGTATCTTCTCTCTTGTTGGATACAAAAACTCCAACACAATCTCTTCCAGAAAATGTTACTTACTATAAGATTATATGGTGTTATCTATACTTAATATATATCTTTTAGTTTCTTAAATACTACATATTATATTGTCTTGGACAACAAATTTTTCTTAAGTTGCATGGAATGTATTATTAGTCCTCCCTATATACCCTGAGACTTATGTTTTCACCTCGTTTTGTACTATTAGTTTGCCTCCATTGTAGAAATATTATTTTACATTTGTAATGTTTCACATTTCTCTTATTTTTATTTTTAGTTTTTAAAGATTATTTACTTTTTCTCATTGGTTCCTCCTATTTTTGCTAGTGGTTTTTTAATTTTTCTTTTCAATAATTCAAAATATTTCTTCTATACTTTTTCTATTATTAATTTTCCCTATTAATTTCCCTCCATTGTATAAATATTAATTACATTTGTAATGTTTGACCATTACCTTATTTTTATTTTTTAAGATCTATTTCTTTTTCCTAATTGGTTCCTCATATTTTTGTTAGTATTTTTAAATTATTGTTTTTTTAAATCAAAATATTTTTTATGCCACAAACAAGCAAATGAAATATTGCTACATTTCTTAATGAAATTTTTTCATATATATATATATATAACATTAGTATGGTTGCACTCAAAAAAATATTGACAAACCAAGTTATATAAATATTTTATATCTATTAAATTATCATTTATTAAACTGGCAAAATTATTTTATCACTGATGCAAAAACTTGTATACACCATAGATTTGCTCAAAGTTATACCATAAATTTATTTTCTCAAATTACAAGCACATTTCCTTTTGCTATTTTTTCATTAGGTGAGACTCTAGTTGTATCACAACTCTTTTTTATATCCTTTTAATTTTGATGTTTTTGTGTGTGTCTATCTCCCTCTTTTCCCCATAGAAATAGGCACACATAAGGAGACAATTGAGACATGAAATTTGAAGTTTATAAAATGCCAAGAAAGTACCACCATACAACCATCTAATAATTAAAATAATATTATACATATACAAGATTATACAACACTCAAGGTAAATTATTGGTATATTTCTACGTGACAACATTGTTCAAACTATCATGTAACCTTAAGAGTATAAATGCATTATTTATGAAGTTTGAGATATCTTTCCCTCAAGTGTTATTAAGAGAAAAGAGATAAGTGAATGAGAAAATTTTATATCTAATCTCAATCAAAATATGTTGTATACACTCATGGATGTGTTAATTACACACAATCAAATTTTAGACTCTTCTTTAGTCCCTTGACAACATATAATTTCTATGGTAGAGCCCCCAAATTGTAACCAAGATGATAACAAAGATCCTTACTAGATTGAGAAGAACCATGAGCAATATTCCTATCTACCTAATTCTCTAGAGCCTTAATTATAATGGTAAGAATACATCTTTATTTGATTTTAATATCTTTGACTTTGTGTCACAACCATTTGAAAAGGGATAATGATTCAATCACACTCTCCCTAATCATGAAAGTAGCATCGACATAATCCTCATAGACATGCTTTAAGTGTTTATGATTATATCTTAATTGTGTATTTAGAACTCATCAAGTTATCCTCTAAAGAAGGATCAACCTTAGAATATGAAGTATTAATGGCACTAGGAGAAGTAATAACCTAAATTGTCATGTATTGGTCATGGTCCTTATCTTCCTTTACCATGATCTTTTTATCTTTCTCTACTACATTCTTCTTCACAAAACTTGTAGTGGAAGAGGAACTCGGGTCAAAATTTCCATATGGTTTAGAGGTCTTACACTTCACCTTTCCCATTCCTAAAGTGCCCACTTTCAAAATTACTTTTAAGTGGTTGTAATCTCTATGGATGGGACTTACTCCACCTTGTTAGAATATGTCCCTTCCCCTCCACTTCTTCCCTATTTAAACCTTACTCTATTGAATTTCCTTTTCATTAGGTATGGATTCCACTTCATCCTCTTTAGACACAATTTCCTCTTTCCAATAAAACTAGACTTTTGTATAAGTCACGATGGTGTCATTGTCCTTAGAGTGAAAAATAAGCTTTGTGAGGGCCAAAAAAAATTTAAAGTGGTCAAATATGAGCAAAAAAAACCCCTCACAAATAATGGAGTTTTTGATATGCTTCCTTCCATGACTTTTAGACAAGCTTTGAGAGAAGACCAATGATCTAAAGGGAAGAAAATTCTCTTGTGATGGTAAAAATAATTCAATTAAACAAATTGATGACTAAAAAATTCTAATGATATACTAATAAACAGTAAAATACTTCAAAGTAATTTGAAATACCTAGTTTAAACTATGTTTGATCTTTGTGCAATCATAGTGTCTTTTTTCTTTTCTCATTCTTCCTCTTTCCCATTACTACATGTCTATCCTAAATTCTACAAAATGTCTCGATAGGAAAATTTGAGTACTTTCCCTTGTAATAGATTTCCATGCTATCTATATTAAGGCCTATCACGTAAGGAATGAGATTCTCCTCAAACAATACCTTCCTATCTAAAAAAACAATATTAACATGTTTCCATTCTCAATCAAAGAGCTCAATGATTTTAAGGTCCCATCCATAAAAGGTATTCTTGGTAAGGAATTTAATGGGGTCCTTCAAAATGTTCAAATCCTTGTGCTTGGACATGATATTGTTGTGTTCAATTTCCTCAACCCATTTGCTATCACAACCCATTTTGGATTCAAAGATCTGAACTATACCAAACTCTTTATGAAACAAATGAATATCCAGAAACAAAAAGAGGGAGAAATAAACTCAAAATCTATGTAAACCCTTGGTGAACCTATGTGAATAGAATGCTAGCCTCTTGAAAACCTCTAAATACTAAATTGGCATTCTCTATTTATAATATCAGCTAAGATTATTAGTTACTAGTTATTGGTCTTAGTTATCCTTTATTGGTAAAAGAAGTATTGATTTCATCTAGTTTTCTATTTTTCTAAACACTTCCTCTTGAAGAAGGGTACAATAATAATAAAATACTAGATGGGTGTATTGGTTTCAAGGGCCTTATTGAGAGAGGCTGTAAGATGTAGAAGAGTTTTGAGGGGCTATATCTTCCACATCAAACTTCTAAGCACTACTCTTGTTATCTAATTTTATTATTGTTGTTTATCATCCTAACAAAGCATAACTATGCATGTTCTTGAACATCATAAATCTTAGAATGGTAACAATGAGAAGAAAAATTATTATCTTCATTGACCACTCCTTTGGTTGAGAAATATCATTAATCTGGACCTTGTGGGCACTAGAGAACCACCCTAGAGTTCTCCATTGTGCATCATACTTGTGTGTCCATTAGTGAGAGAAAAGATATTTTCAAAAAAAAATAAAAGAGAAAAAGGGTCTCCAAACTTATATCATATAGTTTCAAGGCATGACATTATCCCCAAAAATCTTCTCATCATTTAGTCACCATTAATCTCCAAAGCTAGGGACCTATTTTCTTGCTGGTATGATTCCATAAAAAATTAGATCGAGATAAAACTTTAGAATAGGGTCCAAGATGGAATCCACCCACTCTCAAAAGAAAACTCCAAGGAATTAGTTAAATATGTCATTAGTGATGCTTCTTAGACAATAACTTAGTGATTCTTCTTGAGTAATAATACATAAGAATACAACTCCTTTTGTAAGAAATTTTAATTAGGTAGAACATGTTGTGAAAGACCTAATCACAAGGAGCCCCCATATGCCATTCTGATATTATGTCTTCTATTCCACCATTGGTAATATTTGTTCTATTACAAACCCATAAAATCAACTTCATTATTGTATTTTACTCTAGGAAATAGAAAAGTTTCTTAAGCTTGGATTATGGAGCACATTTAGTGCATAAAAATAATAAAATACATATCTAAAAAATTAGGTCTAACAACATCATATTCATGTCTTACTATAGAATCAAAAAAGTTGTACCAAGCTAATTCAGAACAGCTAAAATAAAATAAACAAATTTTGAAATAGTTTTGGTTTTTGTAGATTATTGTGGGTATTGATTTTTCCTTTTGTTGCTACTGTTTAGTATAAATTTCTACATTTGGTATCAGAGCTTTAGGTTCTTGGAGGCATCATTATGAAAAATAATTGGCAAATTCTAGAGTTTGATGCAGTTAATTACCAATATTGGTCAATCAAAATGAAGATATTTTTTGATTAGTAAGGACTTTGGGGAGATCATTGAATCCAACTATGAGGAGCCTAAGAATTGGGATAATTTACAAATAAAAAAGAAGGCCTAGAAGGCTCTAAAAGATGCTTACCATGGCAATGATCAAATTAAGGTTGTGAATCTGCAAACCTTGAAAAGAAAATATGAGAATTTGAAAGTGAAGGAAACTAAAAGTGTTTGGGATTTTAGTGTAAGATTCAAGGACATGGTTCATAAAATGGTCACTTAAGGTGAGCCTATAAGCCAAGAGTGTGTGATATAGAAGGTATTCATATCTCTAAACCCGAGATGGAATAATATAGCAATTATTATGGAAGAAACCAAATACTGAACCACCATGGAGTATGATTAGTTAGTTGGATCTATCATGTCACATTGAAGATAGATTGAGGGATACTTCTACCAGTATTAATGAGAAGGCTTTTACTTCCTAATTGCAAATTTTGAAGAATAGAATGAGTGCAACCTAGAATAATGTAATTGATTAGGAATTATACACTAGCAACATCATGTATAATTTGGTAATGTTTTATAGTTGGTACTCTAAGACATAGTTATCTGCTAGGATTATTAGCTATAATTTTTTTGATAAGTTAGAATTTAAAACTTATAGTACTTTATAGTATTTTTAATTAAGTTTTGTTTGATGTTGGGTCTCTAATTGTTTGGGTTAGAGATAGTCTTTTCTACTTCTTGGTTGTAATGGCCAAGACCTAAAAAGTTATAGCTCTTATTATTTTTGTTCAGGTTGAGGACCCTCTTCGTACCCCTTTTAATCAAAGACATCATATTCAAACACTACAAAGTATGATAAATCCTCTACCCTAAGAAACAACAATGAGTGATAATCTCAATCTAGAAATTGGAAATTCTAGAGCATTATAATTATTGAGAAATGCACATCAATTTATCTCCTCATCATCTTTGTATTAATTTTATAATGAATTTCCTACAGTGTTGTTAACTAAACATCATCATTTCAAGAAATTTATTCTAGTAAAGAGAACTTTCATTGGAGAAACAACATGAATAATGAAGAATCCATGCCTTTAGTTAATGATAAAAATGGGTCTGGAATAATTATAGAGAGTGATTCTACATATGACTTCCATATGACTGGAGCAAAAAAAGGAGGAGAGCCCTAATTTATGCTTTGAAAGAGGGATTAAGTTAGGCCTAGAATATTTTGTGTTTTATAGTGTTATTTTTGGAAGAGCGTCTATGTATGATTTGTTTGCCAACAATTTAAAAAATATGGGTAAAAATATTATATATTTCTTAATCTAAAAATAGGAAAAATATTTGAATTTTGTTTTTGATATTAATAAGTAACCAAAATGGGGACTAAATCAAAACATAGAAACAAGGCTAAAGATCAGCCCAAAGTCATTTCAATATGATTAACCAACCCCCTTCTTTAATATTAAAAAACCTCAAGACTAAAAGATTTGTATTAAAAAACTTACTACATCTAGCTCCTTACCAGTCTTGGTTTTACTAGAAGGGGATGAAGACTAAAAAATCATAGTAATTTTAAGAGGGGAAGGGCCAAGGGTAGGAATCTAAGGGTCATCACCATAACCAATCTACCAATAAGCTCAAGCAATATGTGTAGAGAAACCATAGAAAAGCCTTCCGTTTTTTTTGACACCTCAACTTGTTAATGAACATGTTATGGTGTATAGATTACACCTAGTATTTTCATAAGTGAAATTGGAATAAAATTTATTTAACTCCCTCCACCTCATCTCCCTTCTGTAACTTTTTCGTAAAAAATTACCATTGATATTTGGAAAGATCTATCCCTTGGGATTGCAAAAAATCATTCAAAATCTTTCCTACGGTTATGGACCTATGCTTCTAATGGGACAAGTCATACTAAGAACAATTAATGTGAAGGTGAAGTTTAAATTCATAATCACAAGACCACCTCCCCCCGCACCCCACATAGGGCACCATAATTAGAATGACTCTCACAAATCATATTTTTAAAATGTTCATCATTACTTGAAAAGCTTATCTTTTTGAACGAACAATAAAATTACTATCAACAGATCCTACTTCCTTTCCCAAATGTGGTTATTTATAAGTTTGTGTCCCTACCCCACTAAACCAACCACCACTTGGTTCCCTTTGCAGTACACACATTGGGCATGAGTTTCAAACCTATTTAATAGTATTTGTAAATCCCTTGTTATTGATGTGGCATGCTAGCTCATCTTGAAGATCCCCTTAATAGCCTAAATGACAAGTTAGGAGTTACCTTCCACCATAAGATTTTGAATTCCCAAATTACAAGAAATCTCTAACCCCAGTGAAGCCCCATTGCTTCCGCCTAATTACTAGTATTTTTTCATTTATTGTCTAAATAGCCCCTGATGCAATTCTTTTGTTCATCATGGACAATCCCTCTAGCTGTCACCTTGCCATTTCTCCTAGATTTGTCAAAATTATGTTTCCACCAATTTGGGGGGGTGACTTCCATCTACTACCCTTCCTTATCTAGGCCTTGGTGTTGTCCACTATTTCATAAATTTTGTTTCCTTTTTATTTTCATAGTATTTTTTTGTGGTATAAATATAAAAATAAATGAAGAAGAGTGTTATGTATTGATGATCTAAATTTTTGTATTCAAATTTTCAATAACAAATTACTTTTTAATTTATTATACGTTAAAAATATTTGCTTCCCAATTTTATTTTTAAAGTAAGAAAAAATAACTATCTGAAATTACTTTAAAAAGCATGTATAGTTCATTTTGCATGGCAAATATAAATATTAAAACAAGCTTCTAATTTGTCCTCCTTGGTGCAATAGTGATGATAGTGATGTACTCATTTTTAGGATCTATTACAAATTTCAAACTACTTAACACCTATTTTAATAGAATATCTAGAGAACCATCCAAAAGAACAACAATATGCAATATTTTATTATCAATATTTCCTCCTCTTAATATTTATGCTCAACATAGTTCTATATTTGTTTGTCTATTGTTTTTTAGGTAAACACTTGAATAAATACATATTACTTTAAGCAAACTTATAATTTATAAATATATCACCATATACATATTACTTTAAGTAAACTTATAATTTATATATATATATATATCACCATCATTAATCGTTGAAAATTCTATGTGTACAATTTAACTGAACTCTTACCCCAAAACCTGCAACACTTAAAACACAAGAACTTTACCACTTGTGCCCCTGCCAAACAAAAGTGTAAATTTCATGGAACGTTTCCAAACAAATGTTAAAATACAGTTCTTAACATACCGCTTTACAATAGGCGTTAATGCGAACGGCGTATTCAATGGCAATTGACTTGAAGAACAATCAGAAAAAAACTATAGAACAGAATTCATAATTGAATGATTCAAAAAATTCGAACATACAAAATATTGTTAGTCATGTATGAGAGAGTGAGCGAGCTAAGGCCATGGATTCGTTCAAATTTGACTTGAATTTCTAGAGGTACGTTTCGAGCCTGAAACGAGGACAAGCCAGAAGCTCAGCATTTCTAGGCATGGTCACTCAAATCCCTTCGTTCATATCCAAATCCCCTTCCACACTCCACTCAAAGCAGTGCAACAACTGAGCTGAAATAAAATTGATGCTCACAATGGCCATGCTCACCCCCGGGCATCCTCTTCGTCCTGCCCCGAATGGCAACATATCAAACCGGTCTTTGTCCCTCACAAGATCAACATCTCTACCAACAAACCTCTCTGTCACAACCACCTTTCTATATCCATACAAATCGGCATTATTATTGCTACTAACTAAATGCATTAATAGGAATTTAATCTTGAACGGATTTAAGAGCGACAGTTACAGATGAACGTGGGCATCTTTTGTGGGGAATTAATAGGAATTTAATCTTGAACAGATTTAAGAGTGACAGTTACAGATGAACGTGGGCATCTTTTATGGGGAATTATTATTAAATGCAGTTATGAATACAAATGGGGGCATTGCCTAGGGCAGAGAGGGGAGTTGTACATTTTGGAGGTGCGATGTGTCTCTTATAATTAATATAGCCAGCACTAAACTACATGGAAACTTTCACAGAGCTCAGAAAACCAGCCATTCTTGTCCTCCTTCCAGGAAGGGATGCCTTCAAAGTCCCATTGTATTGTTTTATTGCTCCTTGTACTATTCCTCCATGAAGCTGCTGCCTCAAAATGGCTAAGAGAAAATATGCCCCACCTGCTAAAAAGCCCGACTTTGGAAATCGCTAGTGCAAGGCAATGACAGTTCAGCTATTTTTGACATGCATTATTCTTCTCTCTCCTCTCCCACCTTAAATTAGCTCCGTTAGAGCCTTATTTGCCATTTTGTTGTGGAGAAAGTTGAATTCTTGCATAGTTAAGGTTGTCTCCAACTACCCAACTGACGAAAATGAGCAATGTTGTATTCTGGACAATTTTTATGGTAGTTACAGTTTGGGGGCCCTAGTAAGTCCATTCCATACAAAAGTATAGCTCGACTACACCATATCGACTCTTCGTTCTTCTAGCATCTACCAGATCATATATCAATTTTGGGTCAGCAGAAAAGGCGCCATATGCATCTAGAGATGTCTCCGTCTTAGTTCATTTGCAGTTAACGAGGAACAATTGCAAAATTTAAAAAAAGAAAGTTTTTCAGATCAGAGTTTCAGCAGCAAGATTGAGAATTGATGCGGAGCTACAGCCAAAATCTTAAAGTGAAACCCAAACACTATCTTCATCGATCTCAGCGGGATACATTCAATACATCGACTACAAGAGAGATTTAAATGATTAATCCCTACAAAGTCCATGGGATGGAGCCCTTTGTGTCAAGGCGCAACTTTCCAGAGTACATCCCTGTAGCCCATTCTCTATAGAATAATGTTCTTTTAACTGCAAATTTACGTTGCTTTGATAATCTACTGCTTGCAAGAAAATATAAATGTCAAGAAAGATACCCAACGAATCTAAATATTCATTTATTCTATTAACCATAGATTGGAAGCCTATTCTGTATTTATTTTCCTTTAACTAAAGTGTCAATGTTGAGTTGTGTTGGTGTGAATTATTGAGGTTATTTATTAGAGGTCACAACATTTGGCCAAATTGAATGATGTTTCCTTTTAAATCATATATGCTGACAATGTAGACACATTGACAAATTGTACCATACAGTGCATTGTATGTATAATCACTATCTCTATGTGTTAGTAACATCATTATTTAAACTATGATAATTTCTTTTGGTAAATGAAAAGGGTTAATTTCTTAAATAATAATTAATATTTTCTTGAAGCTAGTTACTTGAGGATAGTAGGGTTAGAACCTTCAAATTCTAAATAGACACAACAAGTTGTTCATGTAGCATTGTAAACCTTACTAAACCTTTCACTCTTTTTGAACCTCACTGCCTCTATCATGCTACAATTAGTGTTTTTCACTGTTGCTATAGGATAGTGTTTAGCTTTTGAGTGTGCTCTACTCTTATCAAATTAGTGAAGAAAATGCCTTTCACATGCATGTGTTGAAAACTATTGAAATCATGTATGAAAACATGTTTACTTTATGTTTTGTTTTGGTAGGCTTAGATAATGAGTGTGCCATTATGCATTGAACTCAAATAATCTTTCGAATGATTTTGATAATGATGATCATGTGAACTCTCACATTTAATTAGATCAGTATGTATGACCTGTTGTATCATATATATGAATTGATGGTTAAATTAGAAATATGTTCATTTTGAGGTTATTACTATGATGCTCTACACTGTGTACATGAAATACTCTTTTGAACAACATCAATTGTGTTCTAAAACTTGTTGGACTAGTGAAAGAATAAATATCATGCTTAAGGGCATAGACTGAATGTAAGCATTAAGTGATTATGCTTTATAATATTGGAAGTACATAGAGGACATTTGAATGTTACAAAAAAGAGATATGCACATGTTGTATGACAAATGTTGATGTTCTCTTGCGTTCATTGGTTTAGTTGTCCATGATAATTGGGAATGGGTATAGAGTAAACTTTCATTTAATCACATTGTTCCATTACTTCTCTTGGTTTTACTTGGTTAGTCTTCCTCAATGCCGGGCTGGGTATCTTTCATTTCAGGAAAGATGTCGGGGAAGCTTAATAGCTTCGTGGTAGGGTGGTAAAGCACTCCTGCAATATTCTCGCCTTGTGTTCTTAGACAGGTTCTGGAGCTCTTTTCAACTTGGTCACCATGGTTACACCACCTGGTATCTGGTATATGGTATCTGGTATTACAATTTCTTTTAAATTTGAGCATATACATATATGTATCAATTTAATTAAAGTTAATGATAGTTAATCGACTAATGTTGACTAGTCTATATTCAGAAGATTTTGACTCTTGCTGATTTTTCTGCATATTACGAAGATTGCTGATGTGTCATTTGTTTTGCAGGGGTAGTTATTACACTCTCTAGCCTAAACATGTTGGGATCATCCCATAACGATGGGTCTCTTTCAATGGCCCAAGCATTAACAATGAGCCTGCTTCTTGTAGGAATGAAGTGTCCCCCAACTCTACAATCTTCTGTGGACTCATGTGGAAGCAGCAAGGGTGTTGTAGGATATAACCTAAGAGTCTTCATTACCACACACTGCACATACTCCATGCTTGCCACGCCATCTTCATTTACTATTCTTTCTTTGCCCACTACATATTCTATTTCCTCTTGCATTTTTTTTCTCATATCAGTGTTTTTAATCTGTGAGAAATATATTAAAATTTAATTTAATACTTACAACCTTAAACTTAAAATTTTACTCGGCACTTAAAAGTTGCTCGGCACATGAAGGTGCCAAGTGCCAGTTTTACTCGACACTTAAAGGTGTCGAGTGACAGATTGCTCCACACTTGATGGTGCCGAGTGATAGGCAATAGGTGCCAAGTTGGCTCGGCACATGAAGAGCTCGGTACACAAATAATGCTCAGCACCAATGGATGTTGAGTGAGCTCGGCTCACAAAAGCAATGTTCGTTACATACAATAAAGTGAAGAGGATGCCGAGTGTTTTGTTCCAAGCTGAAAAATTACAACTTATAAAATTTCAACGTGAATGCTTTCACCATTAAAACCAGAAAGCCTAATCTTTAACATTTCAAACAAACTTGTCAAATGCAATGAATAGAAGAGGAAGATAGATTCAAGTATGCTTGCTTTCTTTCCATTCAATCTTTCATTAAACTATTACAAAATCTAAGAGCATTCGACTTCAACTAGAAAATCATAAAATAACCCTAAACTAGTAAAACTTCAAACAACTTTAATACTTCAAAAAACTTTTAAACCTACAACTCTAATGGCTGCATACAGAGGTGCCTGGAGCAATCACTGCTTCAATAGGACAAACTCAAACAACAAAAAACTCACAGAATGAATAGAGGAGTCACGTGCAACTAGAGATACTGAACATACTTGCTTCTATCTCTGCAACAAGTAGATATGTTGACCACTTTCTTCTTCTTCCTTTTTCTCTACTCTGCTGAATAGAAACTCTGAAATTCTGACTAAATGAATGAATGAATAAACATTCCTTTTTGTCACATACCATTTTCCCTCGCTTTTTCAGAATTTGAAAAAACTTCACCTACCCGTATTAATTTTTCTGTCTATTCTGGACGTCAGGGGGGTAGCTGAGCGTTTGGCTCTAGGGGCAAATATCAATGCTGCATTAAATATTCCAACACTCCCCCTTTGTTCCAAGACAAACAAATAAGGATCACAGCTGATCCAAATTAACTACACCAAGACACTCTCATAGGTGTACAAAAGATCCAATGCGTAATGGCTTTGTGAAAATATCTGCTAGCTGCTACTCAGACTTACAAAAATTCATTTTGATATCCCCATTCTCCACCAACTCTCTGATGAATTGATATCTGATCTCAATATGCTTGCTTCTCCCATGGAAGACTAGATTCTTGGACAATGCAATTGATGAGATGTTGTCACAATAAATTGTGCTTCCATCCTCTTGCCTTTCATTCAAATCTGTCAAGATCCTCCTTAGCCAAATTGCTTGACATGCTGCTGCATTTGCTGCAATGTATTCAGCCTTTGCTATAGATTGAGCAACAATAGGTTGCTTCTTGAATGCCCATGAAATTGCACCCAATCCTATATGAAACATGTATCCAGAAGTGCTCTTCCTATCATCTAAACTTCTAGCCCAATCACTATTCGTGTAACCAACCAACTTGAAATCATCATTAGCAGTATACAAAATCCCAAATCCTTTGGTACCTTTCACATACCTTAGGATCCTCTTTTCCGCTTGCCAATGGGAATCCTTTGGTGTTTCCATAAATCTGAAAATTAGACTTACTGAATGCATTAGGTCTGGCCGAGTTGCAGTCAAATACATTAGACTTCCAACTATACTCTTGTATAGTGTTGGATCCACTCTTTTGCTAGAGTGTTCCTAGCTCAATTTCAAACTTAGTGTTGTTGGTGTGGGGGTTGCCTTACTATTCTGCATTTTAAATCTCTCCAAGATCTACCCTACATATTTTTCTTGAGAGATGAAGATGCCATTATGCATTTGTTTTACTTCTATGCCTAGAAAGTATCTCAAGAGACTTAGGTCTATCATTTCAAATTCACTTTTCATGGCCTCTTTAAACTCACCAATTAGAGCCTTATCATTATCAGTAAAAATCAAGTCATCTATATACAAGACAACAATCAATACATTACCATCTGCTGCCTTGATATAAAGAGTGGGCTCACCATTGCCTTTACTGAAGCCATTTCTCATCAAATATGAGTCAATCCTACTGTACCATGCTCTTGGAGCTTTCTTGAGCCCATAAAGAGCTCTCTTCACCTACAACTTCATAACCAGGTGGCTGCTCCACATACACTTCTTCTTTCAATACACCATTTAAGAAGGTAGACTTCACATCCATTTGAAATACCTTCCACTTGTGCTGGGCTGCAATTGCTATGATAGTACACAAAGTTTCCATTCTTGCAACATGGGCATATGTCTCAGCATAGTCTCTTCCATACTATTGTTTGTAGCCCTTGACTACCAGCCTTGCCTTCAACATTGCATTTGGTCTTGTAGACCAATTTCACTCCAATCACATTCTTCTTTGGAGGAAATTCAGTTAGCTCCCATGTCTCATTTCTTTCTATAGCATCTATTTCCTCATCCATGGCATTACACCATTTCTTCTCCTTAATAGCTTCCTCAAAATATACTGGATCACTATGAGAAAATAATGCAAAATTAACACTCTCATGATAATTTTCATACCTTTCATCTTGGTATATCTCCCTAAGACTCTTGGTCTTTCTTGGTAATAGGGAGGAGAGTGTGGGATCATAATTTTCATTGTTGCTACTTTGTCGACCAGCTCGGTCTTCACTGGTACTCGGCACTGACACTCGGTCATGCCTAGAGGAGCTCGGCAATGACTAAACCTACTTGCCTTTTCTTCTATTTGCTCTTTCTTCTTGCTGTTCATCAGCATCTTCTTCATTCATAATTGGCACTTTACTTGAAGTGCTCGGTGACTCATCAATTGAACCATACCAAGATTGATTTTCAAGAAATTTCACATCTCTTGAAAGAGTCATCTTGTTTTTCAATGGGTCATATAGTCTGTATGCTTTTGATTCTGAGCTGTACCCTATGAAGATGCACTTCACACCTTTGTCATCCAAATTTTACCTTTTTTCTTTAGGCACATGTGCACGTGCAACACATCTAAACACCCTTAGGTGTTCAACTATCCATCTTCCTCGTGACCATGCTTCCATTGGAATTTTGTCACATACCGCCTTTGTAGGACACTTATTAATTTGGTAAACTATTGTTGCCATAGCCTCTCCTCAAAATTTAGTTGGGAGACCTTTCCCTTTCATCATGCTCCTTGCCATTTCAATAATGGTCCTGTTCTTTCTTTCAGCCACTCCATTGTGTTGTGGTGTATAGTTGGTTGTGAGCTCTTTCTTTATGCCATGTTTTCTACAAAAATTTACAAAAGAATTGGAGGTATACTCCCCTCCTCTATCTGATCTTAGGACCTTGATATAGTTTCTACATTCTTTTTCAGCCTGGGCTTTAAATTCAACAAATTTATCAAATACCATAGATTTATTCTTTAAGAAATACACCCATGTCCTACAACTGAAATCATCTATAAATGTCATAAAATAAGTACTCCCCCCAATGGAAGTAACTTGCATAGGACCAACTAAGTCAGTATGCACTAATTCTAATGGATATCTAGCCCTCCTAGAATTTTCAAAATTAAAGGGAAGCCTATGTTGCTTACCCAAAATACAAGCCTCACACTTGCACATGAATTTCCTATTTATGGCAAACCTTCTACCATTCTTTTATTTGTTAACAAATTTAAACCAAAATAGCCTAGATGACCATATTAGAGGTGCCATAGCCATGAGGGGTCTTCAATCATACTCCTTAAAGTTGATTGTGTGGGAGGTGCAGCACCAACTTGACTTGAGAAACATGTCTCTATCTTCAAGGGAAACATTCAGTTCTTTGTCATTTGAATTGCTGCAAGTAGGTTCTTGCTCCCATCTTTTTCATGAATGACACACGTGTCATTCTCTATCAGCACTTTGTATCCATTTTGAATGAGCTTACCAATGCTCATTAGATTGTGCTTCATAACAGGGGTGAAATACACATTTTGTATTTCCTTCTTCTCACCTTTCTTTGTGAGGACCATAATAGATCCTTTGCCCAAAACTGGTAGGGTTTCATTGTTACCCATCTTAATTTTTGATTTGAAACTCTTATCAATAAATAAAAACAAGGTTTCATTGCCACTCATGTGGTTGCTAAATCCACTATCGAGGTACCAAACCTTAGGGCTTCCTTCTTCACCAACATTACACATGATGAAGGCGGTGGCATTGTTTCCACTTCCCATATTAACATCAGCCACATTTTCTTGTCCTAACTAATCACTTTTCTTCTTCCAAAATTCACTTGCATAATGCCCATATTTATGACAGTAGTAGCATTCTACATTACTCTTATTTGAGTTGTATTTTTTCTTACCTCCTCTTGAGGTATTTTGAGAGCTACTTGCTCCATCTCCTCTTCTTGAGCTTTCTACTTCAGCATTCCTTTGTCCTCCATTTCCTCGGCTTCTACCTCTGAAGTTTCTACCCAAGCCATTTCTTCCTCTCCCCCTTCCTCTTGGATTTTTTTGAGCCTTGAATGCTTGCTTTTGGGAAGATGAAGAAGTAGATCTATTGATCCTATGCTCATGGGTTTGAAGTGTACCCATCAACTCATCCATTGTCAAAACAGTGAATTCTTTTGCCTCTTCTATGGTCATAACCAAATTATCATATTTATGAGGTATACTCCTCAATATCTTTTTCACTATCCTCTGCTCTTGATAGTCTTCTCCATTTGACTTCAATTGGTTAATCACATTGGAGGTTCTTGAACTAATGTCTGCAACTGATTCATTTTCCTTCACCTGAAGGTTCTCAAACTCCCTCCTTATATTTTGTAGCTTTACAATGCGGACTTTATCAGCCCCCTTGAAGTTCGTTTCAAGGATATCCCATGCTTCCTTTGCATAATTTACTACTGCAATCTTTGGGAATACTATCTCTATCATTGCTGCTTCAATAAGACTTAATGTCTTAGCATCCTTCCTCCTTGACTCCTTCAAATGAGTCTTCTGTGCATTTGTGAGGGTAGCATACTGAGTTGGATCAATCACATCATTGAATCCATTGACCATAAACTGCCACAAATCATTTGCAACCATTATGGTCTTCATCTTCTTTTCCCATGTATAGTAATTCTGTCCATTAAAGGATGGTGGCTACTGCCATATCTTTCTTGCATCTCCTGCCATGTCAAATATCCCAAGAAAAACAAATGCCCTAATTTACTGTGGATGTGGGGCCTCAAAGCTCTGATACCATGTGAGAAATATATTAAAATTTAATTTAATACTCATAACCTTAAACCTAAAATTTTACTCAGCACTTAAAAGTTGCTCGGCACATGAAGGTGTCGAGTGCCAATTTTACTCGGCACTTGATGGTGCTGAGTGGCAGGTTGCTCGGCACTTGATGGTGCCGAGTGACAAGCAACAGGTGTCGAGTTTGCTCGGCATAGGAAGAGCTCGGTACACAAATAATGCTCAACACCAATGGATGCCGAGTGAGCTCAGCTCATAAAGGAAATTCTCGGCACATACAATAAAATGAAGAGGATACCGAGTGTTCTGTTCCAAGCTGAAAAATTACAACTTATAAAATTTCAATGTGAATGCTTTCACCATTAAAACCAAAAAGCTAAAGCTTTAACATTTCAAACAAACTTTTCAAATGCAATGAATAGAAGAGGAAGATAGATTCAATTATGCTTTCTTGCTTTCCATTCAATCTTTCATTAAACTATTACAAAATCTGGGAGCATTCGGCTTTAACCAAAAAATCCTAAAATAACCGTAAACTGGTAAAACTTCAAACAACTTTAATACTTCAAAAAACCTTTAAACCTGCAACTCTAATGGCTGCATACAAAGGTGCCTGGAGCAATCACTGCTTCAATAAGACAAAAACAAACAACAAGAAACTCACAGAATGAACAGAGGAGTCACGTGCAACTGGAGACACTGAACATACTTCTTTCTGTCTCTGCAACAAGTGGATCTGCTGACCACTTTCTTCTTCTTCCTTCTTCTCTGCTCTGCTAAATTGAAACTCTAAAAATTTGACTGAATGAATGAATGAATAAACATTCCTTTTTTTCACATACCATTTTCTCGCTCTTTTCAAAATTTGAAAAAACTTCACCTAATCGTATTAATTTTTCTATCTGTTCTAGATGTCAGGGGGTAGGTGAGCGTTTGGCTCTAGGGGAAAATGTCAACGCTGCATTAAATATTCCAACATAATCACCAAACTCATTAACCAGCCTAACATAGTAGCCATTGTCTCGACATCGGCAGAGAGAATATCTTGAATATTTAACCTTGTTAAATATAGTTAAAAAATGGTATGGAATAATTGTAAAAGCTTGTTACTTACAAAAACAATGGCTTCGATGTTTTCCTTTGTGATTTCCCTTCCATCAAGACTTTTCATATCGAAGAGCTCGTCAATGAGGCTCCTAGTAGCAGGTTCATCATGCTCATTCTCCTTGCATAAATTCCTCCTACACAGTTGGTGCTCATCTATTATTTGTTGTAGTTGATTTAGTTTTTCAGGAGACAACTAACATCTCTTGAAGGATGGTGAAGACTAAGAAAATAGAGTTGGTCATGTTGAATAGACATTCATCTGGTGCTCTTAGTTGACAATGGAATAATTCTTGAATCATGGATATTGAAAGGTGTCTCTTTTATTACCTAGATTTCATAGAGGTCATGGAGTTGATCATTGGATGATTTGGAGGCATAACCTATCTCTCTTAGATGCATGTGCTAGTAGTGATTGTTGAGTTGGTCTACAAGTGGGCTTGAAATTCTTGTACTATGTTTTCCTCTTGGATATTTTTTACATGCATGGCTTGGAATCTTATTCATTAGATCTGAGGGGTTTATAGTTATTTCTTAAAAATCTATAGTGATTCTCATCTATGTAATCCATTATTTTGTGTTCATTTGTTTGGTGTCTTTAGACTTTTGAGTCTTCTAGATGAGAAGTGGATGTAAATATGCATGGGTGTTCTTCAATAGTGGTTTTGCATGCTCATGGAGTCTTTTGTATATCTAATGAAGGGCTATTTTATAGATTCTAGCTTCTTAGAAATGATACTAGATGAGATAGTAGTGTTGTCTATATGCATGCATGCATGCTTTCTGCATGGTGCAAAGAGATGTTTTTCTTTCTCTACATGGAGATGTTGGTATGTGATCAGTCACTCAACATTTCTTTGTTTATTTTTCTTTTGGATTCCTATACCATGGTGCTCAATGTGGACATAATTGGCAAATTAAATTTGTGTTTGATCTAGTATCTAATTCATGTTATCTACCTGATTGTTTTCTTTGATCTCATTTTTACATATCACTAATGTGATAGTGTGTTTGCATGTTAGAGTCTTTGGATCTTAAAGTTATGCAGCCTGGTGGACAGGCCACCTATTTAATGGAAGTGGGATAACTTGGATGTGGACTCTATATCCACAAAATTTGATTCAATGTTCATATAGAATTGTTAGTTGGTCTTGTTTGTGGTCACTTATGTATTGGTATGGTTTCTTTAGGATCATAGAATGGATGATAAGTGAGTACTTAGATAGTCAATTATGGTGTTTTATCTAGCATGGAAAATTTCCTTACATTGGAAAATTTTGGCTTCACTTAGTGAGATGTGTGGGCTTGGATGATTTTTAGATTTGTGAGATGGTGTGTCATATTCTTGGAGATCTCCATACCAAATTTCAATGGGAGATTTAGTAGTGGCTATATTTTTTCATCACAAGGTGATGATCTTTATTAGTGTTACAAATGTTGGAGGATGTCTTAGATCATGTTGCTTCAGAAGGGTCTTTCACATTTGTTCTCTTTACTAGTTTGAGATAGTATCTTTGTGTGATTACAGATGTTGACATCTTTAGAATTCAAGGGGTTCTTGGTAGAGATGGTGTTTATTCTTTTATTTGATATGTTATCATGGTGGCTTTTATGTCATGGTTTTTTCTCTTGACTAGTTTAGAGTTGTAACATGATGTAGTTATTTGATATCATTACATGGAGCATGCTCTCTATCTTTTTCACACATGGATGACACACTCTTACACAAATTCTACTTCTTATCTTTTCTCTAATCTTCTTGATTCACCTGGCTCAACTCTTTACTTTCACCTTCATCAACAATTTACACTTTGATCTCCTTTTAACTTTTTCAACCAGCTCCTTATTAGCATCATCAACTATTGATCAGCAACAAGAAACCTCATAAAAAAAACATCTAAAAATTGTCTCCGAATATCCTTAAGTAGTTTTCTCTATGCATCAAAATCCTTCCTTATTTTTTCATTTAATCAGCATCATCAATCTTAGGTCCACAATAGATTTCCTTCAAACAATGAATTTAAACACTTAGAAAATACAACTTCTATAGAAACTTGTGTCCATCCTTATCTTCATTCATTTTCCTTTGTCAAATCCTTCTTAAATTTTCTCAACTTTAAATCTTGTAACCAAATTTGACTCATTCCTTAGAACCTTCTCAAACTTTCTAAATTTCCCTCAAAAGTCATCCTCAGATTACAATTTTCCAAACTTGTTTATCCAACTATTAATGGGTAAACATAACATCTACTTGGGAAACACAAAACTCAGTCAATGCTAACTTTCTCAAGAAAAACTATATTTTCCTTCTTCCTTTACCAATCACTTGAGAAACACTAAAGTCACTTAGTTACCTATAGACTTGGTTAAGCTTGTATTCTTCAATATATTACAACCATACATGATTGTAAAACAACCAAACCAATCATACATTAACATGGTCTAGATCATTCAAGTACCCATTGAATACCTTATATATCACTTTTATCTTCACCATAATTTTTTCAAATCATTTTCATCAATCAAATAATATGGTCCTTTATTGAGCTAGCATAATGTCAAGCCAACTAAGACTTTGACACAATAACAATATAACAACTAATATGACTCCTTTACATACATGCATAGCATCATTAGCTAACAATGTCCCACTATCAATTACACTATTATTTTGGAAAAACATGGATATTCCTCCTCCTTATCATGTCTAGATACTAGACATGAGAAGGAAGAGAAAGAGAATACCTACCGATGGAACCATGCAAACTATATTCATAGCAAAGAGCCTTAACTCTTACAATCTTAAATTATTAAAAATATAAAAAAGGATATATTGCTTATAGAAATATGATCCCCAAAAGGAAGAGATCTTGGTAAGACATCCTTCAAAGAGGAATGCTTGATTAAGATACAATTTCCAAGAAGAAGGAAGAAGAATCCATCTATTCAATCCCCCTATGTATATAGGTAAAATAGGGATCAAGAGAATCTCCAAGCAAGGAAAAGTGTATATAATAGGCATACATCTACTTGATAAAACAGAGTTGATGGTATAGAACATGCACATCTCATAAAAGAGAGAATCTATAGGTCAAGACATAATTTTTCATGAATAAACAATGATGTCACAGAGTAAAAAAATATTCCATGTAAGCCAAAAGAAAGTAAATCCCTAGAAACAGAGATAAAGAATATACAATTTAGCTTCTTGCCCCTTAGGTTTGAGACAAGAAAATAAAGTATATGGTGGATTATATAACAAAACATTGAAAAATATAAGGAAGAGTCATAAGAAACAACTGGCAATCATGCATAAAACATGAACATGTGATATCCAAGAAGAGAGAAATAATACTAAATAATAGAGGAGTAAAGAGAAGGAAAAAAAAACATTATAAGATAGTAAATCCCAAGCAACGTAACATTATAGAAAACAATGTCATAGGTGAAAGGAATCTATAGAAGATCATTATATGAGAAGAATCAAGATCAAAGATATGAATGATCATCTTTTAGGGAAAAATAGAGGGTCACGCATGTAATAAAGCAACACATACCTATAGGTGATTTAATGTTCCATAAAACAATCCCAATCTATAGGTAAGTAAAGAAAAATATACCATTATAATGTCTAAAGAAGAAAAATTAAAAAACATAGGAAACAAGAAAATCAATACCCATGTAATGCAAGGTGATAAAACACATATAAATAATACACAAAAACAAGGAAAGAAGAGTGTCACCATGTATTTAGGAAATACTACCAAGAACACCAAATTGCAAGAAGACAAAAGTAGAAGAGAAAGAAAATCTTAAGAGAGAAGGAATAACAAAATTCATCTCCCAAATAAGATTCTATAAAATATCTATATGTATAGAAAGATAAAGAGTCCCTATATGAAAAGAGAAGATGAAATCCTTGCCTCCTAGTGGAAAGGAACAAGGAAAATTGAATCTATTTGGAGATTTTGATGCACATTATATAAGATAATGTGGAATCCACTTTAATAGGTGAGAAGGAATACTAAGTGAAATTATGAAGAAATTGTAACACCTCACATATATAAGTAATAATTCCTAAAGAATCCTTTTCCTTAATATATAAATGAAAATGAATATATTAAGCAATCATGTTACAATCATCATAGTAAAAAGGACATGAAAAGGTAAAAAGAGAGTCTTCAAGAGAAATGCTAAAAAAATTCAGTTCAATAATAACTTCTTGAATAGACACCTTCAAAGACAAATCGCAATGAGTATATGGATAGTTAAGATTAGAATTAGGTAATAGAAGATGACAATGAGGTTGTCTATGATATTATTATTATTAGAAATAGGAAATAATGAGAGAGGGGAAGAGGGGGTGAATTAATGTTCCACAAAATTTTTCCCAACTATGGATGTCATTATCAATCTTTATACATGCATACATGATCAAAATGAAATGTAAATATTACCATAACATAGGGAAACTCATAACACCATTATTTTCTATGTAAATCATTTACTAGTCAAATGACTAAATAGTTTAAAAGATCTATGTTTGGTGAGATCAAATTTCTCACTACCTTACAAGTTCATCAAACAAAGAATGGTATATATATATGACTCATTATAAGTACATAAAGGAGATCTTGAAAACTTTTGGCATTAATGAATCAAGGCTAGTTAGTACACCTATGGTGACTAGGAAAATTATCAAAAGAGGATATTATATCTGAGGTAAATGACACACACTATAGATCAATGATTGGAAAGGTACAACACGTTATACATACTAAACCTAATATTACACATGCAATTGGAGTTGTTGCAATATTTTCCTCTAATCATAAGGGAACACACATAACTTTTGTTAAGAGGATATTATGATATCTTAAAGGGAGTGAATATTTTGGAGTGTGGTACAAGAACTATGGTGATTTTGAGCTAAAATTTTACACCGATGTTGATTGGCCTAGTAATATGGATAAGAAAAAGAGTACAAGTGGTGTAGCTTTCTTCTTAGGAGAAAGATTGATAACATGGTTGAGCAAGAAATAGAGTTGTATTTTACAATCTACTTTTGAAGTTGAGTATGTTGTTGCTGCAATTTATTTTTTTAATATTGTGTGGTTTAAGAAACTATTGGAAGGAATGTAAGAAGAATTTATTGAGCCTATTACTATCTATTGTGACAACACTAGTGCAATAAATATATCAAAGAATCCATTGATACATACAAAAACCAAGAATATATCTATCAAGTATCATTAATTGAGTGAGAGAGTACAAGAGAAGGATGTAAGGCTTGAATTTATGAAATCTAAAGAACAAACTTCACATATATTTACCATGCAATTGCCTAAGGATTCTTTTTGGAGTTGATGCAAGAGCTCACACTTTAGGAGCATTTTTGAATTTTTGAAAATGTTTGTAATGAAATTATTCTAAATAATACATGCAAGGTACAAGTTACAACTAAAAGATTTTATGAGTTTCATATTAGAGCTTATATTTATCTTTTTCATTGTTGTCAAATGGGGAAGAAGATGACTAAAATGATGAGAGAATCAATAAAAGATGAGAAGAACTAGACAAGGGGAGAAAATATATCGTAATACATGAAGATGATGTTGAAATTAGAAGTACACCCAAAGGGGGAGAATTTGACATCGGGGGATTCCAATGTAAAATTTACTACAGAGAACCTAGATGATGTTAGAGAGATGAAAATGAGTATTGTTGTTAAATTATACATTTGATTATCTTATGTGTAATGTTTTGTAATGTAAAATCTTATCTTATATGTTACCATCAATGCCAAAGGGGGAGATTGTTAGCTATGAGTGATAATATAATTGGCAATGTTATTAGTGTATGTGAAAGAGTCATATATGTTATTATGTTGTCATTGATGTCAAGTCTTAGCTGGTTAGACATTATGCTAATTTAGTAGAGTGTCATATCATTTGATTGATGTTGAGGATTTTATTAATGAAAAGGATTTGAAGAAAATATGATGATGAAAAAATTGAAAAATATTGGTATTTAATGGTCACATGAATGTGTTTGACCCTGACACTATAATATTGGTTTGATTGTTTTACAATCATGTTATGTTGTGATTAAGTTCATAACAAGTAAGTTGGCAAAAGGAGTATGATATTTCCTATGATACCAAAGTAATATTCGAGTGCCTACAAAAATAAATATGGAGTTCAATGTTAATCGAGTAATCTTAATTTGAACCCAGTACAGTGTTACCCACTTGAAGTGGTAAATGTTGATTGAGTCAAGAGAAAATAGAAAGATGAAATCTAAGGCTGAAAAAAATAATGAGAATTGAGAATATTTGAGAAGCATAAAGGATAGGATGATTTTTTTATGAGATCTACATTTGGAATAATTCAAAGATGGTTGTATGAAATAGATTTTCTCTTTTGACACTAAGGAAAAACTTTGAGATGAACTAGTACTGACCGAATGAATAGATACTTTGAACCTAAACAAAAATAAAGATCTATGGATGAAATTAAAAGGAAAAATCTAGAAGGATTTGGAAGACAAAAATAAACTAATTAAGGAGATGATTGAGACCATTTAAGGTTGCTAATTGTTTGTTGATATTGGTGATAAAGTGCCAACTATTAAAGGAGAAAGAAAAAGACAAGCTGAAGTGAGAAAAATAGAGAAAGGAATATCAAGCAGAGGAAGTAAAAGGTGAAAGAGAAAGAGTGTGAATCAACTAGATAGAGATGAGAAGGAAAATGATTAAAAGAAGTATAGATTTGAATGAGAAAGGTAGTGCTAAACCTAAACAATTCATTTGACTATTACTTTATTGCCATCATAGCAGATAAAATATGGTAACATCTATTAATGATGTTTGTAAGGTATTTAAAGGATGCCACTCTTTAGAAATGTCAAGACATGACTATATTCTACATGATATTTGGTTAAAATCTTATGACCATATCCCACTAAAAATTTGGATATAAAACTTTTACAACATTGGCTCCTAGTAGAGTTTACTTCAAAAGAATGAATTATTTGGGTTGTCAGTCCAAGGTGGTTTTTCCGTTTACATAGTTTCCATGTTAAAATGCATTGTTCAATTGTTTGATTTCTTATGTGTTGCAATATTTTTTTCATGTTTTATGTTTCATGCTACAACTCAATATATGCCAAATAGTTACTTTAATATTCAAGAAAGTCAAAAAGAGTAAGATAATGGTCTAAAGTAAAATATTTATAAGCGTGAATTAAGATGTTGAATGTGGTTACCAAGATTTTGATTAACAAGTATATTAAGTTTAATTAGTACTCAATTGTTTTTAAGGCATGTAGGATAACAGAATATAAGTGATTCATGCCCCTCCCCCCATTATCTAACAGGAATTATGAACTATGGTTACTTTAAATAGAATATATAGAGAAAATGGACAAAACATCCAACAACCAAAAAATTGATAGCTTTTGACAAATCTTAGAGATGCAAACCCAAAAAATAATGACAAGAAATTGCTTATGGTGATAACTCCTTTTAATTTAAATGTCACAAAAATTGAAGAATTTAACAACTCAGTACATTTTTTCTCTAAAAATGACAATGTTTATAATCATAAAAGGATTTTTTTTAAAATTAAGATGGCATGGATTGGCAAGCCCTTGAAACCCTAACAAGAGACTATTATATTCATTGAAGAATTGCATTGTGGACATTGGTGCAAAAAAGAAGGAAGTATAAATATAATAGAATATTATTTGAATGATGAGCTTGATATAGAGTTTTTGATCCCTAAGAATTTAGGGTGATGTTGAATTCAAACATTTGGGTACATGCAAACCTAGTAACTAGATTTTTCATGTAAGAAATGCTAAGAAAAAATTTATTATTGGTAGAAAATTAGAGGTTTTGTTTTTATTTAGTTACAGACTCTATTCATGCAAATTTTGTGCTATTGTTAAGATATATTTATGTGCTTATACAATAAATATGGGATGTGGAACCATTTCTAAATATACAACTTCTTGGTTTTATATTTGGATGGATTGATTATAATTAATTTATGGAGTGTGTTACTAATAAATTATTTTCCCCATTGTGCATCTCCTTTTTTATTTCCATTCAAAGTATAAGGCATCACACTCAATCACATGTGAAAAAGATGGTCTTAAAATGAGACCTAACCAGTTTAATTTCTGTGGGATTGTTAATTATTTCTAAGTATTTCCTTATGGGTATATTAATAGATTGGCATGTGATGTTAGCATTTTTATTCCTTACTTTTATTTTCTTATAGATTTATGTTTTATATCAACAATGCGATAATTTTCAATATAATGAACCTTTGGATTGACTTAAGGTTATAAGTTCACTTCTTATATAATGATTACTGCATATTATGTACTTTAGTTTCGTTGCTTTAGAATTATGTTTTCTTGAGAGTCTTTATGGTTACCTTTTCTAAGAACTTTTATTCTTTTCTATTTTTATATTTGATGTTATAAGTGAAAACTCAAGGAGGTTTTAAGGCTTCCTCCTTTGTGGCTTTTTGATTTGTTATACATCAGATTATTTTTTATTAAATCTAGGACTATTTTTGGAGTTGGTAGAATTTTATTAAGTTTTTAATTGTTTTTGATAATAAAATCCTTTCAACTAAGTTAAATATTTGCTCTTATGAAATTGAAGCCATTCACTAGTGTCATGTAGAAACACCTTGTTGACCCTTGATACAATTTAATATAATGAGGTAGTCTTGTATCACACTTTGTTGATCAAATTTAGCAAGCTCGCTTCTTTGGTATCCATGTGTGTTTGTTTTTTTAAATTAAATTTTTAGTGGATTACTAACTTTCAATGATTATTCTTATTTGTGAAAGCTCTAGTTGTAGAATTTGGACATAATCTTTGGCTTACATGGGTATGCACTTTTAGGACATGTCCTTGTTGGTCAACACATGTAAAAATATGCATATAAAAATTGAAATGTTAACCTCTATTTTGTTAAAATATTTTTATTTTTTTCTAATTGGAAAGGTTTCTAGTAATTCTAATTCTCTGAAGTAATTTTTGTAAAATATTTGTCAATGAAGTTGGAGTTGATGTTGCACTATTAATTATATATAAACGTGACTTTCCAAATATGAAAAAATACTTTGAAAAGATGTTTATTTACTCTATTAAGTAATTCTTGTCAAATATGTATCACTAAAAATTGCAGTCAAAACTGTATAGTGGAATACTAAAAAAATCACACAAGTACATAGTTTGATTTACTATGAAAAATGCTATAAAATGAAATGAATGAATGATCCCTTATTTAATAATGAATCATTTATAAGAACACCTTCTAAGCGTTTTTATGGAAACTTTATCATTTTGAACTAGAGTAGTATTGGGGTGATTGATCTTGGAATACACATCATTACCTAGATGCAATGACTTATAAGCGGATCATTCATAATAATGGGAAGTGCATTCTTGATGGAAATTTCTCATGAGTTGATGAAGATTGATTCAAGCTATATGATTGAATCTTAATAAATTGTCACATAGTATGATGCATCAAGAAAAATCCCACCTAAATGAACGGACAAGCTAGTGAACTCTATTCTAAATGGTTGATAAGACACAACACTTCTTTTAATTTCTTCAAAATCTAGTAATATTGGAATGATGAAATTTTAAATGTTAAAAGACTAGATCTTGATGCAAAATCTTAGACCATGTATCAAAAAAATCAAATGTTATAGCCTGCACCTAAATTAAATGCTACAACTCTAAGATTTATTTGCTTGCATGAACTTGTATTGACGGAGAGAATATTTTTTTGTCATGTAGTTTTTCCATGATGCTATGTGAAAATTATCCATACTATGAATGTAGTTTTCATTAGGAAGAACGGGTGTGGGAAGAGGCTCCTCCGTAGTGGATGTCTTGTGGCTTCTTATTTTAACTTATAAATTTCCTCTTGAGAGTAGCCGTGTGTCCTAGAAGTTTAGAAGAATAAGGAAGAGAATATTGTTAGTTCTTTGGGCAAGAACATAGCAACCTATAGCATTAAGAATTTAATATAAACATGTGAATATAATTCATTTAGATGTTGAATGATTGAGGACCTAGTTTGATTCTTCATATTAGAAGATAATTTAAGAGAAAGCTAGCCTTTTGTAACCATGTTTGCTAGCCAATTAAAAACCTTTCAATAGTTAGTGTGTAACTTAAATATTGTATGTAAATCTTGAAACATTGACAATACCACTATTGATATGAGAATTTTGTTCTTCCTATTACATAGATACATATAATTTCTCATTAGAACCAGAGTAAACATTCTCAACCATCCAATTGAAATTTTAATTCTATAGCCTTGGAGAATTAGAATCTTTAATCACTTCGTTAATGAATTGTCTTTCCTAGTTTTAAATAATTTGATTAGATGAGTAGTCAGATAAATACATTGAGAGTATCATTTGGAAGTTTCCAAAGAAGTAGTTTCTTATGCAAAGTAAATTTATATCTTAGCATATGAAAATGTAAATATTTAAAGAATAGAAAATAATTCAATTTCCTCCATTATTTGTGAAATTAGAACTTCTCCAAACTTTCCTTGTTTTATTTTAGGAGCAATGATCTTATCTCAAAGGTGTTTTCAATTAAGTATCTAATTTACCTTGCACTTGGAATGTATGCATGTGATATTAATTCCATGTAGATAAACTTCTACCTAAAATGGAGTAGTTAATTAATGATCTTAGCAATAGGTCATTGTTGGAAGATAAAGTTTCCTCCTTATCATACAATTAAATCTTAAACTACAAGCAACACTCCTTTATCATGCATTGTTGAGTACCTAGACTCTTTTTTTATGTAGTGTGGTGAATAATACCTTAGCCAAGCAAATCTTATCAATCAAGAGATGTTATTTTTAATGCTTGGAAAATTGTAAATTGAGGAATTTAATCACTTTGAGCAGGTGGTTATTGTGATACACTAAAACTATGATATTTCAAATAATTACATACTTGAAATGTGTCCTTGCATTGTGATACATTCCTTTGATTGAGAAAGGCATTTAGGATGTCTTTATCTATTGATATAGTACCTTAAATCTATTTGTGAGCATGTCAATAATATTTTTCTGTTTTGGATAGTTGAGTTTCAATGAGCTATTTATATATATCTAGTTAAGATATTACTTAACTCATTTATTCATTCATGCTCTTGCTTGATTTATAAAGAAATTACATTTTAATGGTATGTTAGAAATGACACCATACTTAATGGCATAGACTCAATGTAAGCATTTAGTAATTATGTTTTTTTGGCAAGCATGTGTAATTGTTTTTCTATAGTTGATAGTGCATAGTGAAAATATGAATGTGGCAAAAAAAAGATTTGTACATGATTCTCTTTCATACATTGATTTGTCCATCCATGATATTAGTGAATGGTTTTAAAGCATGATTTCATTTAACTACACATTTCATTGCTACTCTTAGTTTTACTTTTTTAGTCTTCCTCGATGTCAGGTTGGGTATCTTTAGTGCTTGCAAATATTTTGGGGAACCTTAACAACTTTGTGGATGGGTTTTGGAGCCTTTGACAGCTTGGTAACTTCTTTGTGAGTTGTTCGCAACATTTCATTTTATATCCTATCTTTATATATTTCTTATAACATAATTTATTGTTGATGATCAACGTTTATATGACCTTGACTCTATTTGAGTTTTTTGTATCTTATAGAAATTGATGATGTGACATTGATTTTGCAAGGATGGTCTTTACACATTTTGAACACTAGAGAAGGAACATACTGACAAAAACTATGAAATCCAACTTTAACCCAGAAAAATTTCTTTGAATGCTTCTAATATCTTTTTAAAAAAAATCCATTTTGTACACAAAAATAAATTGAACAAAGTTAAAATATCTCATTATTATTCACATGGATTATCCTCTGAACAGACGTGAGGCACTTTTGTGGCTTCAACCGCAATTCAAAGAGAGAACAAAAACACAGAATCAATCCTGGGCAATTATTTTGGAAAAAATTGAAAATTTTAACACCAAAGATGGCCATAACAAAACTGGTTGCCGACACCATTATGTTTCCAGCGTGAATGTTTGCGGTCACGATATGAACGTTTCCTGGCGGAGATCCGCCAGTTAATAGCCTATACTATCATAATAGTCTTTTTTTAATCTGTTCAATTTTTTGCACAACTCCAAATGAAATCATATGCAAACAGATGGACTGAGCAGCCCCGGGGAGCAGTATGGGCTAATCCTGCAAGGCCAGAAAAAATAAAAATAAAATTAGAACCTTATTCAGCTAGTATTGTAAGGGCAAAGTTTAGTAGAAATTCACCTCCAATGTCAATGACATGTCTCTAATTTATTGAATAGCATAGATTTAATTCAGATGAAGGTTTTGTTGATAAATATTGACAATATGAGAAATTGATTCAGTTGTGTATAAAGTAGTTGCCACTGAATCTCAATGCAGCTTTAGTTATTATTGATCAATATGTTCATTGAAGTATTTATTAGTGAATATAAGTATAATAGTCTTTATATTAGTTAAATTTATCAAATTATTTATGTGTAGTTAATTGAAAATTATCTAAAATAGTATTCATTTTAGTTTGGACATTACTATTACTTTTATTGATATGATAACTTTTGCTATGATAATTTTATGTTAGACTATTATACTTTTCTATCTATTTTAGATTAGATCAAATTGTTAGATAAAATAATGGTAATTAGACAATTACTTATACAAAGTTTACAGACGTATAAGTTGAACGGAACACGGTATGTGATAACCCTATGTTACATCATACAAACAAACTCTAAAGAAAAAGAGATTCAAGTATCGAACTCTACAGAGTGCACTTAAGAAATTTGAGTTCATACAATGCATTATAAGACTTTGCAAATATCTCCAGAGATTAGAACCTTTCTGCATGCAATCAGATTTAGTGTATAGTTGGTCTACATCAGCGGTGCACAGATGGAATTGACCATTTCCATGGCGAAGGCGAAAAAAATCATTTTCTTGCAGCCTAAGTTGCTTCCTTCTTCTGCCACGGCCAAAGGAGTTCTTTGAAAAGCTGACAATTGAGATATTGCAAGCTAATCTCTTACCCAGTCGAACGCTGAGTGCTCAAGGTCTTCAAAGAACTCGCTATTCAGACGTCAATACCAGTAGGAAAACCAACAAAGCAGAAGAGATGCTATAGCTATCTTCTTTCTCCTGCTTCCCTAGACATGTAGAGTTCCCTGTAGCATCAGACACCTCCAAATCAAAGATTAGCAGCTTTGTAGCATCTTTATCCACCCTCCCTACTAGCCTATTCCACTGTAGCATCCATTCATTGACCCTAACATAGTTGTTGGTGACATAATTATCTAGATTTTTCATTTTCTCAATTCTATGTTAATTTATAGTTAATACAAGGGTATGAAATTAGAGTTCATTCAAGGTTCAATCAAATATTTTCAATCTAAACATAAAATATTTAAAATATTTATTATTATTATTTTTAAAAATATTTATTTTACATATATTTATTTATTATTTTTTCTTAAATTAGATCTTATAAATAATTGTTTAAATAAGAATAAAATAGATTCAAATAAATTAATAATTTTGTATATAATAAGTAAGAAAAATTAAATATATTATCTATGAATAGTTTATTTTTTATTAATTATAATATTAAGTGACATAAGATCACTCTTAGAGAGTT
Source organism: Cupressus sempervirens (assembly GCA_028749045.1). Taxonomy (NCBI): domain Eukaryota; kingdom Viridiplantae; phylum Streptophyta; class Pinopsida; order Cupressales; family Cupressaceae; genus Cupressus; species Cupressus sempervirens. The sequence goes on from CM053786.1 coordinate 658,480,682, forward strand.
CTCATAGTCTAAGGTCTGAAAGCAAATCTACTATTCATAAAAAAGAAACATAAACTGGACTCGGGTAGCTAAAGTAGTGCTAGTTGAGGGAGGAGGATCATGACAATCTTCAGAACCCCATACATCAGTGGGATTAGTCAGTAGCTCAAGAGGAGCCTACTTGTCATCAATGACATTTTTTTTTCCCTTTATCTTATTCTCCCTCCCCCTCAAGAAGCAAGATCACCAAATCAAGGCAGGGGAATGACCACTTCGGATCTCTACTTGAGAAAGGCCAACTAGAAATAGCATGGTTAGTAAGAGAAGCAAATGAGGACTAGTTGAAACCTAGCTGGGGAGAGGTTGAGTGGCGATATGGGCCATCATAGCCACTACTAGGAGAGCAGCAAGGAGCATGAGAACATGGAGTCAAGGAGTGGTGAGCAGAGGAACTATGATCTCATCGACAGCCATTGGGCAAAGTGTGGTCCATGAAAGTGAAATCTAATGACACTCTAACAATCATACATGTCATGTTACCACAATGGTGAAGAAACCCGTAAAGGCGGGCCACCTCCACTTGTGACATTGTTAAACATACAAGCCTTAGTCTAGATAGAAATATTAATATCTTAAAAATGTGATGAAAAGATACAGGTTGCCCACATAAAGTGCACACATGGGGTCTAGGACTCCCAAATGCTTGAGTCGTGGGCACAGGTGCAAACCTTGGAAACGAACATACCACCCAAAGTGTGCAATCTTTGGCTCAATGATAACATTCCAGATAGTGTTGAATCTAAGTCTATTTTTTCTGAGAATACTATGAATGACAACGGTGTTTGAGCACATCAATCATAGGTAGGTGAGGAACCAACTAGAGATAACCCATCTTGGGTTTGTTTGTTATATTCTTAAATTAATTTAATAAAAATAAATTTTAAAATATGAATAAAAAAAGTTGAAATTAATTTATAAGTTGATTTATAAAATGTATGGAAATTAATAATTCTATTAAAAAACTTGGAAAAAGAAGAACTTTATTTTAAAGAATGACAAATTTGAAGTGATAAATATGAAACTAAAATTTCTTGTTAAACAAATAATATTAAAATTGATAAGTAGGAGATTTTTATGATCCAATGATTTAATGAGCGTCAAATGTTCCATTTTTTTCATGGGAATGAGTTTGTGTGAACTGTTACTCATGAAACATGGATCAAAGAATTTGACTCAATAGCAATATCAGAATATTAAAATAAGGGTGTAAGAAAAATGTGATGAATCACATAGTGTGATCCAAAATGTCAATGATAAACAAATATACATGGCCAAATTTAGAAATAAACAATCAATGTAGTCTTAAGAAAAATTCAATCTCCATAATAAATTAATATATGACCTTAGATTGATGTACTTGATTTTGAACTTACAACAACACAAATAGGTTTTATAAAACCACAAATATTATTTTTACCATTCAATAGACTCATGAAGTTTTCTAACAATATTCTTAAATGAATCTTGGATTCATTTTTTATATTTAATTCTAAATTCACATTAACATAAATGTGTGAGAACATTCAAAATGCTTTTTAGTTAAGATGCTATTCTTTTATATTGAACAATGTTTAGGGGATTTAGCTTAGTTGGTTCAAGCAAGGAGTTTGAAGGGACATTTTTGTAGAATTTTAAGTTCTGTCTCTTCATTCTATTCCTTGATTCTAAGTTTTTGAAACATTAGATAGCAGCCAAAAAGACGGGGCACTAGCCTTGAAGTATAATAAAGGCTGAAGGTCAGCTGGAGATTACCTCCCAATCAACTAAATGATACCAACTTTAAACTTCAAAAAATAAATAATGTCCATAACTGAATTAACAATACTATCAGTCCTTAAACTAATATGTAGTAAAGACTAAGAAATAAACCAACAACACTTAAACACATCACTGTTATTAGTCCCAATAAATAATAAAAGCAAGAAAAGTAAAATCCTGTAGGGTACCGAGTTCATATTCATGAGCAGGATAACAATAAAAGTAAATACCAGACCCAAGGCTAGCTACCCTCCTTCTATGCATGTGCATCTTCCTTCTTTTCCTCATGTGCATCCATATTCATGTCATTCCCCCCACCTTGACTAGTTTGTCCAAGATAGTCTTTAGCTAGTCCTCCACTTGGAACCCATAAATGGATTAGGTTGTCTCACTTTCCTTGTCCAGGTCCTTCTCTTCTTTATTCAACTACAAAAAGTAAAGGGTGGTGGTTGGGGAATGAAATTCCACCAAAGTATCAAATTGCTAATAGATATCAGTTTGATTGTTTGCCAAGTCCCTCATAGACTACTCAAGCCTATCCAGTCTAGCCTTAATGTGGCTCTGTCCGTGGCTATTCTTTCCTTTCTTCCCTCAAACATTATGAGTTTCTTTCCTAGGGGATGTGATGTCTTCCCCCCCACTTCTAGCTATGGTAGCTTCAAGGGTGTTAGAGATATGAGAAGGGCTAAGAGGGCTATGGGCAAGCTTGGTGTCTTGGGGTAGTCTTTTCTTTTTTACGTGTTTGACATCACTTTCAGTAGATTCAGTGTTGGAATCATGCTTGGGGGGGAGTTAAATTTTCCCAACTCAAGGCATTTACTAGATCACCTAGCACTCTACTTACTCTTCCTAGTGTCTGAATCTAACTGAATGAGGCTAATTTTAACATCAAGGCCCAAGGTTTTCTTGATTTGTTGGCTCAATTCTAGGTTGTGACTGTTGATCTTTCAATTATTGTTTAAAGATTAAAATAATAAACAAATTAAGAAATTACAACTATCTAAAAATATTGATGCATTAATTATAACTTTTGAAAACATTTTAATACAATAGAAATATAATATTTTTAGTAAGAAAGTAAAATATAAAGGAAAATATTAAACCCTATAATTAATATTGATGTTAATGAAACCACTTCTCAATGATTACCTCGCAATAGTTGGAGCCTATTGGTAGGCTATTCTGTATTAATGACATAACAAAACATAAAAAATAAAATAAAATAAATAGATAGTAGAAACATATATAAACAAGGGCTTTTGGAGAGCTTGAGTCCCTGCCTTATGCAAGGAGTGGAAGGTATCCAAGGCAGTTGGTACTTGCCATTACACAATACATATTACGAGTTGTTAACAATTCACGTATCAAAAGCAAGTAGTACTTGTCATTGCACAACACATATTGTGAGGTGTTAATAATGCAATTTGCATTGATAAGATCTAATTTAAAATGTATAATTCTAAGTTAGATGTAAAATACAAAACTAGAAGAGCTTTGTTTTCTATATAATATGTGAATTTAATGTTAAATATAAATATATTATTAATTTTTAATAACCTTATAACTAATTATTTTTTATAAATAATTATTTTGAAGAAAATGTTGAAATTTGAAACCAACCAAATCTCAAATTTTATCTAAATTTTGTATTGTAAAATTTAATATAAAATAGAAAACATAAGCATGCTTCTAATAAGAGAAATATATGAAATGTAAGGTTTTAAATAAATAGAAATAAGTTATAATATAACATTTTTGAAGTATGCTGACAAGTATCCTTATCTGTTATGTGACATTTTTCTTTATTTTATATTACTGCCAGGAAATTAGTCTTCAACATACTTCAAAAATAAGAAATTTGATAGTTAAAATTGAATTTAAAAATAAATGCTTAGAACAGCTATTAATTTCTTTTTCTAACATAGAAATTAATTATGGATCTAATGAAAATATTAGTTCCTTATAAGACAGAGTAATAATAATCTAAAATTATAAATAAAATTAAAAAATATCTATTGCGAAAAATTATTTTTGAACAATGAAGTTGGTGTGAAGGCGAGTCGTGAGGTGTAGTGTTAGGCTAATGATCCCGGTGCTACGCATCAACTCCGGTTTGAGTCACACTAGGTTTACCACAAACCCTTTTAAAGGGTGAGTGAGTAGCCAAGTTGGTGTGAAGGCGAGTCGTGAGGCGTAGTGTTAGGCTAATGATCCCGGTGCTATGCATCAACTCCGGTTCGAGTCACACTAGGTTTACCACAAACCCTTTGCCAATAGTGGCATGTTATGATGGTTAAGTTGTTGTTTTGTTATCCTTGCCATCAAGGTTCAAATCTAATGGGGATGAGGTCCCCCGTTTGTGACCTCACTAGTTCATAGCTCCAGGTCAAAAGCGTTTACCCCTTTAATAAATGAATCAAAAACCTCATCTAAACGATTATAATAGTATTCCTGCCTGCCGGAACTAATAATAGTTTTTTAGTTCTGCCAGGCCACTTTATCAGGATTGCACGGTGCCGTTCAGATTATCCAGATTTACCGGCGTCACAAACCAGTGGGCGTCTTGTGAAAAGGAAGCTTACCGGCTAAAAAGCTATTTTTAAATTTTTCTTATCTATTCAATTTTTCGCGCTAGTAATCAAATCAGATGCAAACACGTCTCTCATTCTAACCTAGGAATTGTGGAGGAATTCTAATAGATAGTAAGAAATCCGTATTAACCTGAAGTACTGTAAGGGTGAAGTTCAAAAAAATTTACCTCCAATCTCAATAAGCTTATATTTTATTCAGATGAGGATTTTGTTGATAAATATTGACGATATGAGAAATTGACTCAGTTGTGTATGAAGTATGGGTCAGAGGAAGGTGATTAAATTAAAAAAATTAAGGCAACTGTAGTTATTATTGATCACGTTGTTCATGTGGAGTATTTTTTAAAAATGAATGTAAGTATAATAGTCTTATATGTATTGACATATTTCTATCAAAGTTAAAATTTGCAATTCTTTATTTTTCATTTAAGACCAAAGTTAAAATAGAAACTTCTACTTCTTATATTACTCTTTCTATTATAATATTGTGAATTAGTAATAAATTAGTAATGATTTCAATAAAATTTTATATTATAATTTACATTATAATTACAAGTAATTAAAACAATGGAAAATTAATATTTTAAATACTTAATATTATTAAAAAATTAGAACTATGCTTAATTAAATAGCTAAAGTCGAGTATTATGTCACTATGTGACACTTGTTATTAGTGAAATTTATCTAGCTATTCAACTATAGTTAATTGAAAATTTATTAAAATATTATTGATGAAGACAATTTTTTAGGATTAAATAAAGGTATTTAGATAATTACTTAATAATGCTTAAGTTGACATAAATCAAATTTTCTTTTTACACTGAAGTCAATTTTACTATTGACAAGATCTTTCATTTCAGTGTACAATAAAAATGACAATTATTTTAGATGAAGTAGTTAGATTAAATTATACATTTTTTTAAAAGAATGAAAATAATAGATTTATGGCTATGTTGGTTTTACTTTACAGCTTTATTCAGTTTTATAATAATTTTCACCACATAATTTTGAACAAAAATATTAAAAAGAAATATGTCTGTATTTAAAATCCATACTAAACATTTTATTAAAAAAGAAATTCATAAATATTGTATCCAATAGAGTTATTTTATAGAGGCAAAAATAGGTTGGGATTTGGATTGAGATTTCTTCCTCAACCCTTTCCAATCCAACAAGTCAAAAGACATATAAGTTATCAACATCCATATATGACCACACTCACTAATTAGAACCATCCGCAAAATTATTTTTTATTTTTAATTTAATTAATAAATATTGTAAAAATTGAATTAGTCCCGTGAATAGCTTGTATCATAATTCTATGCTATAATCAAGATAGCATTTACTATATATTTTCTATAATCAAGATAGCATTTACTATATATTTTTTATAAATATAATGAACCCATATTTGAGATTCCCAACCGTAATCCCATGCTTATAAATTTGAGTCGAATTATCTTAAATCCTATTTTAAAATTAAAATCATTACCAAAAGATAATTTTAAAAAACTGAAGAGAAATAAAAGAAAGAAAAAATTGTAGAACCATCTGTTAAACAATTCCACTGAAATCTATTTTATCTTTTTTGGCTGTTATTCAAAATACGCATGAAAGCATCTTAACGACTTATAATCATAGTTAAGCAACATGTGAACATGGGGTAAGTCAAAATCAGATTTAGTGTGTAGTTGGTCTACATTGGCGGTGGATAGATGGGATTGACTGCTTAAATGGGGAAGGCGATGACGTTTGAAATCTTGTTCTCTTGCAGCCAAACTACTTATTCCCTTCTTCTGCCATGGCCGAAGCAGTTCTGACTCAGTCAAATCCTGACTTCTCAAGATTCTGCCATTCACAAGTCAATACGAGAAGGGAAAAAAACAAGGCAAAAGAGATGCCTTTTCGTCTGCATCTGAATTAAAAAGAAAAACAAGGCAGAAGATCTGCCAACGCCTCTCTATATATGCGAGCATTCAGTGTCTCCCTCATCTATGCTCAAAATGGCTTCTACTGCAGGCATTCCCAAACATTTTCAAGAATTAGATATAATTAGAGGCGGCTGTTACGTTCCATCACCACCAATGCTATTTGCCTTGATAATCTTTTTATGGGTCTTTTATAGATTTACCGTGCAAAGGAAGAATCAATTGCCCCCCGGGCCATTTGCATGGCCAGTCATAGGAAATCTGAACCAGCTGGGAAAGCTTCCCCATCGCGATCTCCTCGAACTCGGGAGGAAATACGGGCCCATCATGAGTTTGAAATTGGGTTCTTTTCCCACAGTTGTGGTTTCTTCTTCTGCCATGGCGAAGGAGTTTGTGAAAACCCACGATCTGGTCTTCTCCAGCAGACCTGCAATGGCTGTGGGGAAATACCTCGCATATAATTTCAAGGACGTGGCAATTGCTCCTTATGGGCTTTACTGGCGACACATGAGGAAACTCTGCGTGGTTGGATTGTTGAATGCCAAGAGGATCGAGTCGTTCAGGAGTGTAAGAGAGGAAGAAGCGCGTCTCCTTGTACGCTCACTGTGGGAGATGTCTGAGCAGGGAAAGAGGCCCGTGAATCTAACGAATATGCTGTTAATGTATACGTTAGCAACCATGTGGCGAATCCTCTCCGGCAAAAATCAATCCTTTTACAGCGACGGTGGAGGTGAAATACTGAAGATGTTTTCAGAGATGTCAGCCGTAGCGGCAGAGGTGAATGTAGGAGATTTCGTTCCTTCCTTGCACTGGATTGACTCCATTTCAGGTGTGAAGCAACGCATGAAAAAGGTACACACGGCCTTCGACAGAGTTGTCAGAGATATAATAGAGGAGCACCAGCAGCGAAAGAGGAGCTTAGATAAGAGCAATGAGAACGAGCATGCTACTAAGGCCTTCGTTGACGAGCTCCTGGAAATGGAGAGCCTTGATGGAAGGGCAATCACTGAAGAAAACATCAAAGCCATTGTTTTGGTACAATTTCAGTTATATATATATAATTACTACTTTAATTGCTATTGCGATATTTTAAATTAATCTAATTACATGGGCGCATCATATTTCCAGGACATGCTTATAGCTGGAGTTGAAACGACGGCTACAACGATGGTTTGGCTGATGAGCTCGCTGATCAAGAACCCTAATGTGGCGAGGAAAATGCAGGAGGAAATTGAATCTGTAGTGGGCAGAGAAAGAATGGTGAATGAAGATGACGTGGGACACATGGAGTACGTGCAGTGTGTGGTAAAGGAGACTCTGAGGTTATTCCCCGCCGCGCCATTAATGCTTCCACATGAATCAACACAAGATTGTAGGGTTGGGGATTACGTCATTCCCGCGAAAAGCAGGCTGGTGATTAATGCGTGGGCGATTGCAAGAGATCCGTCGGTGTGGGAGGATCCTGATGTATTCAGGCCGGAGAGATTTGTGGGAAGAGATGTGGATATTGCGAGGGACAAAGACTGGTTTGACATGTTGCCATTTGGGGTAGGGAGAAGAGGATGCCCGGGGGCGAACATGGCTGTTGTGACAATCAGCTTCCTTTCTGCTCAGTTGTTCCACTGCTTTGATTGGAGTGTGGAAGGGGATTTGGATATGACGGAAGGGGCGACGTCCATGCGCAGAAGTGTTGACCTTCTGGCTCTCCCTCGTCTCAGGCTCAACGCCTGCCTCTAGTGGTCATATCTGTCTTATTCTTAAAAGTTGATTTTTGTTGTATGTCTTTGTTTAAGTATTATGCAAAGGTTTGATTCTTAAGCTATAAAAGTGTTAAAATTCAAAATTCGCTTATTTTTTCCAAACTTAAACATCACATACTAAGGCTCCATTCTTGAGTTAAAAGTTTTAAAAAATTGAATTAATTTTCCATATAATAGTCGATTTGAAAACCTTTTATTCGTAATTAAAGATTTTTCTTAAAATTATGATATAATTATTTGGTATGAGACATATAAGACATTGTTCATGGGTTTATCAAATTTAATATCGTACTTTTTGATTAATATTAGCTTTAAAAAATTTCATATTTCTCTTTCATGTATTAAAAAACTTTGAATACAAATCTTACATCAATCATTGTTTTGATTATTTGTTTATTTTAATCTTATGTAATTATAAATATTTGAGCATATTAAACAATATTTATGTAGGAAATTATAATTTGGTAAGTTTTGATATTTGAGACCTGATATTTGTGCATGTTTAATCATGTTTAATCCTATTATTCCCCTATCTAAGAACATTTTAGTTATCATCAAATATTTTGATATAATTATTTGGTATAAACTAATTATCAATATTGATCAAAAAATATATATATCAATATTGTTCATTGAATATGATTTTATTAAATGAGATATTCTATTTCTATTTTGGGAGATTGGGTTTAAAGTTTTTCATTAATACTTTTAAGTACATTGGTGATTTCTTTATGTTTTCTTATAGGAAAATACTATTCCATTCACTTTGCCTCAACATTCAATTAAATTTAACCAATAAAAATACTTTGTTTTTTTCACTTCCTAAATATTCATTGTATTTATGAAGTTCAAATTTATATTATTAATTTTTTCATAATAAAAAAATTACTTATTAGCATTTGATTGTTTAAACCATTTTATGTTATAGAAATTCTAGAAGCAAAAATAAATAAAATATTTTCTCCAAAAAAATCATGCATTTAAAACTTAGTTTATTAAATTTATAAATCTATTTATTATAAACTTAAATATTAATAAAATATTAAATATCTTATTACAATTATTTTCATCTTCTCAAATTATTTAAATCACCATAAAAACAAATTCAAACTCATTTGAAAAAAACCTTAAAAATTTAATTGAGGAAACAATATTTCTATGCTTTACTAAAAAATTACAAGGGTTTAAAAAGCTATTCAACCATATTTAAATACTTTCTTTAGTTTTAAAAGTTTTATTGAAATTTTGGTTATCTATAAAATTTGATATAAACATTCCTAAACTAGTTAAATTTAATAACACCTCAAAAAAAAAAATTAAACATCTACTAATAATATAATTTTTCTCATTTTAATAACATAAATTATTTTATTAAGAAATTCATTAATGCTTGTAATATTTGTATTTTAATATTTAATCAATTATGATATCATGAGTTTTTGATAACAAAAATTTATAAAAACAAAATATTTAGAGTTCTAATAACTATGATGGCTAGTACATATTACTATTTGGTACGTGTTATCTTGGTCATTTAGAATGATCTCAAACATCTATTAAAAACACTTTTAAAACAATCTATCTTAGAAAGAATTATGGAAATCTTATATTAATTATTGAATCTTATAATATTATGATTTTTATTTTGTGATATTTAAGAAAATTAAGAATATTGTGAACAATTATAGTTTATTGGTAGCACTGAAGGAAGACATAGAAACGAACACACTTACAGGAAAAGGAACGGGTAGTCGGATAAAGCGGTGATCTGGCATGCACGAATTGCGTTTCAGTGTGTGTAAAGGAGACTCGGCAGTTATGGAGGCTTCTTGGTAGGGATGTTGATGTTGGTAACACTGAGCATTAAATTTTGACACCAAACATTTAAAAGAGAGGTTATCCACCATCATATTCATGTATCTTTTGTCTTGTGAACATTAATTATTAAGACATTGTCAAATAAATTAGTCAAAACATAAGCTTTCAATTATATACGCCTTGCCACCATTTAAATGTATGTCTAATATTGGTGACCATTAATAATCGATACTGAATATCAATGCAGAGTTAAATTAATCATTTAAAATGCAAGCTTCCTACCATTAAGATATTTTTATGAGCATTAATTTTTGATAGCAAACAATATACTTTGTCAAAACAAGGGTTCTCGAAGTCCCTACCTTCTTCAAGGGTTAGAATGTAGGTTATACAAATGGTAATTGTTATTGTACTTGCTATAGGCAATATACTATTGCATTAAGTTGTTCCAATTTTTCAATTAATTTGCACCAAACATGAATGACAATTTTTATGTAACTGACATATTTGTAAAGTTTTTTTATTTATTGATGAATTTTATATATTCTAAAAATTAATTCTCACCACTGTGATTGGTTATTTTCATTTTGTCTTATAAGACCCCTTTTTATGGAGATGGCTCCTTTACTCATTTTCATTAGCATGATTTTAGGAATAAATTAATAAACTATATTATGTTTACAAAAATATTAATTATTTAATTTTTAAAAAAAATTATTCATTTAGTTTTTACAAATGCAATCATAATCTTTTAAATTCAATTTTCATTTACAATAAATTTGATTTTTTATTTAACATTTATCCAGAAACTGAAATTGAAACCTACTTAAATATTTATATATATTATTTTTATTTTAAATTTTATATATTTACCTAAAATATTTTTTCTATCCAAATATTATTTAGACATCTTATAGAAGTAATTTTAAAAATAAATCTTTAGATATTGATATCTACATGAGAGAAGAAAATCTATTTTTTAAATAAAAGTGAAATTAATCATATATTTCATCTAAAAGTTGGATCTAGTTCTTTCTTCAGTTGTTTGATTGGAAAATATATGTAAAGTTAATTTACATATAAATTTACAATTCTATATTGAAATAGGTTTTTTAGACTTTTCAAGTTCTAAAATAAAATAGAATAATATATATTGAAGAAACCTTATAGTAGAATCTTCTATAAATTCAAATTTATTAGCAATTCCATAGTCCACTTTCTTTACCAAATGAGATTAGTTTTCTACTAGCATTGATTAGAATGTAGATGTAATTCAATGTTGCTAGGAGTTTGTTGGGGAATGAACTACCACTTCATTAATTCCATTGACTTCAAAGATAATTTTGAACTTATTACTAGATTATTGTTTGATTTTAACTTCCACAAATAAAAGTGAGGCTATTGATAAGATTATTTATAAAATTGTTATTTATTTAACTACTTTTTAATATTGAAATTAGATTAGTTGATTTGAAATACTTATTTCAATAATAATTTCATCATACATTTATCTTTCTCTAATACATTTACTCTATTGATTAATTATTATAATATTTAATTACTATTTCTAGTATATTACAATACATTCTACATGAAAAGGCTATTTTTAGATATAATAGACTCCAATTTAGATTATGTTAAAATATTGATATTTGTGTTTTCTCTTTAATTAAATTAAATTTTGATACAATTTTTCTATTAAATATGGTATAATAAATAATTGTAAATTAATAGAAAAATAAATTTTAAAATTAATATTTAACATTAATTTATTTATTTTTACATAATAAATAAGATATTGAATTAAAATGTAAAAATATAATTACTAAATATAATTTACACTAATCTATAATTAGATATTAAAATATATTATTAGATCTTTTAATTAATTTAATTTTAGGATTAAATATATCAAAAAAAATTAGAATTTAATATATATTGAATATGTTCTATAAAATTATACATTTAAAGCTAATATATGATTTCATATTTAAAAAATAATGTATAGAAATATGCATTTAAGTCAATATATAACAATAATTCTTATCTATTCAAAAATAATAATAAATATATTAAAATATATTAAAAATTATAAAAATATACAAAACAATGAATGCAAGAGATATATCAAGGTTTAATTAATTTTGTTAAAAGCCATTTTTTACCACCAAATTTGGTGGTGATAACTTGGTGACATGCCTTGTGAAAATAAGAGACATGATGTGTCACAGTTCTTGCCATATGTTTAGTGGTTATTTTTCTATGAAAGGAGGGAGGAGAAGGTTGGTCTTTAGGAAAAATTGGGCAAGATGTAGGAGGTTGAGATATATGTAAAGCAAATGTTTGTGCCTTGATAGTTTAGTAGGATTCTCTATAATATATATTAACTAATCAAATAATCAAATATAGATTTAGCATAGCTAAAGCTTGTTTGAGAATATTATATCTAACCATCAAATAATGATTTGGGAAGAAAACATTTACAAATTCTATTGCCTACAAAAAATTTGGAAAGAAGCTTTTAGAAATGCTTCAAATTAAAAACAATATATAGCATATATATTAATAAAATTCCACCTAATAAACACTCTTGTAGTCAAAATTAATAGAGAAAAGATAGTAGCAAAAATTTAGTACTATAGTAATTTTATGTGTCATCATATATGTGGCATATGGTAAAGAGGATACTACCTCATTTAACATTGTTTGAAAAAGGCAAATGCTAGTGGCTAAAGCTGTGTATGCTCTAGAAAATGTTTGTTACACTAACTAGTAACTCTTGAATGCAACCTTGCACAGTGGTGTACAAAAGGACTGCAACCTGATATCTTATGTACACAAGCTCCTACTAATAAGAGATGAATAGGTGATCCTTTTGTTAAGACAAAAAAGACTTATACTCTCTGTGTCTTTAGAGAGAAAATTATAACAATGTAGTATGAAGAGTTCAAACAATTTCCTCAATAAGACTTCCCCTTTTGGATATATCGAATTCCAAGAATGATTGCATTAAGGAAGTAAGGAAAAATTAAAATTTAATCTAAAGAACAGTACATGTAAAACTGGAAATATTAATTAAAACTAATTAATAGTCTCCCAATGCACGTGAGCTGGAATTGGATCTAACTCTTGCATACTTGCATTTACTAATAGGTCCAACAAACTTAACTCCAGTTGAACCATCTTTCTTTTTGCAGTAATTGTAATGAACTTGAATAAGTGTTAAATTGTGCATCTACTCCTGCCACATGTTTAGGCAGTTTCAAACATGCGTGAAGTCCAACTTTCTTTATTCATATTGAGTAAAATGAAACACATTTAAAAAGTTATAAGGTAAGGAAAAACAAAATGGCATCTACAACATTTTTGAGGTCTCACTCTCAAGTTTTTTTTCCTCTGAAGAATTTTTAAGATATGGCTGTATAGTATGTCTTCTAATAATTTTCTTTGATCATGTACCCAGTAGAGTTCTCATTTTGTTCATTCAAGATTATTTAGTTTTTTTATGTGGTCATGATATTCAAATGTAAATCTAAAAAAATATTTGTAATTTAATCTATGAAGGTTGTAGTTGATCATGAATTTATGAAATGTATTGAGATTTTTTTAACCTATACATTGCAATGATGTCAATCTATATGATGTCATTTATTAGTGAAGATTGGGCTTATTATGATTCGATCTTGTCTAGTTGTTTTTCACCATCAAGTGATTAGAAGGTAATACAATGGAAGTTTAGAGCAAGGATATGGACAATGCTTAATGATGTAGTGACCAAGTTCACCATTTTTTAAAGTTAAGACCTAAGACAATCAAAATTTCCTTGATAAACTTCTTCATGGCTTCCTTATAGAAAACCCTTGTAGCAACCAAATTCACACACACGCTACTAGTGAAAATCTAATGAATGGAGAAACAAAGGAAACTATGGCTAAATTCAAACATCATTACAATTTCTTTTAGATTAAAAACTACCTTTGAGGATGATTTTCATGGTGGCAAAGAGGGGGAGAAACATCTATGAATTTGATGGACAAAACACCCAAATTTTAGCAGCTTTTGAACTGTGTAATCACATGCTTATGCTAGTTGTCGTAGGACAAAATATATTTGTTATTGTGATGTCAAAGCCCATGGTGAGGAAAGTTTTAGACTTTATGCCCAAATTCAATCATTTATTGGGACATTGGATGATACACCACCTTTTATGAATCTTGCATAAATTTGGGCACATGTAGGGTGAACAAGTATCTGATGGTGGAGATGATCTCTGAAGGGGACCTTGAGGTATGGGAGGCATTGCTGATGCAAATCTCTAAGAATGTTTGGGCTGTCCCTGTAAGGGAATAAAATTAAACCATCTTACATTAATGGAAGCTCGAAGAAAGGATGATGGAGATGTGATATTGTTTGAGAAGATGCTCATTTTGTTGAATATTGAAGACCAATAGACACGTGTGTTTTCCCTCCTTTTTGTTGTGTCTCTTCAACTAATCATTTGTGACCTATAAATGCTGATGGCATGTATTGTAAACTTATTCTATTTTTCTCATCAATATAATTCCTCTTCTCTTAGTGTGGATGTAACAACGATTTGTGGTGAACCACAATAAACTACTATGTTTATGCATCTTGTTGTTCTGTACTTTTCTTTTGCATTCTTAATTAATTTACAATTGGTATCAGAGTTGTGATCAATTTTAGTGATCAAAATCCAAAGTCATGGAGGAACCAAAAGGGGAAGAATTTTAATTTGTGGAAGGTATAGATGCAATCACTTCTGCTCAAGCATGATCTTGCAATAGCAATCGAAGGTAAAGAAAAGAAGCCTACTGCCATGATAGATGAGACTTGGACTAAAATTGATGAGAAGGAAATGTTAGAGATTTTTCTTTCACTATCTACGAATGTGTTGTTCAATGTGAACAATGAAATGTCAAAAAAGGACGTATAGGCAAGCTTCATAGTATGTATCAAACAACATCTGCTGCAGACAAAATTTTTATCATGAAGAAGCTTTACAAGTTGAAGATGAATGAAAAATAGTGATGTCGAATCACATAAATGTGTTGAATTCTCTTTTATTTCAAGCACACTCCATTGGTATGCCTCAAGATGATGAAAATAAGGTGGTCATCTTATTATGTTCTTTACCAGATAGTTGGGATGGTGTGGTAATAGCAGATAGCACTTTTGTAACTAACAAAAGCAAGCTAGTCTATGATGAGGTGGCTTCTACATTGCTTAGTGAAGACATGAGGAGAACTAATAAAAAGTCTTCATCTGGCAATGTGCTAACAATGGTTAGTATGGAAAATAGTGATGGGGACACAACCCAAGCATAGAATGGACACAACAAGAAAGGGAAAATTTTATTAACTTTGTAAATAAGCTAATACATTCAGTACAGAGAAAATAGACTTCAAAATAGGCCCTATGGGCTTACAATAGCATAAAACTGTAGATAATTTCTTCTCCCAGTACCTTCTCTCAAACTCCACTCCGAACTACCTTTTACAATGCTAGAAATGTTCTTAAATAGACACCAGAGGGTTAAGGATTAGGAATACATTCTAGAAAGTGCTAGTAGGCATCCACCGACCAAATAGAAGGCTCTAGAAGTCGCATTAGAAGTTGACACAAAATTAGAAGAATCCAGAAATGGTAACTAAACTTTCGGGAGGCATAACTTTTGAACCGTAGTTCCGATTGATGAACCGTTTACATTTTTAGAAAGCTCTCGAAGGGCTCTGTAGCCCTATGGATGAGCTTTTCTTGTCCACCATTTTTTGGCCCTATTCAAGGTCATTTAATGCCCCTAACTTGACTTTGAAGTATTCTTAGGATGTCTCTAGAAATTGAGAAACTACGATAACTTTCAAACCGTGGGACCTTTTGACTTGATTCTTTTTCTGGAATGCTCTAAATTACAATGACAATCTTTCGACCAATTTACACCTTCTAGTTCACCAAAATGATGGCTCAATTACATATTCCTATTTTTTAGCATTTACACGTATCCCAAGGTGATTAAAAACTCTATCTTAGAACACTGATAGTGGAACTGTGAGAGTTGGAACCTTTATTTGACCCAAATGGGTATCCAAAAATGAAAACACCTAAAATAGAAACTAAGTCTAAGGACATTTTTTTGGGTGACATAGGATTGCCCTTATATCTCTGGATGCTCCTGCATCAGACACCCAAGGTAGATTGAAAAGTGACCCTGTCACTTTATGAATGGTAGAGGAAATCCCAAATGGGAAACCTCAACTGCTGATATCCAAGTTGAGTCCTCGATCGGCCATCCTTTCCACTTGACCAAATACTCTTCATACTGCCTATTTCTGTTACTCCTACCCACACAATTATCTAGAATGTATTCTATCTCCTCCTTCTTAGAAGTAGGAATTGGACATGGCTCTAACATCGGCTCCTCATTTGCACCATCATCATGATACTCTGTTAAGTCTACAATGTTAAAAATAGGAGAAATGTGAATACCATCTGGCAACTCCACCTCATATGCATTTCCCGAGTCATGTTTCTTCAGAATTTTGCAGGGGCCAAATTTCTTCATTTTTAACTTGTTGTAAGTATCGACTGGGAATCTTTCTTTTCATAAGTGTACCATGACTAGATCCCCTACTTGGAATTCCTTATGTCTTCTCCTTTGATCAACACTAGCTTTATACTCTTGATTCACCTTAGTAATGTGTGCCTGAACCTCCTCATGTAGATGCTTGATATGTTCAGCAAATTCTTCAGCTTCAGCACTTGTCCTCTCTCCTTGCTCTATCTTCCTCAATTCTGGTGCAGTCCTTGGGCTACTTCCATATACAATTTGAAATGGTGATCTACCAGTACTCCTATTTACAGAGTTATTGTAAGCAAACTCCGCTTGTGGTAGAATCAAATCCCACCCTTGGGCTTATCCCCAACTAAACATCTTAGCAAATTGCCTAGACTTCTGTTTACCACTTCTATTTGGCTGTCAGTCTGAGGGTGATGTGTGGAACTGAATTTCAAGTCTACTCTCAACTTCTTCCACAATGTTCTCCAAAAATACTCCACAAATTTGGTATCTCTGTTAGAAACTAGACTCCTTAGGAGACCATGTAGTCTTACCACCTCTCTGAAAAACAATTCTACAATATGGACAACATCATGAGTTTTGTGGCATGGAATGAAATGTGCCATTTTGGAGAACCTATCAACCACCACAAATATTGAGTCATTACGCCTTTGTGTTCTCGGCAATCCAAAAACAAAATCCATACTTATGTCCTCCCATGGCTTTGATGGAACAAGCAATGGCTGATATAGTCCAGTATTGTGACTAAATCCCTTGGCAACTTGACAAATCTAACAACTATGTACAAACTTCTTCACATCTTGTGAAATCTGAGGCCAAAAATAATGTTCTCTAAGAATGGCAATGGTCTTATCTCGATCAAAATGTCCTGCCATCCCTCCACTGTGTTTCTCCTTAATCAGATTTTCCCTCATGGAACTCCTTGGAATGCATAATTGATTGCCCTTGAATAACATACCATCCTGAATCAGATAGTCTAACCACTTAGTTCTGTCTACAACAATAGGCTCTTTACAAGCTTTCCATGCTTCAGCAAAATCAGGATCCTCAAGGTATAGATTCTTGAGTTCGTCAAACTCAACTACTTCACTCTGCATTACTGTAAGCAACAAGTGTCTCCTACTTAGTGCATCTACAACCTTGTTAGATTTTCCACTTCTATGCTTCAACACAAATGTATAGCTCTGTAAGAACTCTACCCACTTCATATGCCTCTAATTCAATTTACTTTGGCTATTTAGGTACTATAATGCTTGATGATCAGTACACAAAAAAAATTCCTTTGGCAATAAATAATGCCTCTATTTCTTTAAGGCCTGAACTATTGCATAGAACTCTTGATCATAAACACAATACTTCTTTTTCGCATCATTCAATTTTTCACTAAAATATGCAATAGGCTTACCTTCTTGGCTTAATACAGCCCCAATAGTGCTGCCACTAGCATCACAATCCACCTGGAACACCTTTCTAAAATCTAGAAGTGCCAACACAGGTTTGTCTGTCACCTTCTTCTTCAGCAATTCAAAACTTCTCACAGCTGCCGCAGTCCATTTGAACTCTTTTCTATCCCCTCTTATTGTGTCAGTCTGGGGTGCACATATGCCATTGAAATTCTTGATAAAATTCCTATAAAAACTAACCAGACCATGAAATGATCTTACCTCAATAGAAAACCTTGGAGTAGGCCATTCCAAGATGGCTTTTACCTTCTCTAGATCCATTTTGAGACCTTTAGGTGATATAACAAACCCCAAGTAGACTAATTCCTTTTTAGCAAAGGTACACTTCTTCAAATTAATTAATAGTTTCGCTTCCCTTAACCTTTCAAGTACACTACGAATATGCAATAAATGTTCTTCCAAATTCTTGCTGAAAATTAAAATATCATCCAAAATTGACAATAACAAATTTTCCCAAGAACTTCTTAAGTACCTCATTCATAAGCCGCATCAAGGTGCTTGGGACATTCGTCAATCCAAAGGGCATGACTAACCACTCATAAAGACCCTCCTTGGTCTTGAAGGTTGTTTTCCACTCATCTCCTTCTCGAATTTGTATCTAGTGATAACCACTCTTGAGATCTATCTTGGTGAAGTATTGAGCTCCACTCAAGCAGTTCATAAGATCATCCATTCTTGGCAAAGGAAACTGATACTTGATAGTTATCCTGTTTATAGCTCAAGAATCTGTACACATTCTCCACTCTCCATCCTTCTTTGGTGCCAGTACTGTAGGTACTGCACATTGCCTCAAGCTCTCCCGAATCAAGCCCTTCCTTAATAGCTCATGAACCTATCTATTTAGCTCCTCAGTTTTAGTAGGAGTCATCTTGTGAGCAACCTTGTCAGGCAAACTAGCTCCTGGAATTAAATCTATCTGATGACTAATTTTCCTTACCAATGCCAATCCTTCTGGAACATTATCAGAGATGATATCTCCAAATTCACCTAGTAAATCTGAAACTTCAAGTGGTATTTCACTACTACCTTCTTTATCTTTCCTAGGGATCAAAGCATAGCACATATGCTGATGTTTCATGCCATCTAAAAATTTCCTTCCATCAACAAGACAAATCCTAGCACTGCTACATACCTTTTCCCCTTTCTTTTTCATCAGCTTCAATTTGTGGCAAACTCCATCCTTTGTTAGAGAGTATGTGTTTGCATGACCATCATGTACTGCATGCCTATCAAACTACCATGGTCTAACCAATAATAGATGGAAAACATCCATTGGAATAACATCACAGAGAACTTCATCATGGTAACTCCCAATTTTGAATTTCACTAAACATTTTTCACTTACTAAGACCTTATGATCATCTTTCACCCAAGCAATCCGATAGGGCTGGGGGTGTTTCTCCCTCTTGAGCTTTATCTTAGAGACCATCTCCTCTAATACCAAGTTATTAGTGCTACCACCATGAATGATCACATCACAACATTTATCCTCACACTTGTACTTGGTATGGAATAAACTCCTCCTTTGTCCAAGTTCAATCTCACCACTTCGTAGGACCCTTTCATTTACCAAAGTCTCTCCTCTTTCTGCATCTTGTAAATGTGATGATTGTGCATCCTCATCCATATGAGCAACCCTAACTTGACCCTCAGCTCTCCTATCTATCCTTCCTTGTCGTTGAGGGCATTCAAAGGCACGATGACCTTCTTCATTGCAATGGAAATAGGTACCACAGAGGTCTCCTCTTCCTTGTCCACATCCTCTACCTCTTCCTCTCTGATTTCCAAAGTCTTGATCATGGGAGTGGTTGAAACCCTCATTCCTTTGGTTCCTACTAGTACCCACATCTTCATTCTTCTTTTGGGTTTCATTTTGGCCTCCAGATGACCTACCACTACCTCTTCCTCCTTGACCATTCTCTCTTTGTCTCCCTTCAAACCTCTTATTTAGCTTCTCTTCAACTCATAGGGCAAACTGGTATGCCTCTTCAATGCTGGTCATTCTTACCAGACTTAATTCCTCCTGGATGCTAGGTCGCAACCCACTGATATAATGAGAAACCTTCTCCTTATTTTCTTCTGCATGCCCTACTCTAATAAGAGGTCGATAAAAATCCTCTATATATTTTTGGACTAATTTTCTTGCTTTCTTTAACCCATGCATCTTCTTAAACAAATCAATCTCATAATCAGCAAGAATGAATTGCTTCTTCAATTTGTCCACCATATGATCCCACCTTGTGATCTTCTCCTTTCCTCTTCTATTTATTTCCAATTGAACCTCTTACCACCAGATTTTGGCATGTCCTTTCAGTTTGGCCTTTGCAAACTTAACCCTATCTGGGTCCCTGATATCCTCATACTCAAAGTATTCTTCCAGTTCATTTATCCAATCGATCAACTCATATGGTTTCAAATTTCCTGAAAATACACCCACATCAATTGTAGGTCTTTTTCCAAACTTAGTAATGGCCCTAAAAAGCATTTCCTCTGTGTGATTCAAAACTTCCTTGTCAAATTCTCCTTCTGGTCCAATTTCTTCTTCTTCATTGTCATCCTCACTTTCATCGCCTGTGGCAACATTTGTTCCTCTATGGAGCTCCTCCTGCAACGCTTGTACCTACCTTTGGAGGGCTCTAACCTCCTCAGGATTAATAGCTCCATCCCTTCCACCACGCTCTCTTCATGGAGGTATCTTCTTAACTCAAACCCACAACCACACAATCCCGGTGCAAACTACCTCACAATCGGCGCTGTAATGCCCCGCCAAGAGATCCAAAGAATTTCACTAAGTTTACCAAAGAATTTTTTTTTAAAACATGAAAGATAAACCATTCACAACATACGCGGAAGCAATAGTAACATCCAACATAACATAACATAACATAACAGATTACATTCTTTAAAGATCCCTTAACGTTGAATTACGTCTAATCATAACTATCCATCTAACTTCACATCCTTAACAATGAAATAACAAGGATACATCCAATGTACTTAAACAATATACAAGTGTACATTTTAGATTGCTCAATCTTCCATGTAAATAAAGTACATCATCATTCAATACTAATCCATGATGCAATAACATAACGAAATCATAAACCATACATGTTACATCATCACAAAAGATATAAATATCCATCATAAAAGATAACCATACATCACAAACATAACTAACTAAGTGCACGGTTCCTCCCAACCATTAATAGCATCATTAGACCATCATGGATCCTAGCCATCCCTCCGTGCGTAACATTCCAAAGCACCGAAGAGATCATCGGCTATAAACATAGTAGGAATGTCACTCCTAGAACATCCTACTAACATGCAAAGTAAAGCATAGGATACCATCAACTAACATATGCAAACCATCAATATAAGATACATACCAGAAAATACATCCATCATAAGGTATATCATCAATCATAATGATCCAAGAACATAATGAAGATAAATACCAACCAAGAATACTCCAGCCACGGTGTCTCAATGGATCTCAAATGATAAGAGTGGAAAATACACTACCACCCGACCGCATGGTACCTAAGTGGTCCACTCCCACCGTGCTGAGGAGATAATCTCAAGTCCCAAATAGGATTATCAAAACCACAAAGCACATATCTCTATAAATCTAGGAATCATAAAAGTATACTAACTCAAAGGTTCCAACACACACAAAATAGACATCTACTTCCCAGAGGCACACAATGACATGTAGGAAACCTACTCTGCAAGCGGGAAAGTGTCATTGCATTTATCTCGTACAAGTTACCCTGGCAGTTAGCTAAACTCCACGGGTCCATACAGATCTCATGCGGCCACTAGTATCCTCTCATACTAACGAGGCATACTATGGAATGCAATGGTCGCAACCATGCGTCTCACTACTCCCATCCTAGCCTGTAAAAGCGCTCAAGGCATGGGTGAGAGCCAAAACTCTTATCTTTTTAGGTTCATTTAATCCCCATTTAGTGTGTAAATGTTATCACTTATTAACCAAACTTACAATGAGTTACCCTGGCAGCCACTTAGGGCCCCGACCCCCATTGCAAGCCACTTCCCGATACTACAAGTAGATTACCTACCCTAATGCTCATGGAATCATAAATCACTACAGCCCTATACAAGCGACTATAAAGAAAATTCAAAAGATAATCCATAAAAAAAATCATCAAATATCCGCAAAATAAACATCAAATATCCATAATAAGAATCATCAAAATCTCCATGATAAAATCATCAAATATGCATAAAAGCATCAAATCTCCATGAGCAATATCCATAGAAAATCATGACCACAACAGTTCTCTATTGGCAACTAAAGGCATCACTGATAATCATAAGTATCCATTGGTTCTCAATAACCAAAATATATATCATCACATTCATTGGTTCTCAACAAGCAACCAAGATAATCTCGAAATCATACTGATCGAAGACTCCAAAATGGTTGAGTCAAACATGTCACAACACGACATCATCAAGAAATAAATCCACATTTTAGTCCCATCATGGTGACTAGAAAATAATCCAAGGATAACTGATCGATGACTCAAAAATGATTAGCTCAGGTATCTCATACACATACATCTCAGCTTCACACATGAAGACTGATGAACAAATACAAACATTTCATAGAGCATATGATCACATAACCATGGTTGGGCTTATAAAGATCGAGACCAAATAAGATCAACATGCCAACATATCTCATAACCCTCGAGCCTCTGGTAACAACCTAGGACTGGTCAACACTAGTCAACCCAAAACCCAAAACAAGAAGCATATAGAATACACGATGCAAACACATGTTTTGGTTTTTCTATTATCTCATAGTCGAATTAAGTGTAGAGCTTCAATTTTTATTTCAAGTATACTTCAAGTGTCTAAGGCTCGTCATTTGACCTACAAGTCAACCCATTTGTTCCCCGATAGCATTATCCTTCCATTATTAAGAATTACACTCTAAGAATAACTTAAGGATAATTATTCACTAAACTGATCATCATTGACCTTTAAATAAATTGTTCTCTTTATTTAACTAAGATCCATATTTTAATTAATTAACTCTTCTTTAATGTTACTTCAACTTTTCACATAAATCAAGGATCATTAATCATTAAATTATAAGAGAACAAAATTATCATTCTTCAAATAAGATATCTTAACTTAATTAGAATGATCAATTAAATCCATCAATTAACATAGGTACATCATCCATGACCTATTAACATTCTAGTAGTTTTCAAATCAATATTACTAAAACATCTATGATCATTATTCAAGTTATCAGAATAAGACCCATCAACTTTGATATCAATACTTTTGCAATCTCTTTGAAAGAGTTGTATCAATTAAATCTCCATTACATAACCTAATTATTAATTAAATCCAGTTAACTCTAGTTAAATTGATCTAATTAATAATTGCACAACCATACCATCAACCCAATGATTATCAGTTGACTAACAATAGTTTGTACGTCAAAGTCAACTTCAATCCAATACACAAATATTAATATTTTAATAATAATAATATTAACAAGTTATTTTGGAAATCTTATCCATAATAACTACATTCATCTTTCTTAACGATTTTGTATTTATGATAATCATTTCTTAGTTAAATCTCTATCACATTTAATTATATTGACAACTCATTAATCAATTTATAATCCAAATCCAAAAACTAATGTCTTTACAAGACTTCAATCGTTAGATAATCTCCTCTAGATTAACTCTAATCAGATTATTTGATAGCTTTATAATCTATTTATTATTTATTAATCATTAATAAATAATAAACTTATCGCAACTATAAATAATATGACTCCATGTCCATTAAATCTTGATCTATTATCATTAAAGTCTCATCGTTTAAAAACGTAATATAAAATTACCATTTCTTATTTACTTGATGTATATATATTAATATACATTACATAATTAATATTAAAAGTCAACCTTTAGACTCAATTCTCTAATCACTCAATATTAATAATTCAGTATCTCTTAATGATAATTCACAAATTATTATTAACCGATTATCACTGTTTAATTATCTTGATTAATTACTTAATATTGCATATATATATATATATATATATATATATATAATGATTAATATTCAATACTTCATTATGTTTACAAAATCGAATTCAATATAATATTATACATATATATATATATATTTATACGTATATATATATAGACATATATATATAATAATTATATGTAAAAACCGAAATCCAAACTTTATAACATATTGCATAACCTGTTTATAGCAACAGATGCCGCGGTACATAGTACACTACGGACTAACAAAAATCATACATTGCGATAATAATTCGCAATAGTGCCATGCGCTTTAGCCGTGCGGCCATGGCCGTGCGCTGACGGCTGCTGCCACAGTCGGCCCTGCGACCGCAGTCGCAGGTACGACTGCGTCAGCAGTCCGTAGCCGGCATAACTAAAAGGAACAAGGAGTGGGGTGGGGTAAAACCCCGCCCTCCCATATATATATATATATATTTTTAAACATTTTAAAATATCGTTCAAAAGCAATTCGCATATAATGTTTATCATTAAAATGTTTCCATGTGATTCAAATTCAATATATATTCGGATTTAACGTTTACACAATTTTATACATAAATACATACATACATATATATATATATATATATATATATATATATATACACGTATATGTATATATGTATATATGTGTGTGGGTATACATATACAGATCGTAATTCAACACTATTATTTTAAGATATATATATATATATGCAGATTTGAACATATATGTATTTCTAACTTTTACATAAAGCGGGTTTTCTAATCTTGTTAAATAAGAATCTCTCTATTAAAATAATTGTTCTCTAAATATGATCATAATCCATCCAATAGAACTAACTATAAATTTGAAATCATCATTCTCCATTTGATTCTAATTCAGACCCAAACCCGTTTAGATCTAATGTCTCCTTAACTGGATCTAGGGTTTTCTAATGTTTTCTTCTCAACCAAATAGAATATCTAGATTCCAATTTTCAATTTTAGATTCAATCACAAGAGTATTCAGACACATAGATATGATGAAGATAGGAAGAGAAATAGTGTAAATAGAGTGTGAGATTATCACGACTGCACCTGGACACTGATGCTAATCCACCATGCCTCAGAAGTCCATAGAAAATCCCTTCCTTCTCTGTCATTCGCAATCCTTCCAAGATCCAAGCCAACCGTGAATCTCCAAGTGACTAGAAGAGCTAGAAGAATCATATAAGAATATAGAAAATATATGAGTATGAAGAAGAATATGAGCTTGTAGCTTGTAACTTCCATTCAGCTTCTCCTTCAGCTTTTCTTTAAGCTTGTGGCTTGTAGCTTCCATTCAAATTCCATTTAGGCTTTCATTTTTGCTTGTCCAAACACACTAGGAGAGCCTCAATTTAAAGACCTCTAAGATGCATCTAGAGTGTCTCTAGAGACAACTAGAAGATAAGCATGACAACCAAGCATGAGCCTTCTCCAACCTTCTAGATAAGTCTTAGGGTTGTAGACACCATGTGCTCAAATAAAAACGCTAACTCCTAAGTGTAAACAACTAGTGCATTCTTAGAGTGCAAACTTCCGTGTTGTCTACATGACAACTCCCGAGAATTTACAAACTCCTATGTAAGCAATATTAAAAATAATACACATTAATTAAATATAATATTTAATTTACTCTTTCCAATTTAATTTGTTTATTTATTAAATCTCATGCACTAACTTTTATAATTCCATTTTTCAATCTTAATATGTTTATATTTTAATCACATAAAATCTAGAATCTTTTATTAATTTAAAATATATTTTGCACTTTTAAATTTTATTTCCAAAACTTAATTGCTAAAATATTTATTAGCTTTAATAATAATATTATTTAGTCATTTACTTAAAAATGAACTCCAAATATATTATTATTAAAATAAATATTGTCACATTGCAACTTTTTAACTTTTTAACTTTTATTTTCAAATTTAATTATTTTATTTAATTAATTTTCTAATTAATTAAATAAAATAAATATTAAAATACCATATTAATTTTCCATTAAATTAAACCATTAATTAAATCTTTTAATTAGGCTTAATTAATAGAAAATACATCAAAGAATTTACAAGGGTAAAATACGAAAATCCATCATAGCCAAAATACATACAAAATCAAACCAAAGGTTTAAATCACGAATTACATTATCCAACGTATTCGAAGGGTACTCAACTTAGATACTTGTCCTAATTTTTCAATTAGAACAAATGGCTTAAAAGGGTTTGGATTTGGACTTGAGAATTTATCTCCCATCTCTTATCATTGAGATAGTGTGATAAGGTACGCTCATCCTGACAATTCAGGGAAGTCGATACCCGATACCTGCAACCTGCATAAAAACCACGCATGTGCAAGCACAATATATATACTAAACTAAACAGGCAATGGCAGGAAGTGGTGCATCATGTAGATCCCGACTAGCAGGTGACTACGACTCCCTTCCTTAACCACATCAGACACGTCATACAAAAGCAAACACGCAAAGAAAACACGCACACCATACACATGCAAGTATGGGGTAAGTATCCATAATAAAACACATATGATAATAAATAACTAAAAGCAATGTAGTAATCATCATGCATACATGAAATATAAAGTCTAAGTGATCTCATCACATAATAAACTGAATCCATAGCACAATATCTGATAATCTCAAAAGAATGTTGCTAACCAACAACATGAAACTAGCTCTGAAAGAATTCAACAATGTTAGCAAAAATGCGAACTAGGGGCAGGCACTACAGGCGCTCTGTCTACACACTCAGAAAAACCAACTCTGATACCACTTGATGTGGACACAACCCAAGCACAGAATGGACATAGTAGGAAAGAGAAAATTTTATTAAATTTGTAAATAATCTAATACATTCAGTACAGAGAAAATAGAGTTCAAAACAGGCCCTATGGGCTTACAATAGCATAAAATTGGAGATAATTTCTTCTCCCAGTACCTTCTCTCAAACTCCACTCTGAACTACCTTTTACAATGCCAAAAATGTTCTTAAATAGACCCCAGAGGGTTAAGGATTAGGAATACATTCTATAAAGTGCTATTAGGCATCCACTAACCAAATAGAAGGCTCTAGAAGTCACATTAGAAGTTGGCACAAAATTAGAAGAATCCAGAAACAGTAATCGAACTTTCGGGAGGCATAACTTTTGAACCGTAGCTCTGATTGACAAACCGTTTACATTTTCGGAAAACTCTTGAAGTGTTCTATAGCCCTATGGACTAGCTTCACTTGTCTCCCAATTTTTGGCCTTGTTTGAGGTCATTTAATTCCCCTAACCTAACTTTGAAGTATTCTTAAGATGTCTCCAAAAACTAAAAAATTTCGATAACTTTCAAACCGTGGGGCCTTTTGACCTGATTCTTTTTTTGGAATGCTCTAAATTACAATGACAATATTTCGACCAATTTAAACCTTCTAGTTCACCAAAATGATGGCTCAATTACATACTCCTATTTTTATGGCATTTACATGTATCCCAAGGTGATTAAAAACTCTATCTTAGAACACTGATAGTGGAACTGTGAGAGTTCGAATCTTTATTTGACCCAAATGGGTATCCAGAAATGAAAACACCTAAAACAAAAACTAATTCTAAGTACATTCTTTTGGGTGACACGGAATTTCCCTTATACCTCTGGATGCTCCTACATCAAATAGAATAAGAACTCAGCATCGGGGTAGAAATAATAACAACTAAAGATCACAATAAACTAGAAGATCATAGTCCCTTGGTAGAAAAAATAGTTGTTGGTTTTGTGGAAAGGTTTGTCATGTTAAAAAGGATTGTAGAAAATATAAAAGAACTCAACAAAAAGTTTTGGACAGTGGAGCAAACATCATTCATGATCATAGTGATTGTGTTTTGGTTCTTGCGACGAGTGACACAACTTCAAATTCAAGGGTAACTGACTTCGAGGCTTCATTTCATGCATCTTCCTACAGTGAAGCCTTCATAAACTACAAGGAAGGTAAATTTAGGAATGTTTATTTAGGTGATAACAAGGATTGTGAAATTGTAGGAAAGGGCAATATTTTGTAATCAATAGAAAGAGGCACTCAATTATTGCTTCAAGATGTTAGGTATGTTCCCAAATTGAAAAGAAATTTAATTTCCATTAGTCAGTTATATGCTCAAGGTTTTCTTACACTCCTCATAGACACATGGAAAATTACTAAGGGTTCCATGATTATTGCCAAAGGGGATAAAGTTAGCAATCTATACATTGTATAAACTAATGACGATGTGGGAGCTACGATGACTTTTGTAGAAAATGATGCCACACTTTGGCATCAAAGATTAGGCCACATGAGCAAAAAGAGGTTAGAGATAATGCTTAATCGAGAACAACTTCTAGGTCTCCAATCAGCAAATTTAGAATTCTGTGAGCATTGTCTTCATGGGAAACAAAAACATGTTAGCTTTTTGAAGTATGGTCATGACAAGAAGACAACACCATTGGAGTTAGTGCACTCATATTTCTTTGGTCTCACAATGGTAACCTCTCATGGAGGCACAAATTTCTTCGTTTCCTTTCTTGATGATTCCACTAGAAAGGTTTGGGTTTATATGATGTCTAGAAAATCTAAAGTTTTCTCGAAATTTAAATTTTTTAAAGCTCTTGTCGAAAATCAGAGCGGGTACAAAATCAAATGTTTAAAATTAGATAATGGAGGTGAATTTTGTTCATTGGAGTTTGATAACTTTTGTGCAAATCATGGTATTCAATGAGTGAAAGTTGTGTCATTCACCCCCAAGAAAATGGGGTAGTGGAATGACTAAATTGACTTATACTTGAGAAAGTTTGATGCATGCAATCTAATGCCATTTTAGGCAAAGAATTATGGGCAGAGGCCTGCAATACAATAGTGTACTTGATTAATGGAAGTTTGTCATCTCATTTGAACTTTGGAATTCTGGAGGAGGAATGGCTGGGTAGAAGGATTTCCTACTCACATCTTTGTGTATACGGTGTCAAGCATTTTTTCATGTTCCTAAAGAAAAAAGGAGCAAGCTAGATTCAAAATCTCAGTAGTGTATCTTCATGGGTTATGGAGAAGATCAATATGGATTTGGATTGTGGGATCCTATTGCAAAGAAAATTGTATGGAGTAGAGATATGGTCTTTAATGAGACGAAGTTTTTGGCTCTTCAATCAATGCCATAGGAAAGAGTTGTTGAAGATTTCATTCCTATATCTTTATTTAATGAGAATAATTCTTCATTAAACTCATAGTCACAATCTCAGCCTATCATTTCCACTCCTACCTTTGTTTTAACTCCATTTCCCAGAATTAGCAGTGATTCATATCCTTCTTCTCATACTCTACCATCACCACAACAGACAGAGCAACTTTATTAGCTTGATAGAGGAAATATTTTTTAAAATAGTAATTCACCCAAAATTTTGCAAATTTTACACAAGTCAATCATAGTCTCCTTCTTCCTAAATCAAGGCATCTTCATATCTTTGCTCCCTTATGTACCACAGACTGTGATGGATATAATAGCCCTACTCATGAGCGTGGTTGTCTCGATGATATTGAGTTTGGAAATAGATGACTTTAGACTAGACATCTTCAACCTCCTAGTCATATTGATGATGTGCAAACTACTCACCACATCAATAATTCTAATTGTCACACCAGACTCCATGAGCTTGAGGGACATAGGATGTAGAATAGTGATGGTAATTCATGTATGTTGTTGGAGACCAATCTTAACAATGAACATCTTCAACAATGCAATTTAGATCTCAGACCAGTCACTAATGAAAGAGTTGTCACTGGTCATAATGATTCTCACCACATTAAGTAGGGTGTATGCGAGTTTGGGGGTCTTTCACCCACATGGTAGAGGAGACAAATTTTTTATCCTATAGATGAAGAACAAGGAGTCATTAGATCAGATAGTGGTCCCTCTCATTCACTCAATGTATCAAGTTCAATGGTCAACATAAAACATGGGCTAAAACTTTAGAAGTCTTAGGTTCTAGTTTGTTTGATAATCTTCACCAAAAAATGATAGAGCAGATTATTAATGATAACACAAGTAGTTTGAATGGTAAGCATGAACTAGTTAGAAATTCTCATAGCATAAACATGTCTACATGCAGTAAAAAACAAACCCATGGGCTCCAACATGTATCTATTGCACTCACTATTGAAATCTGATTGAAAAGATCACGATTAAAGAAGGGAGATTGTTGAGAAGAAAGGAGATTGATGATAAAGAATGTTTTCGATCATTATTTTGTCACTGATGTTAAACCTACTATTCGTTGGAATGAAAATTTCTTATAAGATCTAAGTACTATCACTTAGTTGATTGATAAAGAGGATTTAATCAATAAGATGTAACAAAAGCACCTAAGGGAAAGGTTGAGTTATGATTTTTTAATGAAGTACAAGGATCGGTTTAAACAATGGTAAAATAATGTATGGATAATGCATATAGAGGTTGGCTACACATAGTAATTCTACAAGAATAAGTTGTAACAAGGTTGTCTGCAAAGCTTGACTAAATTCATCAGTGGGTGTCAAGCAAGCTAGTTCATGCCAAGTAGATTATCAGTAAGTGCTAAGCAAATGCAAAATCTAGTGTGTGCAAAGTCAATTAGAAAGAGGCAAGCAAGTTTAGGTGCCAAGCTAGATAGAATGTAATAGGTGCCGAACATTAGTAGAATTTAGTTGATGCTGAGTGAATCCATAATAGGTGCCGAGTAACATAGTATGTGCCAAGCATTAGAAAGTCAATAGTGCCAAGTTGCTATATTATTTGAAATGTCAAAGATTTGCTAGATTTGAGTTGAAAAGTTTGTTACCCTGAATTTTGTGAACTAGATGGAAGATAAGAACATTGAGCTAGTGGCACAAAATTTTAGGTAGACCATTTTTAGGTGAATAAAGGTGGATTCTACATGATGTTTCTAGAAAATAAAAGATTAAGGTTAGATTCATTGAATCTTACCTACTTCATTCAAACCAAAAAAAAGAGTGGCAAGATTGGAGCAGGAAAGGTATTCTACACTTCTATTTAAGGAGTTATAGGTTAAGAAGCAAGAGTGGTTGGTTGGATAAGAGTATGTGGTGTCAAGAAGAAGGCATCGAGAGGGAAGAACTAATTACAGAGACTCTACTTTGATAAGTGATCACAGAGGTGATTGCACTAGAAAAATGAGCATGGAGACTCAAGGACACAAAGCTTGAAAGGAGGAGAAGCTGTCAGAGTTGTAGACACTAAAAGCTAAGAAAATTTGTGAGTTGAATTGAGATCTAAAATCTACAAGTTATGTTGTGAGTTGTATCAGATCAAAAGCGCTTATTGTTACTCTCTAACAATTGTATCAATTAGGGTAAAATCCTATGGACATAGGTTGGTTTAACAACCATTCTATAAATCCTTTAATAGGGTGACATTCCAAGTGAATTTTCTAAAGTCCTTTAACCAGGCCCACTTCTAACAAGGTAGTTGAAATCTTTTAACCAGGTCAAATTTAATAGTGTGTTGTAGCCTTTAATAGGGCAGGCCTTTCATAGGGCATCACTTCAGAAGAGTGAAAAAGGAGTAGCATGTTACTGGTGGTTTTTTCCAAATTGGGTTTCCATGTAAATCACTGTGTTATGTGTTGATCTTTCATCTCTTATCCTTGCATGATAATTTTATAGTAACTTGCTAAGTAGAAAGTTTAGTTTGGATGCATGGTTAATTTTAATAGGCTCACTACACTTAGTGAAAAATTTTATGAGGAGGTTTGGACCTTGAATAACTGATTCACTCCCCCCCCCATCAGTTATTCTAAAGCATTTCTAACAATTGGTATCAGAGCCCTCTGCTGATTTGGTTTAACAACAAAGATTAAGATGTACAAGAGAGAAGTTCCCAAGCTCAACAAAGATAACTTCACTGCATGGAAAAGTTTAATGAAGTTGCATATTGGATCAATAGGTGATCATGTACAAACCTCAATTGAAGTGAAACATGTTGATCCAACGGGTATATATATATATATATATATATATATATATCTGTGTGTGTAATGAACACAATTAAGCAATGTTGCAGATTGCCTCTACCCTCAACTATGTTAAATTTGAAGACATTAAGGGATGTACTTCTACATTCAAGATGTGGAAAGCCTTGTTAGGTATTTATGGAGGAGACCAAAATGTCCAAAGAGCAAAAAGAGAAAGCCTTAAAGGAAAATTTGATGACATGAGAATGGAGGAAGGTGAGAACATTGCTCATTATGCCTCTAGAATAAAGGAAGTAGTAAGTGCAATTAGAAGTTTGGGTGGTCATTTAGATGATGAAACTGTCAACAAAAAATTCTTAAGAACCTTGCTCACCATCTATGCTATTAGAGTTTCAGCCATCCAAGAGTTAAGATGTGTACCAGGAAATAAGCTAACCTTTGAAGGTATAGTGGGAAGACTTATTGCATTTGAGCTATCCAACTTTGATAACTACAGTCCTAAGAATCTTGAATCTACTTTCAAGGCCAAGTTGTTGTTGAAAGACACTGAGGAGGTGAAATCAAAGAAGAGGAAAAATATAAAATATGCATCCAATGACAAAAACATAGATGAAGAAGATGTAGAACAAGTGGAAGCATTGCTAGCTAGGAGATTTCATAGAGGAAAAGGTAAATTCAAAGGTAAGTTTCCTATCATCTATTTTAATTGCAACGAGGTAGGACATATTACTACAAGGTGCACACAAAAGATGAACAATAGAGAAGGCAAGAAGTACAAGAACAAAAGAGAAGATGATGGCAGAGATTACAAAGACAAAGGAAAAAAGTGCTACATTGTTGAAGAAGAGGATTTTGATGAAAATGATGATGAGGTAGTCTATGTAGATATGAAGGATGAGTTAGATGAAGATGAGGAAATAACATTGGTAACCTGTGTGAGCAAGAATGATAGGTGGATCATAGACAATGGGTGCTCACATCACATGACAAGAGACAAAAGTAAGTTTGTTACTACTTAGTATGATAAAAATAGTATTACATTTGAAAATGATGCTCCATGTCTAATCAAAGGAAGAGGTTCTATTAAGGTTATAGAGAAAATTTCATATGATAATGCATATTATGTTGAAGGCTTGAACTATAATCTGCTGAGTGTGTCATAGTTAGGCAATGTAGGATGCAAAGTAGAGTTTGGAAACAAAACTACCAAAATCTATGACACTAATGAAAATCTGATAGGAAAAGGAGACTAAACTAGGAGTAATCTATTTTACCTAGATATGGACGATGTTGCATGTCTTATTGTAAGATTTGATGATGTGTGGCTATGGCATAAAAGGCTATGTCATGTCAACTTTGATAATATGATTAGCATCAGCAAAATGAAGAAAGCCAAAGGTTTGCCTAAACTGAAGAAGCCTGACAACATAATGTGCAAATAGTGTTAGCTAATAAAGATGACCAAGTCAAGTTTCAAAAGTAAAACCTATACTTCCAAAGAAGTACTAGAGTTAGTGCATATTGATTTATGTGATCCAATAAAAGTGCAAAGCTACAAATGAGATAGATATATAATGTTGTTTATTGAAGACTGCTCTAGGATGATGACTATCATATTCTTAAAGGAAAAATTTAATGGATTTCAAATGTTTAAGTGGTATTTGGCAAGGTTTGAGAAAGAAATAGTGAAGAGTCTGAAGTGCCTAAGATCAGATAGAGGAGGAGAATTTACATCAAAAGAATTTGAGACATTTTGCAATGACAAAGGAATTATAAGACAAACATCAACACCTAGAACTCTCCCACAAAATGGCATTGCAAAGAGGAGGAATAGATCAATGATAGGATGTGCCAAAACATTAATGATGGAGAAGAATGTTGCTCTAAAGTACTAGAAAGAAGCTATTAGCACTACTGTCTACACCCTCAATCGAGTGCAAGTCAAGAAAGGTAAAAATACAACACCTTTTGAATTATGGTATGCTCACTCACCCAATGTAAAAACTTTAAAAGTGTTTGGTTGTAGATGCTATATTCTTAAATATTCTAGAAATGGAAAATTTGGTGCAAAGAGTGATGAAGGCATATTCCTTGGATACTCCACTAGAAGTAAAACATATAAGTATTTGAATAATAATGCTAACAAAATTGTGGAGAGTACAAATGTAAATTTTGATGAGCATACAAAAGGTGAAGATGATGAATCCATCAAGAAACTATAAGAGTATAGATCCTTTGTATACTTATGTGAAGAAATGCCTCCTAAAGAAGAAGCTTCCAATCAAGTTGGGAATCATCAACAAGTTTTAGTGTCAGCCAAGTCACAACCAATGAATGTCAAGTTGCATTTAGAAGCCAAGTTGTAGAATGAAGATAATGCACATTTTGACTCTAAAATCAGTACACATGAAAGAGATGATGAGCTACCTGAAAGAGATGTGCATAGTGACTCTAAAGATGAAAGACCAAACATGGAAATAAGGAAAGAACCAAGGCTATCCAAGTATGTGAGAAGAAATCACCTTGCTAAACAAATTATTGGTGGCAAGAAAGTCAGACCAATGACAAGGAACAAACTAAGAAATGAATCATGTCTATTGAGCAAGATTGAACCCAAAATAGTGAAAGATGCACTACAAGATGATAATTGGTGTAAAGCTATGGAAGAGGAGATTGAGTAGATAGAGAAAAAAAAAACCTGAACCTTAGTTCCAAGACTAGCTAATAAGTATGTGATTGGTACCAAGTGGATATTTAGGAACATGCTAGATGAGAATGGTGAGCTCACAAGAAATAAGGCTAGGTTAGGCTAGTCTACAAAGGTTATGCACAAGAAAAAGGACTGGACTATGGGGAAATATTTGCCCCTATTGCAAGAATGGAAGGAGTAAGAACTCTACTTGCATATGTTATTTACAAAGGTTTTAAAGTCTATCAAATGGATGTACAGTTTACTTTTCTGAATGGTATATTGAAAGAGGAAGCCTACATAGAATAACTAGAGGGATTTGTCATCAATACTATGATTTGTTGATGACAACAACAAGTAAAGATGGAATACGTCAACTCAGAGGAAAAAATTGATGACATCTTCACTAAACCATTACCAAAAGATGCATTTGAATATCTTAGAGGTAAGTTAGGGGTGATACCCCTATTCAAGGTTGTTTGAGTAACAACAAGACCACCCTGCATCAATGTGTTGATTGCTAAAATAATATAAATTGATGTAAAGGATACTTACCTTAGGTTTTTCCTAAAGTAATTAAAGTACTAAAATTCCAAACAAGTCACAAGCGAGTTGGTAGAGGTAGAAACTAGAGTTCTTGCAAATGCTACACTTGCATCATACGATGCTAAAGTAATATGTCTTTGGCATTTTTGTCAAAGAGGGAGAAATAGATAAATTGATCAAAGTGGTAAGCTACAAAATAGAGGGAGAAATAGAAAAAACTAATTAGACATGAAATAGAAAATCTACAAGATCAAATGTGTAGAGGGAGAAATAGCAAAAAAATAGCAAAAAAGAAGGAAAAGGAAATAGAAGTTAAGAGGGAGAAGTAGAAGCAAAGTAATCAGTCAAGAAAACAAATCAAAGAGGGAGCAGAACAAAAAAGGAGAAGACAATGTATCAACAAAGAATATACCCCTAATACTTTGAAAGAGGAAGTTACTTATAGAATTCAAAGGGAGTCATAAGAAATTCAAAGTTGCTGATAAAATGAACAATTTTAGATACATAGTTTTCTTTTTGGCATTTGACTTATTGTTTTAACCTAGTTAGTATTTTGATAACTTGGATAATCAGTTTCATTTTCCATTAATGCCAAAGAGGGAGATTGTTGCAATCTAATTGAAAAGATCACTATTAAACAAGGGATATTGTTGAGAAGAAGGGAGATTGATGATAAAGAATGTTTTCAATCATTGTTTTGTCACTGATGTCAAACCTATTATTTGATGAAATGATAATTGCTTATAAGATCCAAGTACTATCACTTAGTTGATTGATGAAGAGGATTTAATCAATAAGATGTAACAAAAGCACCTAAGGGATAGGTTGAGTTATGGTTTTGTAATGAAGTACAAGGATCAATTAAGACAATGGTAAAATGATGTATTGATAATGCATACAAAGGTTGGCTACACTTAGTAATTCTCAAAGAATAAGTTGTAATAAGGTTGTCTGCAAAGCTTGACTAAATTCATTAGTGGAGAGACCAGTCAAAGAGGTAGTTCAAGTAGATGTAGAGGATTTGGAGGTAGAGGTAAATCACCAGGAGGAAGGGAACCATCTTATTTTGCTACAATGAAGTATTACCATTGGCAACAATTAGTGCACCCTACCTATAGGCATCCTGAAAAGGGATCAACATCACAAGGTGAAAAGGAATTGACATATATACATGAAGATGCTTCAAGTGTGAAGTCACCTGATATCTAGTTGGATTGAGAGAGTGGTGAGAATTTGATGATAAAGAGGATTTTGATTAGGGAACCAGTTAAAAGAGAGCCCAAGAAAAGGAGGTCACTCTTCAGGGTGAGGTGTAAGATTATGGGGAAGGTCTACAAAGTTATCATAGGATTAGGGTCTACTAATAAGATAATTTTAGAAGAGGCCATAGCTAAGCTCAAGATTCCCAAAATACCTCATAACAATTCTTACAAAGTTTCTTGGTTAAATATGGAGCAACATGTTTTAGTGAATGAGAAAGCATGGATTGAATTCACCATAGGAGGATATAAAGACAAGATTTTATGTGATGTTACACCCATGGATGCCTATCACCTATTACTAGGTAGGCCATGGGAGTTTGAGAGAAAGGCCATCCATAATGGTGAGCTCAACTCACTCACCTTTAAAAAGGATGGAATGTGTTATAAAATCCAGTCACTACTTGAATCAGACAACTGAGGAAATGGACCTAATGTGCTAGTGTTAAAGGGAAAAAAGTTCATGAAAACTCTTGAAAAATAAATAGTGGATTATGCTATTGTGGTGAAACCCAAAGAGGGCAGGGGTATGTGCATGATCATGGTCAACCAAACTATGCTCTTAAGTGGCAATAAAAAAATTAGAAAATCAGGGTTATGTCAACTTGACGTTCAATTTTCTACTTTTCATTAACTTTATATCAAAAAGTTGAGAGAAAAGAATCTCTAGAAATTTGAATCTAGTTTCTAAACTACCAAGACTTATCTCAAAAAAATAAAGAGAATTATTGGTCAAAATTTTGAATTTTAATGCAATATTACAAAAAAATTCAGAAAAAAAATAAGAAGTCGACGTATTCCTGACCACCTTAATCAAAATCAAATGATAATTTTTTTTAATAATATTCTAGATATAAATAGTAGACTCATGCCTGGATGTGACACATATTTTTGGGTATTTTTATTTTAAATAAATAATAATTAATTAATTTTTGACTTTAGTATTTTTGGAATAAAAAACACTTGTGTCTAACCACCTTAACTAATTCAAAACTCTACAAAATTCAATTTTTCATATTTTTCCCTTATAGTAGAAGAAACATAGAATGTGATGCATCTTTTGGATTTAAAAAATGTTGTACCATTTAAAAGTTATAGTTTTTTTCCAAGTAGTGTGTCAATCAACACTTTATATGTAACTCCATTAGAAAATAGGTAATAATTACTTACTAAACTCATAATTTGACAAATCTTACATTTATGCAAAGATAAGAACATTCTTAAGAAACCCTTTTCATTTCATCAAATTTTGGTGGAAAAAATGTCACCAGCTACATATTTGAAGTAAAAATACATAAAAATAGTCCAAAAGCACATTTTAAGGATGTTTTTGAAGTTGACCATATAGGTTTGGTATCAAAAGATATAGTAGACCTTATAAAGATACTAATTGTTTTCATTTTGTGTCAGGGTGGGTGGAAAAAAAGTTGGAATAGATTTTGAAATGGTTTGAGATATTTTAGAACTATAGATTTTTCAGATTGCTACTTTTTGGCACACCATGTTCCTGTACATACCCATAGGGAGAATAAGAAGGAGGACATACCTCATGAAGTGAATCAAATTTTGAAGGAATTCAAGAGCATTATATCAAATGGAGCACTTGTAGTCCTACCACCTTAGATAGCAATCAACCACCAAATAGATTTGGTTCCAAGGGTATCATTACCAAACAAGGCTTCTTACAAGCTAACTCTTGAACATAATAGGTAAGTTACAAAGCAAGTACAAGAATTGATAGATCAAGGATTAATAAGGAATAGCATTAGCCCATGTGTTGTGCCCACTATTTTGGCACCAAGAAAAGGAGGAACATGGAGATTGTGCACAAACTCCAAAGCCATTAACAATATCACAATCTAGTATAGGTTTTCCATACCAAGGATTGAGGACCTAATCGATTTCCTAGGAAGGGTTAATTATTACACCAAGATAGACCTTAAAAGTGGCTATCATCAGATAAGGATCAAAGATGAAGATGAGTGCAAAACAACATTTAAAACTATTGAAGGACTCTATGAATGACTAATCATGCCATTTGGCCTCTCCAATGCTCCAAGTACATTCATGAGGCTCATGAACAAGGTGCTGAAATAATTCATAGGTAATTTTATGGTATTCTATTTAGATGATATATTAATTTTCAACATGATCAAAGAGGAACATTTAGAGCATATTAAGATTGAAGAGGAACACCTAACCATCAATCTAGACAAGTGTGATTTCATAAAGCAGGAACTAGTCTATTTAGGCTTGTTCTATCTCAAGGAGATCATAAAATGGATGAGACTAAAGTTGCAACAATATTGAGTTGCCCAACTCCCAAGAATTCTAGTGAAGTGAGGAGTTTCCATGGCCTAGCTCAATACTATAGAAAGTTCATCAAGAACTTCAGTAGGATACGTGTTCACCTTTCAAGCTAACTTATCAAAATGAAAGAATTTGAGTATTTCTATCTAAAAATATTTTTTTTCAAACATATGATTTGAATAATTTCTTTCTAACTAAGTTATATATGATATCACACTTTTCTAATTGGAAATGTTTATTAAATGCATGTTTAATACTAGTTTGTATCCAATTAGTAAAGAAATATAATTATTGTAGAAAACTAACATTTCAATAACTCTTACTATTTTTTATGATATATTTATAATAACTTATAAACACCATTTTATAGATCTCAAAGTCAAGAATATTATCATATAGATTTTATAACTTATTTTAATTAGATCTAGTATATTATAGTTAAAAAAATCTATAAGCATGCATTTTAATAGTCGAAAAGATGTCAATTTTGAAAACGAACAAAATATTACATCATATCAAAAAAATTGAAACTTATATGATGTTCTAGAGGAGAGAGTCCTCTTCTAGAATGTATAATTTGTATTTTATTTAAACTAGATTTGTTTCAAA
Source organism: Cupressus sempervirens (assembly GCA_028749045.1). Lineage (NCBI taxonomy): Eukaryota > Viridiplantae > Streptophyta > Pinopsida > Cupressales > Cupressaceae > Cupressus > Cupressus sempervirens. The sequence goes on from CM053786.1 coordinate 658,520,141, forward strand.
AAATGTGGTCAGAGATGAAAACTATCGATTTCAAGCAAGTTAAAATTTGAATCATTATAAAAGAAAAAGTATAGGTCCAAAGCCAATTTTTATTTTTGAATGTTCTAGATATATATATATTATCTATAACATAGTCCGAGATCAAAGGAAAATAAGTTTATCTCCATATAGCTTTTCGGTGGGAACTAGACCTCTAATTTTCAGCATTGTTCAACAACAAAAAAATTGTCTATAAAAATTATGAAAATATATAATCTCTTATTCCAAAAAAATGTTAAAAATTATAATTCTAAACTTAATCAATTTCAACAAATTTCATTAGTTTACTTCATTTTCAAATTCTATATAATTATACCAATTTTGTATCATTAAAGGTGTACCGTTATACTTTTGTTAGCCTTTTCTTTTACAAAAGGGTGACATAGGTTTGTGCTTCTACCCTGCTCCCATAATGGATACTATCAAGGGTGGAATAAAGACCAAATTTGTGTGGATACCTATAGAATTCAAGGGATTTGAGACAATAAAGAAAGAGGTAGCCACTAAGCCTATCCTAAGGTTACCTACTTTTAATGAACCTTTTGTTGTGCAATGTGATGTCAGTGATATAGTAGTGGGAGGAGTTTTAAGTCAAATCAATAGGCCAATGGCTTCCTTTAGTGAAAATTTAAATGCAACAATGTAAAAATACCCTTCCTATGACTTAGGACTTTATGCACTTGTTCAATCCCTTAGAAAATGGAGGCATTATCTTTTGCCTAAGGAGTTTGTAGTGTTCACTAGTAACCAAGCTTTGAGTTTTGTCAACTCTCAAGACAAATTGAACCATAGGCATGTTAAGTGGGTGGAGTATTTGTAGTCTTATACCTTCACTATAAAACACAATAAGAGGTAGCTAAATAAAGTTGCAGATGCCCTAAGTAGAAGGCTACTCTATATTCAAGAAATCCAAGTGAGGAGCATAGGATTGGATAACTTCAAGGAACTATGCCAAACTAATGGAGACTTTGCAGAAACATACAAAGTGTGTCAAAAACATCTAAATCACTTTCATGGTGATTTTGCAGAATATACATTGTAGAATGGACTACTCTTTAAAGGAGGGCAATTGTGTGTACCAAAAGGATCCATTAGAGAGAACCTCATTCAAGAAAAACATAATGGGAGTTTAAGTGGCCATTTTGGCTTTAAAAAGACCTTGGAATTGGTTCAAAGATATTACTAGTGGCATAAAATGTAGAGAGATGTTAGAACTTATGTTGAGCAATACATCAAATGTCAAAGAGAAGAGGGCACTTCTACAAATGCAAGACTTTATTAGCCTCTTCCAATACCAAATAGACCATGGGCATGTGTAAGTGGATTTTATGGTTGGTTTACCTAGAACAAAGAGTGCCTTTGATAACATCTATGTGGTAGTGGATAGATTTAGGAAAATGAGTTATTTCATTCCATTAAAGGTCACCCATCATGCAAGTCATATTACTTATTTTCTTTTCAAGGAAGTTGTAAGGATTCATGGCTTTCCAAGTAGCATTGTACCTGACAAGGATAGAAAATTTGTTTGACATTTTTGGAGGTCCTTATGGAAAAGGCTAAGTACCAATCTAGCATTTATTTAAGCTTACCATCCTCAAACTAATGGTCAGACTGAGGTGTTCAATAGGACATGTTGGCCTAATTTTTCACCCTATATAATTTTCTATAGTCTACAGTGAAAAACCTTAATCCCATGTTTAAAGTTGTGAGTTATGTTAAAACCCTAGGTAAAATCATTAAAATTTCATAAACCCTTGTTATTGTGCCCTTGCTCTCAAAGTCATGGAAAGTAATATTTTATAAAATACCCAGGAAGCCTTTATCCTAAGTTTTAATTCTTACATTTTCCTATAATTATTTTTAAATTAATTTTCTAAAATTTAAAAGTCCTTTATTGTAAGCCTTTTCCTAATCATTGTTTTACCTTTATTTTTTCCTTAATACCTAGTGAAATGTTTTAACCACTATGATTTAAATTTGCCAACAATTGATCTTTGGAAGATCAATGATGAGCGCATGCTTGCATTGAAAATTTTCTTGATCTTTAGCAAATGTAGGAATGTGCCTATTTGCCACATTACATTTGGTGAAACAAACTCATTAATGCATTGCAAAAGCTTGGAGATGTTAGAATGGTTTCAAAGCTATCAAGGGTTGTTAGAGCACATTGTAATTACAAGCTATCCCATTGGTCAAGCCAAGTAGTGGGATCACCTTTTGGTATTATATTATTGAGTCATTGATCTTGGGAAGATCTACTATGGGTGTATTACTGCTTCATGAAGATATGTGAAGTTTACCTAATGCAGTAAAGCACCTTAGAGACATGTGTATTAAGTGATTTCATGCAAGATGTTGAAGAATTTCAAAAGGCACAACATATATACATCGTTGATCTTGGGAAGATCAATGGACAATGCTTGCCCACAATATGAACATGTTCAAAGTTTAATTGAAGTGGGAATGTTTATGCTCACCACATATACTTGGATGAGGTGATATGCCCTCAATTGAAAAAAGGTGATACTACAATCAATAGTTGGTGACTCTCAAAACACATTGGAAAAGAGAAACACATTTCATTGGTTGACCTTGCTAAATAGATTGAAAAGTAAATGAAGTTTGTACACCATTGATCTTGGAAAGATCAACAGCTAGTACATCCCCACAATATGAAAATGATTGAATTTTAACTAATGTGGGGAAGCACTTGCTTGCCATGTGGACAAGTGGGAGTGGTTGCTAAGAAAGTTACGTAGTTGCCAACATGGAAAAGTATATCAATGTGGAACACAATGATTGATGGGATAGTTTGTGTTTGCTGAGCTGGAAGGTGAGTGTGCCAATGGGCCCATATTTTTAAAGCCAAAGTTATGAAGATAGAAGGATCCTTTATGATTATTGATCTTTGGAAGATCGATGGTCAACACTTTACTACTTCATGAAAATGCTTGAACATTATGGAATGCGGGAATGCACCCTATTTATCTATGGCAATTTCCAAAAGAGGTTAATGTTGCTTTTTTATTTTAAAACAATTTTTCTAATTCTCCATGATCACAGTTGAAATTCAAACTTCATGGAACAATGCAAAATTTTATTATTAGAGCTTTAATTCTGATCAATGCCTCTTCGTCTAAGCTTAATGTTGTAGTAAAATTTCTAATTCTGCATTATTGAGACATAAGATTGTAGAGTTATCACAGTGCAAATATAGAGTTTAAGGGCAAGAGTTTTCAAGGTTTTCAACACATAGCAAAGTGATTTAAGAAAGAAAAGGGAACAAAAAAGGTGGGTTAGTCATATGAACTTCTAAAAATTAAGAAATTGTGATTGCATTAGGGTAATTTGTAAAAATGCCTTCACACAAGGTTTTTCTAGTAAAATAGATTACCTAAAGAGGGTAGTTCATGATGATTTCTTGGAACAAATGTTGTTGTTAATGAATGAATTAGCTAGGGGTCTAGTGTTGATTCCAAAAGCCCTAGGTTACTATTTGGTGAGGGTTTCTATGACAAAGAAAATTGGTTAGGGGATGTAGAAGCATCTATGGGAGGATTATGGATTTTCAGGAAATGGTTTGTGGAAAGGAAATTGGATACTCTAGTAAGCAATGTTTGGAAATTTGACATAGGGAAATTTATTGTCCCCAGAGTCTTCTTCAATGATGATCTACTGGTAGGCATGGCAAATAAGTATGATCCAATTACTAGAGTGGTAAAGAACCATGTAGAAGATAACCTTTTTAGGGTTTCACCTGAATTGATTAGAGAGGTTTTCAAACTAAGCCCTAATCATGATGTTCATGAGAAAATTGATATGGAAGACCTCCAAGCTAGATATGATGTACAAAGGATATATCTAAGGGTAGGGCAATTACAACAAATTTTTGTTAAAATTGGATCATTTCCCTTGGTCACACAAAATACCCCCAAGACATTAGTGAAAAACTATTTTAATTATAGGGCACAAGCCTTGTACTTTTTTCTTTCCAAGATTTTTGGTATGGATGAACAAGATCACATTCCAGGATCTATTGTCCTCATTATTGCTCAAACTCTTCTATATAGGATGAGTTTAATCCTTGATTTTTCTTCTTTCTTGGCTAAAGAAATTCAAAATGGCTTGATTGGAATAGCAAAGGCTAAAGTTGACAAGCCATTTTGTCAGTATTCTATGTTAATGTATATATGCTTATATAAAGGTGTTACCTTTTTCTCCAAGCTAGAGATGAAATTGGAATTAGAGAGAGATGGAGAGAGACTCCCTATCTAGTTATGGAGTACAAACATGACATGGGAGGTAACTGATGCCATCTTTGTCAGATTTGATAGATACTTTTGCTTTAGGCTTAGAATATTGTTAATGGGGGATAGCCCTAGAATACCATAGTCTCTATTAGAGTTGATAAGACCTAAGGACCATGCTAAAGGACTATTGGTGAGACACAATTGGGGTGATATTATTCCCTATGATATCTCTATTGTTTTCAGAGTTTATGGTTTCTTGGGAAAACCACATGTCTTACCATACCAAGTGCCTATGAAAGTGGAGATTACTGAATTTTTATGGTAAATCGAATCAATTGAGGAGAGGGATTTGCAAGGAAAATATAAAGGTACTTTATTTCTAATGATTACTATTATTCATAATTTTGTGTTTGTTAAAAAGGGCTTGAGAAACTTGGGAGAATTCTTAGGTAAATATAAGATGGTTCAATCTCATGCTTGCTTTGTAGACCCAGAGGGATTTTATGACCTCCTCAAAGAAAGGAGTAAGGCTAAGGTTCAAATGCAAACTATATATTTTCTTGAGGACATAATTAGAAATAAGTTCTCATTACAAGAACAAGAGATTAGCAAAGAAAAATTAATAGTTTATAGTAAAGTCTTTGATTTTATAAATGCTTTTGAGCCAAAATATGATCCCTTAGTAGATAAAAAATATTGGGGCATGAAGATAGATATGTTAATGAATAAGTTTGTTGAGATCATGCAAACATTGAATGAGAAGAAAGAAATCATAACAAAAGCATACCCAGAGAAGGCTATTGAGGTGGAGAGGAGGTTGGCAAGTACAATGATTGTAACTCTAGGGTAGTATGCATTACAAAAGAGAGCCAGGGATGTAGTGGCCTAGAATATACAGTAAGTTCCTCCATATAAAAGACCAAGATCTGAAAGCCCACTTGATACAAATGCTCCCAAGAAGCAAAGATTAGAGCATGGATCATCTTCTCATGAGGAAGAATATTCATCTACCTAGACTCCACTCAGAATAGATGATGAAGCATCTTTGAGAGAACAACTAAGACAAATTAGAGGGGAAAAGGACATTGTGGTCACAACTGCTAACACTAAAAAAGGAGCATTGGAAGAGCCTCCTGTAAGAGGCGCACTCGTACCCTATTCTAGATTTCATAAAATGAATGCAATTAGGAGTTAATTAGAGTATGATGAACATTTTTGTTAATAATAATTATTTATGAGATCCTATTAGAGACTAAGCAGACTTTGGTTAAGATAAGTGTAATAACCATTAAATAACTTACGATGGCATAACTAAGACCACCTAGAAATGAAACTCTATATGTTCAATCTAGGGACTCGATCAAAGTATTTACAAAACAGTTCACTAGCCAAATTAGGGAAGATGGATTAACATGTTCTCTCCTAGGAGATAACCATGAATGTAGGTTAAAATGACAAGAAGACATATGATTACATTTGAAATTAGTGTTTAAAGCACGATTACACAATTATGGAAACATTCTAACAAATTGAGGAATTAACCCTAGAAACTTACTCACAAACCCCTCATAAGGTGATAAAGGGATATTGCTAGGAATGTCAATATGGTTAACTTAATTGAAAGGATACTAGTTAACAAGTCTACATATTAGTGATTTTCACTTAAGACATATATCCTAAAAATCCATTTCATATGTTTTGATCATTTAATGATTAGAAGAATGGTGATAGTACTTAGGACAGTAATTTTGTTATGATAAGAAAGATAAATGTTGATACCCATATGTTGATATTGCAATGTTTCAAATATGAATCAAATGGAAGTTAATTATATATGTACTTAGATGAAAGTTAAATGAATATGACATTGCAATGCTTTTTTTATAGTATTTGGAACGGAAATGATTAGATGAAGTTAAATGTACATGTTAACGTGAATTATGAGACATTGGAATTATTCTGCACTTATTTGTATGTATTCGTATATTATTATAGCAGGCTACTAATGTTTAAGTTGAGTGTGCAGGAAAGTTGAATCATGGAGATAATTGGGGGAAACAAGGTTCAATCTTATGTGAACACGGTAAAGCCAAGGTGAATCTTTGAAAGATTCAAAACCTCATTGTATTGTGTTTATTTTGTAATGTGAATGTGCATGAGTGTTATAGTTAGAGAGCATGATTAATGAGGGACATGTCATCGTGATGTGTAAAGTGTTTTTATGTGTGGGTGTGTCATTTGACACTTGTATTTTCTATGTGAAAAAGACATGTCAAATAGGATTCTTTGGCATGAAGTCACTTAACCTAAGCCTAATCTTCATTATGAAATCAATTAACCCACCTTGGAGAGTGTTAGGAAGAGTCACCTTCATGATGGAAATTCAAATTATAATTTGATAGGAACTTTAAATAGCCTAAAGTGATTTCCAAGTGTTAATTTTGTGAAAACATGTTACCCACATGGTAATACTATGGGATAGGGGTTTAAATATAATCATAAGTGGGTCTAGGGGACCTAGGGGACCCTCAAAAATAGTCATTTCCAAGCCAATTCGAAAACCATATTGTCACATGACTTCTTCCCTCATTACACCACTTGGTCAAGTTCTTATTGGTGGGAAGATACAAGAAAGTAAGAAGGGTAGGTGAGGATAAAAGTGGAGGTCTTTATAGGGAGCTTGTGCCAACCTTGTTGATTATTCACCCACTCTCTAATGGTAGAGACAGGTAGGTTTTGGTAGAGGAAGCTAGGAAGCCAAGGAAGGAATGATCTTGATCACCATTTGATAACCATAGCTTGGAAGAAGGTTAGTGCTTCATGCCATGTTTTCTTCATCTCATGAAGTTGAAGTTGAAAATTGTAAGAGTGTTTCTTGTAGGATCTATGTGTTTGATGTGGAATTTTGCATTGTCATTGAAATCTTTGTGTTGTGGTGTTGTGGTGGTGCATATTGTTTCATGAATTCTCTTGGGGGTTCTTGGTTGGTTTTCTTGTTTTGTTTGGATGTTGAAATTCCCTTGGGAGGGAAGAGCAAGCCTTGGGTGAAGGGGTTATTTGGGCTTGAAATATAGTTGATAACCTTAGAGTATGGGCTCCATTGTATGCCATATTCATTCATAACTTGTTATGGACAACAAGGAGAATGATGGTGTGGTAAGAAGGTTGATGATGTATGGAAATCCAAGGATGCTTTAGTTGATGGTATTATGATTGAAGGATGTTTGTGAAAGTCCCGAAAGGGCATGAAATTTGTTGTTTTATGAAAACCCTGAAAGGGCATGAAAATTGTTGTTATAGATTCGATATGTTATGGCAAGTCTCCTAATTGAAAGCCCACCTTCACCCAATGTTTATGATTCCATTTGTGAATCATTGTGCAAACCTTGGTTGGGGTTGTAAATGTGTTGCAAAAATGTGTGATCTTGATAGTTCATGTTGCTGTGATGATGTTTGGATGTATCTCGGTTGAGCCTGTTTCTACTAGCGCGGGGGTGGTCTCCTTGAGGCCTAGGTTGGGAGGTGAGCCTCCATGGTTTATTATTTTTATCTCTCATCTGTAGGTCCTTCTTGGATGTTCTTGACAACTTGGAGCTCTCAATGTTTTCCATGTGCATAGGAGATGAAATTATTTTTTGTGTATTTTGAGTTAAAGCTATGAGTAAACTCCATCCTCTTGTGTGCGTTAAATGTATTGCAAGAAGTAATTTTATTGCTTCTCATTGTCAAGAAGATTGGGAGCAACATCTAAGTTAGTGAGTAGTATTTCCATTGTATTAGCATACTAAAGAGATGTCACCACCTTTTTATGTAAAGGAAGAATCATCGATGGAAACATGTATTGTGTGTGAGGAGCTAAGTTATCTTGGTGTTTTAAGTTAATGTGCTTGTTCATTTCTGTTAGATTGCAAGATTGATTCTAATTATCATGGAAGAATAGAGATAACTAGAAGTATTAGATCATGTAATGGTATTGGAATGATGATGTTATTTCAATTCTCTTGAATAATTAATGAACATGCATATTTGAATTGGATCCTTATAGGTGAATACAATATTAGCTCATGAGTAAATGATTTACCAATTTCCATTACTCATAGAATTGAATCATTCAGTTTGGTTCATCTAAGACTACTAACATGGTTTCTATATGTGTTGTTTTTGTAATGAGTTATCTATTCAAATGATCCAATCAATTCATTAATCTAAATTGTAATAACAAATCTAATAACTCCTAATATATCACTGCAGTAATCTATGATGGATGTCCTATACTAAAGGAAAAGAAAATCATATAGAAGATATACAATGCAAAGAACATAAAAAACAAAACTGCTGAAAGTGCTCATTTTATCCCTCTGGAATTTGTATGGAAGAGGAAAATAAATCCCTTCTCATAAGATAGACATTAAAATAATCAAGAATATTCCCTAGAATCATAGAACTCTATATCCTATATGACATATTTTAACATAATAAACACTTTATCAAAAGTTACCATCTCATCATATGAAGAAACTTTTTAGAAATATATATATACTATAATAATACTAAACAATCCTAAAATAAGACCAGGTAGTAATTAAGGAATAGCACTGACAAATCAACCTAATACATGACCTCACCTAGGCGACCCTCTATCAAAACTAAATAAATCAAAGTTTTGTTTAATACAAAAAAACAAATGAGGATGGAAGGACCCAACGAAGCGAATTGCCTTGTCACATGGGAGAGGGGACCAAGGAATTTAATTCCTCTAACACGACTGAGGCTTAATTCACCGACCTATTCCCTAGGCGCTTTGTGCCTTAGAATATTTATAATGGAGCAACTTGCAAGTCCATGTCATGGTTCTGACATGATTAGATAACTTCCATCTTGTCTTAGGCACCTTGATTGCCTTGGGAGTAGACATGGCATTTTATATGTTTTATTTTTTCCACCCACTTAATTAAAAGCATGGTGCAAGTCAACTGAATTTTGGAATTCGAAAATGCATAGGTACTAAGCCAAAAATGAGTAGGATTGACTCATGTAAAAGGTGCCTTTGCTTGTCTTTTGTCAAAACATTATTGAGTTCGTTCACGATGGAGAGAAACTAAAGGAATTTGCATGGTCTATAAGTGAAGAAGAATATGGGGTAGTGACACGTGGGTAGTAGGGTTAGTGTTAAAATTAGCATAGTTAGAAAATTATAGGATGTAATAAATATGATGTAGAGTTAGAAGAGAGTAAGATATAAAAAGTTTGAAGGTGTTTTAAAAAGTAACTAAATATGTAATCATAGAGGGTTAGACTATTAGTTTCACCTTCCTTTGATTTTATTTTCTTTTGATTTTATTTTGCCACATGAATTAACAAGTTATGCTTATAATGAATATTGATATATAAGTTAGTTTTAGTTATTTAATCTTTTCAATGGTAATGTAAATATGTCATTAATTTTTAAGGTATTTGATCATAGCATAAAGGGAATATAGATATTTGGGGATGTAATGAGTAGATAAATACATATTATATTATTTAGTGATTATTTTGGTTGAGAGTAGTATAGGTAGAATAAACAAATAGGGCACTTAACTTTAAATATGTTGTTAAATAGTTGCCTGGTCATTGCTAATGTCATTAGTCATAATTGATGATGATCTGAGTGTGGGGTAAGGAGTTATGGAATTAGATGGTAATTCAAGTATACTAGCTTTGGTTTAGTATTAAATAACAATAATGTTAGCATTTAAATAAAAGATGTAAACTAAGAATAGGAGGTATAGGTGTATTACATTATAACTATAATATTAGTTAACTAATAATAGTAAGAATAATAATACTTAATATAACAATAACCCTAATACTAATGGACACAAATTGAGTAAAAATTCATCTTCTCATTGCTATCCTTAGTGCTATCACCGCTATATTAACATAATTTGAATCACACCTACACATCAAAGTGTCTCGGTTGAGTGCAAACGAATAAGGGCTCGTGATCTAAACTCTAAGTGGAGCAATATTGATCCATTAGTGAACTTAAATAACTCCAAGTTTAAGTATGGATAACGTGTCCTCTTATCTAATCGACAAATTCAGTATAGTCAAGCAATTTTTGAATCTTCATCATAAACTGTAATGTTAGAATGCAACTCACCCATTTAGCTATACAGAGCAACAGACAAATATAACTGCAACCTAATAGGAGTGTAAACCCTTTCATAGTGTACACCAAATCATTCCACTAAATAATAAACGTTAACATATCTATCAAAAAAGAAAAAAAAAGTTTTGTTCCTCCGTTAAAATTCAGGGCATAACATTGTTTGTGTTTTTCCCAATCAAATTCAGGGCATGACACCTCCTGTGCCATCTTTTGATCATATTGTTGCAGATTATAGAGGTAAGGAAATAGATCCTATGATAGCATAGGCTACCAAAAAATTTATTGATGATGAAAATTTTGTGAAGACTAGAGTTTTTGCCCAGTTTTTATGGAGAAGAAATATTGGTAATTTTGAAAATAAGTGTAAGTTAATAAAAACAAAGAAACCTAATAAGTTGGACTCTAAAATTAAAGAGGAATTTTAAGCTAACTTTGTGGAGTAATTTACACAAATGGAGAGGGGAGGCAACTCTTGAAAGACTCATGAGTTTTAATCTTGCCCGAATAGGACATAACTAATGCTATGATTTTTTGTTCTATTAGGAAGGCAAAGGATACTCAGTTTAAAACTAAGGAAGAAATCCTCCAGACACATAGAGGATTAAAATACAAAAATGGTCACCAGACATTGGTGATATGGTCTATTGAAAAGAGGGATCAATCTAGGCTACATGAAATTTTAAGTGTTGAACATATAGGTAGTCTCGTAGTGTATAGAGCAAAGGATGTAGACAATGAAGAAGTATCTAAAATGACTAGGGAAATGATGGACTTTGGGGTGGTGGTTACTGAAAAGGATAAAAATGAATTCCTAGAGCTCAATGCCAAGTTTGAAGAAAGATTGAAAGAATATGAGTAGAGAGGGAACAAGATACATCAGTCCGAGACTCAAGTAGCCGAAATGGACAAGCAACTAGGAAAGATAAAAATGGGAGAGTCAAGCTAGCCCCAAATTACTTATCATGACCCCCTAGTTGAACCATTCAAGTCAACTCCCTTGGTATAATTACTTGATAAGGTCTCACAAAGGTCAGAATTCTATGTTTTTGAGGAATTTGAAGAGAAAAGAATAAACTTTGGGCCTTACATGTTTAGTTGAATGATTTGCACAAAGATAAAATTAGGAATAAAATCTTGTACCTAGTAGATAAGATTGATTGGCCAACATCTCATGAACAATTGGTGAAAATAATGAACATGTGGGATGAAATAAAAGGTGGTAAAAACACTTTAAAACCCACTGTGAGTGAATGTAGTAGTAGGGATAAGGATGTCATGTTAGATACAACTATCTATTTGTGTGTTGTCTTTGATGTTACACAAAATGTAATATCATTTGTCTATCAGTGCTTACTAAGCTCACTTGGTCAAGAAGACAATTTATCTTGTCTACTAAGCATTCCTGAAGATTACTCTACAAAGTCAGTGTCTACTGAGCTCACTCAAACATCAAAGGAATTCAGGTAGGAAGCAATGTTAACCAATTTCTTATGGTTAGTGAAGGAAAGTTGGACAGAGTCAATGTTCACCGAGTTCACTTAGTTGTCAAAGGATTTGTGCAAGTTTGTAGTGTTAACCAAGCTTCTGTTGGTTAACACAAGGAATCATCTTAGAACCAGTGTTTACCAAGCAAGGTTAGGCAATGAAGGATTTTGTTTTTTTGGCATAAGAAGCTTATTTATTTTAAATATTGTTTCTAGACAATTGCGGTAATGATTACTGGTTATTGTAATTTGTAATTGAGCCAACATGACAATCTAGATGATATACATGAAAGGTCAAGTTGAGATTTTTAGTATGTGTGCAAGCGTGTTGACTAAATTGAGAAGGAAAGAGTAAGTGTGAACCTAAAGGATAAACAAGTATCCTTCTAGAGTAGAAAAGTATTATTCAATCAAGAAGGATCAAGTATGAAGCAAAATAGAGATTTGTAATTAGAAATTTAGTTATGTCACAATCAGATCATTTCATTGTTACTCTCTAACCATTGAAGTGATCTAAAATCTCTTAATAAAGTTGGTTTAACAACTAGTTGTAAATCCTCTAACAAGGTGACAATTCTGTTGAATTTTTTTAAGACCTCTTACAAGGTCACTCCTTGTAGGGTGATTAAATCCTCTAACAAGGTCACACCTAATAGTGTGTTTTGTAACCTTTAACCGGGTTGGCTCCTAATAGGGCTCATATCATAAGAGTGAAAAATAGTAACTAGTTACATTGGTGGTTTTTCCCATATTGGGTTTCCACGTTAAATCCTGGTGTCTCTTGCATTCATGTTATTTCTCTTACACTTGCAAATTAATCACTATTAATATTTTAAGATCAGCTAAAATTAAATCACACTCTACATTTATTGAGTTACAACATTTTTGTGTATTTACTAAATAACAGCAAGAATCAGATTTCTCAATTTAAATTTTATTGTTGACATCTAAGGGACCTGGGATTTATTTTAGTGGTAACTGATTCACCCCCCTCTCAGTTCCTCCTATATTTCCAACATGTCACCCTTTTGATGATTTAAATTATTAGTTTATCTTGTCCACATATAGAAATTTTTTTTAATATGGCTAGTAATTTTCCTGATTTTGACGAAAAAAACAAGTTGAAGTATAGAAGAAGATAATAATTTGTTTTTCAAAATATCTTGCTAAGAATTTTGAGCTATTTCCTCATGTGCTTAAAAATATAGATAAACTAAAAGAAAAGGAGGAATGGAGTAAAGAGATAGATGATTTATTATGCCACAGAATAAATGGAGACATAAGTGAAAAAGGATATTTGCTATGGACAATGACAATTAAGGAAATTTTTTTAATGTAATTATTTTATAACTCCATAAGAGAATATTTTGTTGAAATTAATGAGCTAGGAGATTTTGTGATTAAGAAGCAACAATAGGTTATGCATTTTGATTGACTAGATGATATAGTTTTCAATAAATGGATGGAAGGTTTTGTGCATTCAAAGTAGTTAGTAACTAAAGAAACTGATGATGAGGAAGTGAGCGAAATGAGATGCAAAAAACCTATACATCAATCTAGGTAGAAGAAGAAGAACAACAACAACAACAACCAACTATAGTAACAAGCACATTGGTCCAAACTAATGGCATAGGCATAGAAAAACTAGATGTAATTGTTGTTTTAACTATGCCTGATTATGTTTATGGAGACTCCCAAGTTGAAGTAACTTTACAAACATCTAAATCAGGTCTATCATGTGCAACTTCATTGGTTACATCGTCTAAGGAATGCCAAAAACTTTGAAACCAATCATGAACCTCTTAGCACAAAAAGTGTAGCAGAAAGTGGCCCCCACAACAGAATATTTAATAAATTTTTTCTGTAGCACTATTTTTTTTTCTTTTATGGTATTCACTTTTGTAAATATCTTTCTATCTAAAGGAAAGTTGTTAGTACTCTCTAAGATTGAAGCTTGTTGTGTCTCATATTATATAAGTGAGATTCCAAGGCTAGATAAGGGGTCCAAATCATTGTATAATTTAAGTTTTATTAAGCTTTGTTCGGTCTAGTCCTTGAAGCAAGTTTTATGATATATTTTCTTTGCAAAATTTGAGAATACATTAATGTTCTAGGATCCTAGTGTTTTGTCTTGAGCTATTTTGAGTACTATTTCAATGTTATATAATTTTCAAAGAGATTTAATATAAAAGATCAACTGCCACCATATCTTTTCTCTCTAAATCTTGTGTCCATTTTTATTTATTGGTTGTCTTGAGGTTGTGAGGGAAAATCTTTTCTCAATTGAATGCAACTAGGATAGGTTGTATATCAATTCAATATTGCTTTTAATTCAAAGGATTAAGTAAGTGCTTTAGTGAACATGATAGTATTTCTAGGAAATAAGAAGCAAGTGTGTAAGAATGAGTTTTGGTGAGAATCACTGATAATATTGTTTGTAATGTAGTCAATTAGGTTAAGAAATTGGCTAGACTCTAGATCCGAATGGATGAGGCACTAATCCATTATTTTAGTTTGCATATGAAAAGATCATAGAAGGACATCAACAAAAGTCCAAAAATTAATATAAATTTTACTTTAAATGTATGAAGAATGCGAAAGCTGGTCAATATTTGTTTACATTTAATCTCCGAGTCTTAGTTAATTGCTTTTTCCTATAATTGTTTGTAGATCTAAGAAGAAGTGCGACCAATCTGCCATAGGGGATGGATACTATGTAAAATATCATGGAATGAATGAAATGTGAATGTAATATCAAGTTATGAATATTTTATCCCTTAGGTGCACCCGCCTTAGTTTTGTGGACCTAAAAGAGTAGAAAATCTTTTACGATTTTATTAAAGTTGGGCCCATATATGAAGAACCTATGATTGTTTGTAGGAAAGTAGCTAATCCTTAGGTTATTGTGATCTTCACCATCTTGGTATTAAGCATTTTGTTACTTAGTAGTGCAAAAACACCAACAGGACATTTGGAAATTTATTGAGATGCTTAACCAAGGAATATCATTTAACATGGGACTTATTCATTCACCAAGTAGAATTTACCTATAATGATAGCATTAATATGACAACTAGCAAGAGTCCCTTTGAAATTGTCTATGGGATACATCCTAGGGGTGTATGTGAATTAAGAAGTTTGGACGGTCAAGTCCTAAATAGTGGTTATGCTTAAATATTTCAGTCAATCTATGAAGGGAGTCCAAGATTAAGTAAAATAGTCCCTCATTGACAACACCAAGAAGATTAAGGACAAGGCTAATCTCAAGAGAAGAGAGGTATAGTTTGGAGTAGGGGACTTGGTCATGGTTCACCTAAATAAAGAAAGGACGAAAAAAGGGATTTCTATAAAGCTCCAAATGAGAAGACTTGGTCCATGTCCTATACTAGCCACGTATGGGCACAATGCTTACAAATTTGGGCTACCAGATGCTCTAGCCATCTCCCCCATCTTCAATTTGGTAGATCTAGCTAAGTATAGAGGACCTCTTACTGAGGTAGATTGTAATGTGGAGGAATCTCAGAAGGAGGCTCAAGCAACAACTTTTCTCCCTTAGCCCAAGCTATAAGAAGAGAAGATATTAGACTCTTAGGTTCATACAAAGACTATGAATGGAACATATAAAGAACACCTCATCAAGTGGCAAGGTAAGCCAGGCTTAGAGGCAACATGGATCTGTGAGAATTAGTTCAAAATTTAGGGTATAGATCTCCACCTTTTATCTCTAGAGAGATCTTAGCTTCTTTGGTGGGGAGTATGGTCTAGGGGAACCTTGAGACATAGGGCCCTCACTAATATAAATTTTTTTGTGCTATGCTCTAAGAGAGCTTTGTAATTAGAATAAGGGTTTGGGGACCTAGTTGTGTGCTTTGGAAACATTCGTTAGGGGATAGGAAGTCATAAGTGTCCTAGGAGAGGCCTTGAAATTTGTAAGGTATTCCTTCTCATGAAGTCCTAGGATAGGTCTCTAGCCTAGGAAAGGGTCTATAGCCTTGAAAGCTAAGATTTAGTCAATTTAGCAAGAAAAAGATGTCAAAACGATGTAAAAAAAGGTTGCAAAAATTTGCAAGGAAGAAAAAGTTGCAACTTTAAAAAAATTGCTGAACAACTTTGCAAAACCCTTTTCAAATATGGTGGAAATTGATGGAAACCCTTGTTTTGATGGGAAAAGACCTAAGAGGTAGTATATAAGGCTACAAAACCCTAATGTTTCCATTGTGTGGATGTCAGTATAGGGACTGTATGTTAGATTGCGGTGACTGATCAGGAAAGTACTGTACATACTCCCTATTTTATCAAGATTTTGGGCGGACATGTAATTATTAATTATAACCTTAAAATGGCATAAAATACTTGTATAAAATGGTTTAGGGTTAGTTATTTCATTATTATGTGTTGTGATGCAAAATTTCTTCTTGCAATAGTATTGAGCTGTAAGGGATTACAGATTGTAATTAGGTTGTAATCACTGGATTGTAATAATATTGGACTTGGAGTTTGGGGGATGTAACCTAGGGATTGGGTGAACCATGTTAAATCTTGGTGCCTTGTGTTCATTTCTATGTGATCTATTATTTTTCTATTATTGGTTATATTTGCATGTAGTTTTTTATTTCTATCCATGGTTTTATCCTAACAATGTATGCTATGCTAGGGATTTTGAATGTAAAAAGACAAAACGAAGAGCAATGATAGTGTTTTTTGTGATGAATCAATTATTGTGATCTGTTAGAATTTTATTTTGGTTTTTTTAGAGTAGTTTTATTTTATTAATGTAGGTGTGAACTTTTTTTCTTTTCAAGTTTTGTAAATTCTTTCATTTTTGCTAGTTCAGTATCCTAAACTAGGCAGTTGGCATTGGAAGACATGTAACTCACTATCCCACCATTGAAATAGTATGACTTCTTGGGGATAGTGAATATATTGTATTTAATATGTGCCTATAGAAGGAAGGGGCCTCAAAAGCCATGGGGGAATTTTTAAGATCTTTCCTGAGGGGAGTGAGTGCATGCTCAACTAGGGAAGATTAATATTGTAGAGCTTATAAATAGTAGCCTATTGTGAAGGTCATAAAAAAATAAAGAATGGAGAACGAAGGGGAGTGAGTTAAGACTCCTTGGGAAGAAGGAGAGATTTACTACAATCTTGTAAAGTGCCAGATGAGCCCATATAATGGCGTGAAGGTGCATGACCTTTTGGAAACCCAAAATCTAGAAAATCTAAGAGTGTTGGTGAAATGAATGGGAGTCTCTAAAGGAAGTTTGCATTTCTTAGTGGAGGAAATTTGAGGAAATATCTGATTTCTCAGAGTAGGAGGGCTAATTGGGGCTCTTTTGTAGTATCCCTATTTTGGTGGAAAAGTGTGGAATTGGTAAGAAAGGTGAATGCTTTGAGTTGCCTTGGGCAATGAAAGAAGTCTATTGAGAGGCCTTTTATCATCTCCATGAACTTACAAGATGTGTGTTAAGAATAGACAAGAAACACCTAGAACAATTTAGGAACCTTATGTGTTCTCCATCCAACATTAAAACCTAGCAAGTGGATTGAATAGGATTTTGTTCAAGATAGAAGAGTGGGGTGTGGGGTGTGGGGTTAGGGGATCTCTACATAAGAGGGATCCTATAGATCCATTTGGTGGATTTAGAAGTCACCTTACGTCTTAGTGGTAAACAAGAAGCATGAACTAGTGATTATTTCATCCCCTTTCCCTATCAATATGAAATCTACATATCAAGCCAACTTCAACGTTTGAGGATTTACGATATGAAGTTCTAAAGATAAAATCATTTTATTTTGTTGGAGTAACATAATAAGGGGGGAATGTTGGACATTAATGTCTAAGAAAGTTTATATAACCTTATTTTCCCTTACAAAAACTACTTATGGGAATAATTTCTAAACAACTAAATATCTAACTTATTAATTAATTTAATATAAACATAGAAACTAACCTAATTAATGTAATAAGTTAAACATTCCCCCCTTGTTACATTAATCCAAAAAAATTGAAATTATTTCTCCCTGCAGCTTCATATTTTAAATCCTCAAATCTTGAAGTTACCCTCATTTCAGTTATATTTTGATAGCTTGCAAAATAAATCAAAGATTGTGTCGCCCCAATGAGCCTTCAATATGTTGGATTTTGGTGAGTCATTTGAAACCAAAAATATTAATGGTGGAACCTCACATGGCACATGGAAATACTAACACCCAACTCAAAATGATTGATAATGTTCTTGACACTAACACCACTTAGTTTCTAGGCATTCTTAAGCCATGAAGACCACCTTAGGTTTGGAGTCCACCACCATTAGTCCAATTGTGGGAAATAGAGAAAATTGTGTGAATTGGACCTAAGACTCCAATCATAGTCCCAATATTCCTCACCGAAGATACATCTCCAAGACACTTAGAAGCGTTCATCATCCATCATGAAAATGTGGCTCAATGGGGTAATAGAGATGCCACCCTTAAAACTAGCTATTTTTCCTTGTGTATTCAAAGAATTTTTTTCTTGCATTTATCAACCACTACACTAAAATCCTATCTTGAATTATGAAAATGAGAATTTAAGGCTTGTGATTTAATGCCAAGAGAAGGCTCGAGAAGGCCATTAATTGCATGATAAATTCCAAACTCTCTTGTCTAGAAAAGTATTGCCAATTGTCATGCTTCCTTGTCATATGTCTAAAAGGTGAGTGTGTACATGCATGAAAATTTTAAAAAGGCCAAAGACACTCGTGTAATTGATGGTGTCATAAAAATGGAGTGCACAACTTCCTTATGTATTCATTAAGGGCCTGCTTGGTTCCAAGCATAGGAATGGAGAATAACAATACAATATTGGGAATAGGAATGGTTATTCCAATAACAACTATTTTTTGGAATGGGTATAATCTCATTTTAGAGGTGATATGAGAATATGTATTCCTATTCCCTATTCCAATTGATGAATCAAATAGAAAATAGAAAATGTATTTCAAATTTTCTATTCCTATTCCAACAACCAAACATGCCCTAACTACCACCCTTATAGTTGGATATATTTTGTGAACTATAGTAAAATTCATAATACTAATCCAAATACATGGGTTATATTTTGAAGTAGTCTTCGAATATTTCAAATTTATTTTCTAAAGATCTCACTACACCAATATTGGATAGTTTATCAACAATGGTGTTGGCACTTCTGAGAACATAAGATACCCTAAAATCATCCATGCCTCCCAAGATTAGCCTAATTTATTTGATGAGATTGTCCAAGTTCTAGGATCCCATACTCCCTTTGGCTATGCTATTAACCAAAATCTCTAAATTTCCTTCTAAATGGAGCTTCCAAACACCAATTTTAGCTCATAACGGAATGAGCTCCAAAGCTACCAAACATTCAACTTGGTTATTTGTCCCATTCTTAATCCTTTTTATCAAGATGGCTAAGATGATCCCAATGTACTAGCAAGAAATTGCATTGATGCCAGTTGGGCTTAGATGGCCCTTAGATACCTTGTAACAATTGAGTTTTACCCACTCACACTCAAGAGGAGACCAAGTAGAGGTTCTACAATAGAAGATGATCATCTCTCTAAAGCCATTGGAGAGGTCTACTTTATTTCATTTTCACAATGCAAGTATTTGTGAAAAAATCCCTTCAAAGCTAAGTCAATATACCACTCATTGTGGTGAACATTTAAAAAATCAAGAAAAATATTGATATTTTGAAGGAAACATTTTCTAATATAGTCAATATAAAAGTGGCATAATAAATGGCCAAAAATTCTATCATTGATTGATAAGTTTGTGCTTGAGAAGTAAATATAAAATTAAAATAAAAAATATGTAATATTATTAAATTAAAAATATATATTTAATAATGTATTCAATTTCAATAAATATAAATAAAAGTAAAATTTACTTCAAGAATGGAAACGTAGGGAAAAAATTAGAGAATTTCTAAATACAC
The DNA here is from genome assembly GCA_028749045.1 of Cupressus sempervirens. NCBI lineage: Eukaryota > Viridiplantae > Streptophyta > Pinopsida > Cupressales > Cupressaceae > Cupressus > Cupressus sempervirens. The sequence goes on from CM053786.1 coordinate 658,540,028, forward strand.
TTGGATTTTAGTTTTTGATCTATTATTTTTGTACATTGGAACAATTTTTTTCTCATCGATTTCAAATTCATTCTTGAGACATGTTGCTATCTGATCTAAATGCCATATCTATTTTGATTGATGAAGAGTATTTGAGAAATTTATCATAACAAAAGCACCTAGAGGAACGATTGAGTTATGAAAAGGAAGTTATAATGGCCATTTGATTAGTTAGAGTTTGAAAAACCAAAGTGATTATTTATATAATTGATTTAAAGCTTAAGGGAGCAATAGAGTAAAAGATTAAGCATTGTTGAGTGATTCTAATGTCAACCGAGCCATAGTAAGTGATGAGAAAATTCAATGCTAACTAAGCATCAATATCAACCGAGTGATAATTAGTGTCAAGCTTTATAATGACCAAGTGATTAAGTGATAACTGAGTGCTAGAACTTAGTGATTATTGAGTAAGACTATTTTGAATGTGATTAAGAAATTCTCATTTGGATCCAACTCAGTTGGTTTGTTGGGATATGGAACTACATTGAAGATAAGATTTATGAGTTCGATAATTTGAAAAAAGGTGAAGATTAGGTATGATATCGAAGATCAAATTTGATGGATGGTAAGTTTCTTAAAAAGGAAGATGGATAGATACAATGAATCTGATGAACTAGATCATAAATATTAAGATCTATAGTGATCATGAAAAATGAAAAAACCAAAATTACCTATTTAATGAGGCATATAGTCAATGAGAATGTGCAATTCTAAGAGTGAAGCAAGAGAAAGAAAACTCTTGCGCAGATGTTGCTAAAAGTTGATAAGTGAATTTGACCAGAAGGCTTAAGTTTTTTGGAAGGTGAAGATTGACTCCTTGAAGGGTTTCCAAGTGAGTTAAAAATAAAGATGACAAGGGGGAACTTGTCAATGACTTAGTAGGGTATGTGCAGGATCATGGTGTGCCAAAAAGTGGCGATGTAAAAAAATATAGTTTTGAAATGCCTCAAAGCATTTCAAAATCTATTCTAACATTTTTCCCACCGATCTTGATACCAAACAAAAAAATTAATACCTTTATAAGGCCTAGTATTTCTTTGGATACCAATCCAACATGGTCAACTTTTAAAATGTCATGAAAACATGTTTTTGGCTTATTCTTGTGTGTTTTTTAACTTCAAACATGTGTTTGATGACTTTCTTCACCCAAATTGGATAAAATGAAAAGAGTTTCTTAACAATGTCCTTATCTTTCCATAAATACATGTTCAATTAGTAATCATTATTCATTTTCTAATGGAGTTACACATAAAGTATTGATTAAAACATTGATTGAAAAATAAATATAACTTTCAAGTAGTATAACATTTTTGAAATCCAAAAGATGCATCACATTATATACCTCTTCTGCTATAAGGAAGATAAAATAAAAATTAAATTTTGTAAATTTTTGAATTAGTTAAAATGTGGTCAGACATGAGAGTTCTTTAAATCAAAAAATACTATAGTAGAAAACTCATAATTAATTATTTATTTAGAATAAAAATACCCAAAAAATATGTGTCATACTCGAGCATGAGTCTACTTCTTATTAAAAAATATTATCATTTGGTTTTGATTAAGGTGGTCAGACATATGCCTAATTCTTATTTGTATCCAATTTTTTTTGTGTTATTGCATTAAAATTTAAAATTTTGACCAATCAATTTTTTCTTTCTTTAGATAAGGCCTAGTAGTTCAAAAGCTAAATTCAATTTCTTATAGATTCTATTCTCACAACTTTTTGATTTAAAGTTCATAACAAGTTTAAAATTGCATGTCAAGTTTACATTACCCTAATTTTTTGATTTTTCATTATCATTTAAGGGTATAGTTTAGTTGACCATGATCTTGCACATACCAAGCACATGAACCAAACAATGTTCTAAACCTAGAAAAATAAGTTGTAATGATAGAAATAAAAACCCTAATATTTTCTTCCTAATAATTGTAAACAATTTGTATTGAAATCCTTTTAATCAAAGGTTGACCTAACAGTCATTGAAGGAATTAACAATCTATGTAATTCTTTTAGCAAGGTGACATTCTATGTAGAATGATCAAATTCCTCTAACAAGGCCACTCTGAATAGGTTTTTTGAATCCTCTAACTAGGTCACATTTAATAGTGTATATTGTAACCTTTAATAGGGTTGGCTTATAATAGAGCTCACTTTAAAAGAATGAAAAAGTGGTGACATGTTGCTAGTGGTTTTTCTCAAATTGGGGTTCCAAGTAAAATATTAGTGTCAAACTTTTGTTGAATGTTCTATGATGTTTTGTATTTACATGTTTACATTTAGAAAAGTTTGTTATAATAGGAAAGTGAACTACTTCTAAATTTTTTATCAGTATTTTGTAGAGACTGAGCTACAACAAGATAGTTAGAACAATGAATGTTTAATTTTTGATTGTTCAAATGGTACTTATGGACCTTGAGTAACTAATTCACCTCCTAATCTCTATTGTTCTAAATATTCTAAAAATTAGTATTAGAGTACTAGTGCTTATAGAGAGAATTTTGAAGGTACCTAAAGCTAAAGATCATGACTCGCAAAAGAGAGGTACCAAAGCTGAACAAGGAAAACTTTTTTGCTTGACCAACTTTGGCAAGGTAGTATATATCTAGTATGAGTGATGCTGCTATAAAATTTGTGGACTATAAAACTAATGACTACTCCTCTGATATTTGACCAATTGAAGAAAAAGGAAGAACACAATTAGGCAATGTTGGAGATTTCCTCACCCTAAGCTATGTTGAGTTCGCCAAGATAAAAGAATGTGATAGTGTAAAGAATATGTGGGACAAACTAAAAATAATATATAGAAGAGATCACAATGTCTTGAGAGTCAAATCAAAAAGCCTAAGAGTTTAATTTGATGAAATGAGAATTATGGAAGGTGAGAATATAGCATAATATTGCACAAGAGTCAAAGAAATTGTCAATGCTATTCAAGGCACAAATGGAGAAATCAAAGATTAAAATAGTGATCAATATGGTGTTGAGGAAACCACTCCTTATATATGCCATTAGAATTTCTGCAATACAAGAATTGAGATGTACTCTAGGTAACATTTTGACTTTAAAAGGTGTAATTGGTAGATTTACTAATTTTGAGATGTCTTATTTTGATAACTACACACCTAATACTATTGAATCTACTTTCAAGTCAAAATTGGTTATTAGAAAAAGAAAATATCAATATGTGAAGAGTGATAGTGACAGTTCTGATGATGAGCTTGATGCACTTGAAGCACTTATTGCTAAAATGCTTTGAAGAGGTAGAGCTAAATACAAAGGTAAATTACACATTATTTATTTTTCATGCAACAAGGTTTTTCATATTGTTGCTAGATGTACTGACAAAGAAGAAAGGAAAGTAAGTACAAAGGAAGAAGAGATGACCGAGATTACAAGAAGAACAAGGACAAAAAAGGTAAGAAGTCTTGTTATATTGCTAAGAAAGAAATTAACATTGAATCTAAAAGTAATGATGATGAAGTTGTCTATGTTCCTATGAAAGAATATTTTGATGAAGATGAGAAAACTATATTAATCTATTATGTGAACAAGAGTGATATGGATAATTAATAGTGGTTTCTCTAACCATATGATTGGTGATAAAAAAAATTGAGGATATTGGACCATATAAAGGTGGACATGTTAAGTTTGGTAATGACATTCCATGTTTTATAAAAGGTAAAGTTACAAGTCAATTGACTTACAAGATAAAGGGTGAAAATATTTATCGAGTTGAAGGACTTTACTGTAATCTATTGATTGTTTCATAGCTGACCAAATTAGGTTACAGAGTTGAATTCCATCACAAGAAGGCCAAAATATATGATGCTAATGGAAAGTTGATTTTAAGTGATGATTAGATAAGAGGTAACTTTTTCTATCTAGATTTATCTAATGAGATATGATTTTTTGCATAAAAATATGTTTGGTTATGGCATAAAAGGTTATGTCATATGAACTTTGAAAATTTGGTGAATATCAGTAAAATAAAAAAAGTACAAGGGTTGCCAAAACTAAAGAAGACTAATAATGCTATATGTAAACAATGTTAATTGGAAAAAATGACAAAGTCTAGTTTCAACAGAAAAACATAGACATGTAATGATATTCTAGAATTGGTTCATACTGACCTATGTGGACCTATTGATGTTCATATCTTTTGTGGAGATAAGAATTTCATTCTATTTTTTGATGAATATTCTATAATGATGGCTATAACGTTTATCAAAGCTAAATCTAATGCCTTTTAGTTACTCAAGTGGTATTTTGGCAGAGCTAGAAAAGAAACAGGGAAGAGTTTTAAGTGTTTGAGATCTAACAGAGGTGGTGAATTCATTTCCAATTAGTTCAATACATTCTACAATGATAGTGGAATTAAAATAAAAAATGTGAGGACGAAGGACCTCTCCTCATAATGGGATAGCTAAAAGAAAAAATAGATCAATAATGGACTATGCAAGAACATTGATGATGGAGAAGAATGTATCACCAAAATATTGGACAGAAGTTGTCTGTATTATTTTCTATATACCCTGAACATAGTATAAGTCAAGAAAGGTACAAATCCTACACCTTTTGAACTATGGTATGCATATGCTCCTAATGTGAAAAACTTCAAGATCTTTAGAAGTAAATGCTATATATTCAAAGATAATAGGAATGGAAAACTTGATGTAAAGATTGATAAAGGTATATTCCTAGGATATTCCATGAAGAGTAAATCTTATAAGTGTTTGACATCTAAGATAATTTTTTTGTGGAAAGTGCAAATGTGAAAGTTGATGATTTTGAAAAAAGAAATTATCTTACATGTAAGGAATAACATGAAGATTACAACATATTCATCTATGTGAATGATGATACTCCAAGCACTCCTACTAAATGAGAAAATAAAGATGCAATTCCCCAATAGACAAGGAATGTTGATTTACAACAATAGGTTGCTAAGTAGCAGAAAATGGGTGCCAAGCAATAGGATGAAGATGTTGAGTCACAGACAGGAAATGCCGACCATCAGAGAGACAATGCCTAGAATGTAGAAGCTAGAACCAAACTTGAACTAGAAAGATAAAATGAGCCTAAGATTATTTTTCAAGATAAACCTATTGAAGAACAAAGAAGAAAACCACCTGCACTAGAAAAGTTTGTAAGAAGGCATCACAAAATTGAAGAAATCATTAGTGATGCAAAATCAAGTATTCTAACAAGAAAAATATTCAAAGATGATAGTTGCTTACATTGTAAATTTGAGCCCAAATTAGTAAAGGATTGTTTAGACAATGAAGATTATATTTAGACAATGAATGAAGAAATTGAATAGATTGAGAAGAACAATACGAAGAACAATACTTGGACCCTAGTACCAAGACCAAAAGACAAAAATATTATTGGAAGAAAGTGGGTTTACAGGAATAAGATGAATGAAAATGGTGAGGTAATAAGGAGCAAGGCAAGCCTTCTATGCAAAGGATATGCTCAAGAAGAAGGAGTTGACTATGGAGAAACTTTTTCTCCTATGGCAAGACATGAAGGAGTTAGAACTTATCTTACATATTTATCCTAAAAGAATTTCAAGCTATATCATATAGATGTAAAATTTTCATTTTTAAATGGTATACCTAAGAAAGAAGTGTACACTAAATACCCTAGAGGATCTGTGGACCTAGACAAGAAGAATATGTTATATAAACTGAGCAAAGCTCTTTATGGATTGAAACAAGCCCCAAGAGCATGGTATGAAAGACTACACAATTATTTGATGAAGATTGGTTTTGAAATGACAAATGATAACAATTATTTTAATTTAGGAAACTAAAATGAAAGAGGAAAAAGTTGAAAAAAATTCCTTTGGTAAAGGTTGGAGAAACTTGGCCACTAACTCGAGTGGGGTGTCTGGTGATCTTCTTACTATATGGAAGGATTCCTTAGATGCTAATATCATTTTTGATGAAGATAATATGTTACTCATGAATTTTTTTGATCTAAAGACTTTAGAGAGATGGTATCTTCTTAATCTATATGTCCCCAATACTAAGAATAACAAAAGAATCTTTTGGTTTAAAATTTTGGACTTAGTTTCTCAGATTGGGGAGTCTAAGGGCATTATTATGGGAGATTTCAATACCCCCCTTTTAGCAACTGAGAAGCTAGAAGGTCTTCCGCTTGATGTGGATAGTAGGTAACATTTAGCTAACATGATAAGGGACTTAGCTCTTGTGGATGTGGATCTTGGTGGATGCAAGTTCACATGGTCCAATAGGAGAATTAGCTTGGATTGTAATCAGGTGAGACTTGATAGAGCTCTCTTAACTTTGGATTGGATGTGTTAGTTTCAATGCAAGCTCTCTTTGTTGGTTCAACTTGGTTCAGATCACTCCTCTCTCTCTCTCTCTCTCTCTCTCTCTCTCTCTCTCTCTCTCATAGAAAGAAAGCTTTCTATTTTAGATTTGAGAAAATGTGGTTGGTGCACCCTAGCCTATATGATAAAATCAAGGGGGGGGGGGGGGTGGTGGGGGGGATAGAGGTTGTTGGAACAACAATGTGCAAGGTGGCCAAAAAACTAAGATTCGTTAAATCCAAAATTAGAATATGGAATAAAAGTGACTTTGGAAATATTTTCCAAACCAAAGAAAGGGTTATGGAGGAACTTGCAGAGGGATAGGAAGAGATCTAGACACGGGGTTATTATTAAATTAAGATGAATATGGAGAAGGACATCCTTGCTGATCTTCACAATGTTGTTGGAAAGGAGGAAATGTTTTGGAGATAGAGGTCAAGGTTGATCTGGCTCAAAGAAGGGCATAAAAACTTAAGGTTCTTTCACCTTTCCACTATGAAACATAGGGCTGCCAATAGAATAAGTTAGATTAAAAAGGGAGATGATATGATAAGGGAAGATAATGAGATAGTTTAGGAACCCATAAGGGATTTTTCCTCTATTCTTACTAAAGATCTCAATTTGGCTGAGGAGGATCAAAATATTATCATTGATACTATCCCTTTTGTTATCAATGAGGCTCATAATAGGGCCTTACTGGCTATCCCAAGATGGATGAAATTAAAGGGGCAATTTTTTCTTTGTCTACTAAAAAGGCCCCTATTCCTGATTAGTTCACCACCTTTTTCTTCCAAATGTACTAGGATATTATCCAATATAACCTTGTCAAAGCTATTCAAGAATTCTTTGGTGCTAGGAATCTACTTAAAGAAATTAATGCTACATTTTTTGTCTTGATTTTGAAAGTCACAGGGGTTGATTCTTTTTTAGTTTTCAGGCCTATTAGCCTCTGCAATTCACTCTACAAGATTTTTTGCTAAAGTCTTCACCAAAAGAGTTATTAAATTACTTCATGGGATTATTATTCCACAACTATTTGGGTTTATGCCTAGTAGAAAAATTCTAGATTCCATTATTGAGGTCCATGAAGTTATTCATTCTCTAGAAGTTTGTAAACAGGAGGGCTTCCCACTTAAACTTGATCTTTCTAAAGCTTATGATAGGATTGATTGGGGGTTTTTGGATAGGGTGCTTGAAGCTTTTGGTTTCAATTCTAGAGTGAGAAAGGTAATTTCTCCATTGATCTCCTCCCCTATCTTTGTGGTTATTGTTAATGGAATCCCTTCAAATTTTTTCAAATTCTCTAGAGGACTCTATTAGGGGGATCCTTTACCTCTTATTCTTTTCATCATCCCAGCTAAAGGTCTAGGTAGACTTATTAATTCCAAAAGAAGTAGGGGGATTTGGTGGGACAAAATCCTTCTTCTAGTCCTCTAGCATTTACCCATCTGCAATTTGTGGATGATATGATTTTGGGAGGTGAGGCCTTGGTTAGAGAAGCTTGAAATGTCAAAGGTATTCTCAATACATATTCCAAGACCTCTAGATAGATCATAAACTAGGATAAGAGTTCAATTTTTTTCTTCAACACTCCCCCTAATAGACAAAGGAAAATTGCTTACATCCTTGACTGTAATATTGGGACTCTTCCCTCCATCTACTTAGGCCTTCCTTTTGGAAACAAACTGCCTAACTAGTTTTGGGACAATCTCATTGACAAGTTTAATAGAAAACTGGTAGGTTGGAAAGGTGTTGCTCTTAGCCAGGTTGGAAAGGTATTATTGATCAATTCTAACCTCCAAAACCTTCCAACTTATGCTCTTAGCCTCTTTACTATCCCTCCCAAGGTTTTTGAGCATTTGGAGGCCATTTAGAGGCAATTCATGTGGTTTGGCACCAATGAGAGCAAAAAATACCCTCTGGTGGCTTGGGAGAATATATGTAGACCCAAGAATAAAGGGGTCCTGGGGATTAGAAAGCTTAAATAGGTTAATAGTGCTCTCCAATAAAAAAAAATCTAGAGAATCTTCAATTCTAAAGGGGAATGGGGAGATATTCTAGAGCTAAAGTATATGGCAAACCTTAGTCTCGAACATTTCATTAACAGAGAAGCTATTCCTAGGGGTTCTTTTATTTAGAATGGCATACTGAGGACTAAGAGCTTTGCCTTTGACAAAGCTAAATGGAAACTTGGCAATGGAGAAGATATCAACTTTTGGCATGATGATTGGCTTAGTGTTGGCCCTATCTGGGAAATTGAACCTTTTAGTAGATGGGCAAATGTTTGGATTAATAGATTTGGGAGTAGGGTGAGTGACTATAGGAACCAGAATGAATGGATTGACTTGGCTAAGATATCCTTGGATCTTAAGGCACTCATGGACCTGATTAGACATATTCCCTTATCTCTCAAGAAAGACATCCTAATTTGGGGGGAGACTATAAATGGCATTTACACTGTGGCCTCTGGCTATGAGAATCTACAAAATTTTGGTCCTTTCCTTGTGTGGCCCAAAGCCTTGTTCTAAATGCTCATTCCAAAAATCAACATCTTCTTCTAGATTATGCTCAAAAACTACATTCTAATGGTAGATAACCTCACAAAGAGGGGCAATATGATGCCTAACAGATGCATTCTTTTTAAAAATCAGTGCGAGAATGTTGATCACCTTTATATCCATTCTCCTTTCATTAACATTATATGGTCTCTTTTCTTGTCTTTTTTTAACGTATCCTAGTGTTTTCCTTCCAACATCTTGGATATGTTTGAGTAGTGGAACTATTGTAGATTTGGAAGTGATGATAGGGTTTTGTGAAATTGGACCTTACCCCATGTATGCTGGGGGGTATGGAAAGAGCATAATAATAAAAATTTTAGGGACAAGGAAACTCAAGCTAAGGTTGTTTTCCAAAAATGCCTTAATTCTCTGATGTAGATTTATTCCACTATGAAAGGTCCTATCCCCTCTATTGGCACTAATGAAAATAAAAAAAGCAAGAGGGAAGGGTATATATGGTCAATATTGCCTTAGGGATGGTGTAAAGCTAACTTTGACAAGGCATCCGAAGGAAACTTAAGAAAGGCTAGAGTAGGAGGTATTATCAAAAATAACTTTGGAAAAGGTATTATTGTGGTGGTAGCTCCCCTTGGTACTCAAACCAACCACCATGCAGAGGCTATAGCGGCTCATTATATCATTAAGTTGGCTAAAGATATGGGTGTGAGAAAACTATGGTTGGAAGGTGGTTCAAAAAACATTATAGATTGCCTTAATGAGAAGAACAAACCTACTTGGACAATAGAGAATATTATAGAAGAATGTATTCTTCTTCTCAAATCTTTTGAAGAAATCTATGTGGCTCATGAGTACCAAGAGGCCAACCAAGTGGCTGACAGCTTGGCTAATTGTGCCATCAAGTACAATGATATGGCCAAGTGGATGAAAGGTAATAGTCTCCCATCAGATATTAAAGATATGATTGAATAGGAAAGGATCCTAGGAAGATTAGGTATAATTAAAAATCATTATGATAGATAATATGACTTGGGGGAAGGTCAAAAATTTGATGTATAAATTTATTATGATAGTGATTTATGGGGAATGTGCAAAAAAGTGATGTGGAAGTATGATATCACTCATACTTCTCACATCAATCATCTTTATCCTCTTAATTCAATGATAGATTTTAGATTGCTTGATAATAAGACTGATAATAGGCTAAAGAAAATGAGAAGAGACTCTTTTACTCTGAGGGGTTTTGATACTGGGTTTCTAGATAGCGTCAAGGGAAAAATCATTGGGGAAAGGCACAAGAGGGAACTAGAGGATGAAGCCCAAAAATGGCATAGGAGGTCAAAGGTCTACGACACTTTGAAAAAAGGGGAACTCATGACCTTTATAGAAAAGCTCCATGGCTAGAAGCCCTCAATCACCAAGGCTATGGTTAAAAGCTAGAATGAGGGAATTGTGAAATTTGATGAAGTTATGTTTACTGTGACTGAGGATGTCATTTATGCGGTCACTGGTATTCCCATCATGGGGAAGAAATTTTATAGAGACCAAAAAATCTCAAGCCAAGTACTGGTGGAATTTACCAACGATTAAGAGGAGAAGAAAACTCTTATGAAGAGAGGTACCCATTATCTTCGAAGTTCAATAAAGCAGCTATGGAGGTTTTTTTTAAGGGCTATTATCAAGTATATCATCCTTGACATTAGATTCAAGCGGATATGCACTTACCACTTTGTGATTTTAAATCACTTCAGTGATAATGCTAAGGAGCACCCAAAAATGCATGTCATCAAGAATGCCAAGAATAGTGTTGTCAACAATTTCCATACTACAAAATGGATCTTTCATGAACTCCAAGACCTAAAGAATAGGGTGTGTAGCCTTGAAAGATGTTAGAGTAAATAATTAATTATTAATTATTTATTCTATTACTTAAGCTTACTTAGGTTAATGCATATTTAGTATTTAATGCATGTAGTGGTTGTTGTTGACAACTCGGGAGTTTTCTCCTTTTTTAGCATATTCCACTTTTTGAGGATATGTGCTGAGTTGTCATTTTTGTCCTCTACCTCCTTCCAGCTTGTTCTACAAGCTTCCATGAGGCCTTTTTAAACAGTCTCTCTCTCATTGTAAATCATTCCATTCACATAGCAATTTCATTTTTCTATTGTGAAATATTTTCTCTTGCATTGTTTGCTTCATGCTCTTGCTCTTTCGGTTTCTCTTCAGCAAGCTATTTGCATGTAGGTGATCTTGGCGACTGCAGAGTTGGATTTCATCAACTCCTACATGGTATCAGAGCCTCCCTGCTGCTTCTTGTTTGAAGGATTTGTGAAGCCGTGATTTGAAGTCACAAACCCTAGTTTGTTTGTGCATTTTTTCTTCAAATCAGGGCTAGAGAAAATTTTTGGAGCACTTTCAGCCCAAACGGGCATCACCATTGGATCCAGAAGGCCATTTACAGTCAAAATTCATATAAAACTTTCCATTTTTGGAGACAGAGCTCCGGAAGGCAAATTTTTTTTGTTTCAGGGTCTGGCCGTACCATCGTACGGACGCGCGACAGTGCAAAAATTTAAAAAAATCGGGCACCGCCGCAGCAGCGCCAACGCGCCACCGCGGGGCCACCCGATCTCCGACCGCGTTCCTCCGACACTCCGCTCCGCCAGCGCCTCCCGTCGCGGCGCCACCCTGAACATCCGCCGCCCGGGCGCAGCTGCCTCTGCCACCGTAGACAGCGGCGCCGCCGAGTTTTCCTCCCGGGCGCCACCGCCACCGGCGGTTTTCGCTGCTTCGCCGCCCTGCGGCCTCTCCAACCACCGACCGCCACGTGGCTGCTAACAGATGTGCTGACGTCATATTTCGGTGCGCTGACGTCACTTTCCCGGCATGTGACATCACCTTGCCGTGACGTTTTTTTTCCGGCGACAGGTTTGTGACGGGCATACGGCCGTCAAATTTATGCCAGTGTCTGTAATTTTCCAGTTAGTGTATTTTTTTGAGCAGCAGTCGGTTTTCTGGCTATAACTTGAGCATACGGAGGTCTTTTTCCAATCCGAAAGAAGCATCGGAAAGCTGACTCAGAGACGGACACATTGGTGCTAGTTTCGCATGATTTTGAGTTCGTTTGAGCTTCTATTTTTGGTGTCAAAGTAGAGGATTTTTCTGCACAACAAATCCAGGTTCCTTTCCAATTTTTTTTGCTCTCCTTAGTTGTTTTTTTGTGGTATTTGGGAGATATTTTTGTACGTTTGTGGGGGGGTGTCTTTATTTTCTGTAATTTACTTCAGTTAAGACTCTTCTACTTCCGTCTTCTTCTTTCTCTCAATGGCAGATCCATCTATATCCCGTCTCACACCACACAACTACCACACATGGAAAGCACAAATGACTAGACTTCTAATGTCAAAAGGTCTATGGTCTTGTTTGGATGAGCATCAGCCTAATCTCCAATGACCTTTTGAGATTCTACAACACAGGAACAAGATGGATGAAGCCATGGGGCTTATTGCACTCAACATTTTAGACAGCTTGTTGTTTCACTTGGATGGTTTGACTACTCCACGGGCTTATTGGCTAAGATTTCAGACTTTGTTTGGACAAGTGAATGAGTTTCGGGCACTTCAGCTAGATGCAGAATTGACTTCTTTGACACCTGATCACTTTCCCACCATTGAGGACTTCTTGATGAAGTTCAAATCTCTATGTACACTTTTGCAGGGATGTGGGAAGAACAAAACAGATGATGAGTGTATCTTTTTGGTACTCTCAAAGTTAAAGGGACAGTATCAGATCTTCTCTTCCACTTTCTACTCCACAATGGATGCCTTGGGTGATAGACATAGGATGCCTTCATTTGAGATATTTTGTAATCGGTTAACCCGTGAACAATCGAAGATTACTCAAATGGATTCACTTTCAAGTTCTCAGTCACAGGCATTGCTTTCCAAGGTTACACAGGAACAGAAGTTGAAGCAGCTATTAGATCCCTCTTCTACTAGTTCATCATCTTCTAACAAGAAGGAGAAAAAGAAGACCGCAACTCCTACCTGTTCCTATTGTGGGAAAGGATCTCATGATGAGGCACGTTGTTTTCAGAAGAGATGTGATGGCTATGAGAAACAGATTGCTGATTTGCACACTCTCCTTCAGAAGAGCACTGTTTCCTCTCCATCCTCTTCTACCTCACAAGGATCTTCTTTTCAGGCTTCTTCCACCTCTTCAACATCTACATCAGATCTTGGAAAGGGTCATGCATTACAGGCTTCTATTGCATCTTCTTCACAGGTTCCTTGGATACTGGATTCAGGTGCTTCTCACCATATGACATCTTCTCAAGGTGTCTTCTCCACTCTTGAGGCTTCTCCTATTTCTCACATTCTCATGGGGAATAACACTGCATTACCAGTCTGTGGGAAAGGTTCAGTTCACATCCAAGATGGTATATTCAATGATGTATTGTGTGTTCCATCTTTGTTTGCCAACCTTCTCTCAATTTCTCAGATTACACGCAGTGGATCAGGGAAGACAGTTGAGTTCACTACTGATTCAGTCTTCATTCGAGATCGTGCTACAGGAGATCTTATTGCTACAGGGGCAGTTGATCCTTCCACTCATCTCTATACCTTCTCACACTTTGGTCCACCATCTCCTTCGCAGGAGCATCGTGTGGTGCAGTCAGGACACTTGAACCTTTGTATTGTTCCTAAGATCCCTATTTTGACTGCCACACCACAACCAGATGAGGGCTTTTCCTCTCTACAAGATTCTCCTTTCGCTCTCCCTGATCTTCCAGCTTCATTTATTGAGACTCCAGGTACACTTGTTGCAGATACTTCAGTGGACATTCATGACAATGTCATCACACCTGCCTTGGGGATTCCCTTTTCAGTTCCTCATACATTCTCTTCTGGACATCAGCTAGGCATTCCAATTGCTCCTCTCACGCAGGGATTTCCTTGTTTCATGCCTTTGTTCCTTCCGAATTGGAGTTTCATTGGTTCGATCATTTCTACAGGAGCTCCATCATTATGGGGGGGGCTTGGTGTCTATTCTCATGGGGGGGCTGGTTGTACTTATGGTTTTGAGAGAGTCTCTTGAAACATTTCTGGCAGAAGTTGTCCTTGGGGGGATTGGTTGAGGCCTTCCTTCCTTCACTTCATGTTTTTTTTAGCATGTTGTTTTTACCTCTTTTTTGGAGGAGGGTTTTTCCCACAGGGTTTTCCCTCTTTCTCCATTTTACAGAGGTTGCATTATACATGGGTACCTAACATGGCCTCGTTGCCGGGACCCATTATGCATTTCATCTTAGTTTTAGGAGCTTAAGGCATTCCCCTAAGTTGCACTTAAGGGGGGGTGTTAGAGTAAATAATTAATTATTAATTATTTATTCTATTACTTAAGCTTACTTAGGTTAATGCATATTTAGTATTTAATGCATGTAGTGGTTGTTGTTGACAACTCGGGAGTTTTCTCCTTTTTTAGCATATTCCACTTTTTGAGGATATGTGCTGAGTTGTCATTTTTGTCCTCTACCTCCTTCCAGCTTGTTCTACAAGCTTCCATGAGGCCTTTTTAAACGGTCTCTCTCTCATTGTAAATCATTCCATTCACATAGCAATTTCATTTTTCTATTGTGAAATATTTTCTCTTGCATTGTTTGCTTCATGCTCTTGCTCTTTCGGTTTCTCTTCAGCAAGCTATTTGCATGTAGGTGATCTTGGCGATTGCGGAGTTGGATTTCATCAACTCCTACAAAAGAGATAACTATAGCTTGAAGAACATAATTGTTGAGGAAGAAAAGAATAAGGGTGACAGGGTGAAGGAAGTCAATAAAAGAGTCGAAATTATGGAAAGCTCCATGAGGACCATTGTAGAACAAAGCTACAATATCCTTCAGGAAAGCAATGAAAACATCAAGATTCTTAACAACAATATAGAGGAACATAGAACTAGTAAGGAAGAGGATCCAACCTCCACAACAAGGAGGAAAAGACCTCAGAGGACTATTGTAGGAAGCGCACAACATCCGGCATGAGAAAGAAGGAAACTCCAAATCTTGATCAACAGAATTCCGAAATGAAGGAGGCAGTAGGCAGACTTTCAAAGCTCAAAATTAATGCAACATAAATGTTAAGAGAGATTTCTTGAGCACCTTGGCCTTTTTGGGTTGGCTTGGCTTTTTTTCCTTTCTTCGTGGCTTTTCATTGGTTCCTATCTTTTTATAGGGAGATGTTTCTTTGGTATGCTTTTAGTTACTATAGCTACTTTAAGTGTTCTTTTATGACTGTTCTTTTTATTGTATGGGTTTTAGGGCCTTGGTAAATCCTGTTTTCCTTCATAAAAAACTAAAACTTCTTGTTAAACAAATAATATTAACATTGATAAGTAGGAGATTTTTATGATCCAATGATTTAATGAGTGCCAAATCCATTCATTTTCATGAGAAATGGGTTTGTGTGAACTATTACTTGTGAAATATGGAACAAAGAATTTGACTCAATAGCAATATCAAATATTAAAATAAGGGTGTAAGATAAATGTGATGGATCACATGGTGTGATCCAAAATGTCGATGCCAAAAAAAAATAGACAGTCAAATTTAGAAATAAACAATCAATGTAATCTTAAGAAAAATTCAACCTTCGTAATAAATTAATGAATGACCTTAGATTGATGTACTTGATTTTGAACTTAGAACAACGCAAATAGGTTTTATAAAACCACAAATATTATTTTTACCATTCAATAGACTCATGAAGTTCTCTAACAATATCCTTAAATGAATCTTGGATCTTTTTAAATTTAAGTCTAAGGTCAAATTAACATAAATGTGTGAGAACATTCAAAATGCATTTTAGTTAAGATGTTATTCTTTTATATTGAATAATGTTCAAGGAATTTAACTTAGTTGGTTGAAGCAATGAGTTGGATAGAACATTTTTGTAGAATTTGAAGATTTGTCTCATATTGAAAGTTGGATTCTAAGTTGGGTCTTTCAATTGTTGTAAAGATTAAAATAATTTTCAAATTGAAAAATTAAGTTTATCTAAAAAAGTGAATACACTAATTATAATTTTTAGAAACGTTTTAATATGATAGAAATAGAAAAATATTAACAAACCCCACTGACAAAAAAAAAAGTTGGGGCCTATTGGTATTATATTAATGACATAACAAAACATTAAAAATTAATAGAGGAGTAGAAACATAGACAAATAATAATTTAAAATTGAAAAACATAAATTATCTAAACTCTATTAGCGGAAAATTATTTCTAAACAATGATTATTCAATGAACCAAAAAAAAAACCTCATCTAAACGATTATAATAGTATTCCTGCCTGGGCGGAACTAATAATAGTTCTTTTAGTTCTCCCAGGCCACTTTGTTAGGATTGCATGGGGCCGTTCAGATTTTCCAGATTTATCGGCGTAAGACCTGAAGATTTAATTCAGATGAGGATTTTGTTGATAAATATTGACGATATGAGAAATTGACTCAGTTGTGTATAAAGTAAGGGTCAGTGAATAAGAAAAGAGATTTAAAAATAATAATTCAAGGCATGTGTAGTTTTTATTTATCTCGTTGTTCATGTGAAGTATTTGTTTAATGGATGCAAGTATAATAGTCTTTTTATTAGTGAAATTTATCTGGTTATTCATACATAGTTATTATTGAATATTTATTAAAATGGTATTGGTTCTAGCTTGCATACTTTTAATATAGATAATTTTGTATTAAATAATAGATTTTTAAAATCTATTTTAGAGTAAGACTAAATTTTTGGAATAAAATAAAGGTATTTAGACAATTATTTAAATAGAGGTTAAGTTGACTAACATGAAATTTAATTTTTTAAACTGAAGTCAATTTTATTATCTACTGGATGTTTTATTTCAGTTAACAATTAAGTTTTACAATTATTCTAGGTGAAGTACTTAGATTAAATTCTATATATTTTAAAACAATCAGAATAATAGATCTCTAACTATGTTGATTTTTCTATTATAATTTTTTTTTACTTTTATATTTTTTCACAACTTTGTATTACTTTGGAACACAAACTGATTTTACGAAGTTTAATCAATTGAATTGGATAATTTTCAGGAGATAATTTCAAACAAAAGGATTAAAAGGAAAGAAGTTTGTATTTAAAATGGGTGCCAAAATTTTATTAAAAAAGGAATTCATAAATATTATATTTAATAGAGTTACTTTATAGAGGCAAAAATGGGTTGGGACTGAGATTGAGATTTCTTCTTGGACCGTTTCCAATCCAACCAGTTGAAAAGACATATAAGTTAAACAGAAAACAATATATATAGATAACAGTATGCTACATCATACCAAAAAAATTATTTAAATAACAATAAAACACAGATTCAAATATAGAACTCTGCATAATTTTCTATAGGTTGAGGGGAGTTGTATCTAGAATACATTTATAGTTTTGCTATCAATTGTTGTTTTAGCAGTTATTTGTCCAACAGGTGGTACCACACTTATAAATTTTGGTTCAGTTATCTTAAAATCAAAATTAAAATCATTGATCAAAAATTTACAAAAATTAGAGACAAATAAAAGGAAAAAAGTAAATTGTAAAAACATCCGTTAAAAAATCGCTCCTCCACTGAAATGTGTTTGATCCATCTTTCGTTATTCAAAATATACATGAAAAGATCTTAAAAACTTAAAATCAAAGAAAAACTACTAAGCAGCATGAGGACATGGGATAAGTCAAAATCAAATTTAATGTGTGGCGGTGGACAGATGGCATTGACGGTTTCCATGGGGAAGGAGATGGCCAAACTACTTATTCCCTTCTTCTACAATGGCCGAAGGAGTTCTGACAAGGCCGGCCAACCTCCCCAGTCAAACCCTGAGTTCTCAAGGAGCTTAAAGAAGCTGCCATTCACAAGTCAATACGAATAGGAGAAAAACAAGGCAAAAGAGATGCCTTTTCGTCTTTATCTAAATTAGAAAGAAAAACAAGGAAGAAGATCTGCCAACACCTCTCTATATATGCGAGCATTCAGTGTCTCCCTCATCTATACTCAAAATGGTTTCTGTTGCAAGCATTCCCAAACATTTTCAAGCATTAGATATAATTAGAGGCGGCTCTTACGTTCCATCGCCACCAATGCTATTTGGCTTGATAATCTTTTTATGGGTCTTGTATAGATTTACCGTGCAAAGGAAGAATCAATTGCTCCCTAGGCCATTTAACGTTCTTTGTATAGTTGGAGTTGGAGAAGAGCCTCAACAAGAGGTTGAGTGAGCGTGTCAGGAGGACCCCATCATCTCCACTGTCTCCCTCCACACGACGGTAGAGGATGTTGAGAGACTTGTTTCCTTCCCCTCGTGGGAAGTAAAAGATATAGTTGATCTAGAGACATATATATATATATATATATATATATATATATAGGCATCAATGGACATATTCGATACACATTTGATGTATATGACATTCTATATTTGATGTATGACATTATTCGACTTATGGCATTATTGGTTTAATATAATATGTTTGTTCATATACGACATTATTGGTTATCATAATATATTATGTGTTTGTTAATGTACATGACATTATTGGTTATCATTTTATATTATATGTTTGTTCATGTATGACATTAAATTAGATATGGTCGTGTATGACATTAAATTAGATACGTGCATGTATGACATTAAATTAGATATGTTTATGTATGACATTAAATTCATAAAACTTTATGTTTATGTATGACTTTCACATTGTGATATGAAACTTATTAATGCTATGAAGGATCAAATTCAATTTTCTTGGCAATCTAACTCAAGAGTGTCACCAAATGTGAAGGATGTCTTGAAATTGAGAATTGTCATTTGAGACTGCACCCAACACCCTAATAATCATTTGGAGGAGATTCAAATAATGTTGTTCAAGTTTTTGTGCGAGATACATCTAATACTACAAATATTACAAATGAATTTTGAAGCCTTGAAGCCATTTTTTTTGTGTACCTCTTAATATTTGAAGTACATCTTGCATTTATAATGTGGAATTTTCAACGCACTGTGAACTTTTGTGCTCCATGCATTCTACTTTGTCTACTAATGGAATGTTAGAGGAGTGTGGTGTACGTGCTCTTCTAAACTAATCAAGAGACTTGCTACATCATTTTTTTATGTCCTAGAGATGATGGTTGTTTCTTTTATATAAATTATTTCTTTAATGACAAGTGCTTTGAGTGTGGTGGAATAGTGAAGTTTGTTTCATGTTTTCATGAGGGCTATAGACAAGATTTTGGAAAGGAAATTGTCCAAAAAAGGGTATATAAAATAATTAAGTATATACTTAAAAGTGAAGGTGAAGGCTATAGATGTGAGTTGGTTATACAATAATGCAATGTAGCTAATTTTATTTCAGATTTCAAGAAGAATTTTTTTACAAGTATGCAAGGCATAGCCATAGGTCTTAGTGGCTAGACCAACAATTCAGGATGTGTAAGTACACTTTCCTAATTGATATAATTATATCAATTTTTGACTTTGCATAGAACTATAATTGTATACCCAAAATTAATTGAAAGCTCTATATTATCATTCTATCCATGTTGCTATTTTTGTGCACATAATACACACACACACACACACACACACACACACACACACACACACACACATTCTCTTGATAGTACAGAAGAAGACCACACAATAATTAGAGAATACCATTTTTATATTACCAATGATAGATCTCACTCTCATGAGTATATCCAATACTAATTTGAAAATTATTTTGAATGGGTGTAGGAAAATAATATTGCTATGGATAGACATTTCATTTGGTCAAATAATTGCACATGTCAATTCAAGAATGGTTGTATATTTTACTAGCTATGTAGAATTTATGTAGATAGAGGCATACCTCGTATATAAAAAAATTTCAAGGTCAAATGAGAGTATGATAGAGTAGGTGTGTGTGTATAGAGAGTTGTAGTGAAGGAGAAATTGACAATTTCAAGTACAAAACTCCTTGATGCCCATTCTATTATTTATTGGTGTACTACAATGTTACTATAGGGGGGACTCTTAAATCAATAGTGTACATATTCTTTTGGTTGGTTGAGTTGACACAATAGGAGATAGGTTGAATTGTTAGACAATGAAGAAATCTTCAAAACACATTCTTTTTGAAATTGATATGTTAGTACATGGACTATTTGGACATGAGAGTTGTATTTTTTTTGTCCCAACTATGTTTAGTGTAGTTGGGATTACTACGAGTCAAGCAAGTGGGTCAATATGTGGGTTCCACATTGTCTAATTCTTTTATCTCCCACACTCTCTATAATGAATAAGGACATGGAGTGTTTGTAATTAGTGTAGTGGGGTATACCTTGATAAAGGGCATCACGAGCTTTGGAGTGCTTCTAACAATTCCTCAATCAAACTCTTGGCTCAAAAGCTCTTTTAGCATCACTCAAGATGGTGTCGTAAAATGAAAACAGAGTGTGATCTCCAAAAAGTGAGAGAGATTATTGTAGCTCTCCACAACACCGTCCTGTATGAACTTGAATTGCATCCATACCTCACACGAGCTCCGAGATATGCCCAATCAAAGATCACAGCCCTATGGCATTTAGTGACCCTTAGGGACATTCTTGTTTGGCATGCCTGAGAATGTTCGAGCATTGAAGGGGATAGGAGGAGGTTGAGGATAGAGTTTAGTAGGCCACCCAGAGCTAATGGAGAAGATAGTTCGATCCCACAACAAAAGGTGAGAGAGATTAGGAAGTTGGTAACTTTGTACTGGCCAATATTGCAAGTTTTAGCATCACTTGAGATGGAATCGTAAAATGAAAATCGAGTCTGACATCCAAAAAATGAGAGAGGTTATTGTAAGTATCCGCAACACGGTTCTGTAGGAATTAGAATCACATACATACCTTGCACGAGCTCCGAGATACGCCCCATCAAAGATTGCAGCCCTATGGCATTTAGTGACCCTTAGGGACATTTTGGTTTGGCATGCCCGAGAACATTCAAGCACTAAAGGGGATAGGACAAGGTTGAGGATAGGGTTTACCTGACCAGCTAGAGCCAATGGAGCAGACAGTTCGATCCCATGATGAAAGGTGAGAGAGATTTGGTAGTTGGCAACTTTGTACTGGCCAATACTGCAAGTTTCAGCATCACTCGAGATGGCATCGTAAAATGAAAACAAAGTGTGATCTCCAAAAAGTGAGAGAGGTTAATGTAGGTCTCCACAACATGGGCATGTAGGAACTAGAACCACATCCATACCTCACACGAGCTCCGAGATATGCCCTATCAAAGATTGCAGCCCTATGGCATTTAGTGACACTTAGGGACATTTCGGTTCGGCATGCCTGAGAATGTTTCAGTACTGAAGGGGAAAAAATGAGGTTAGGGATAGGGTTTACTTGGCCACCCAAAGCTAATGCAGTAGACAGTTTGATCCCATGACAAAAGGTGAGAGATATTTGGCAGTTGGCAACTTTGTACTAGCCAACACTGCAAGTTTCAGCATCACCCGAGATGGTGTTGTAAAATGAAAACAAAGTGTGATCTCAAAAAAGTGAGAGGTTATTTTAGGTCTCCACAACATGGTCTTGTAGGAACTAGAATCACATCCATACCTCACACAAGCTCCGAGATATGCCCCATCAAAGATCGCAACCCTATGGCATTTAGTGACCCTTAGGGACATTGTGGTTCGGCGTGCCCAAGAACATTCCAACATTGAAGGGGAAAAAATGAGGTTAGGGATAGGGTTTACTTGGCCACCCAAAGCTAATGCAGTAGACAGTTTGATCCCATGACAAAAGGTGAGAGATATTTGGCAGTTGGCAACTTTGTACTAGCCAACACTGCAAGTTTCAGCATCACCCGAGATGGTGTTGTAAAATGAAAACAAAGTGTGATCTCAAAAAAGTGAGAGGTTATTTTAGGTCTCCACAACATGGTCTTGTAGGAACTAGAATCACATCCATACCTCACACAAGCTCCGAGATATGCCCCATCAAAGATCGCAACCCTATGGCATTTAGTGACCCTTAGGGACATTCTGGTTTGGCATGCTTGCGAACGTTCCAACACATAAGGGGATAAAAAAAGGTTAGGTATAGGGTTTACCTGGCCACCTGGAGCCAAAAAAGCAGACAGTTTGATCCCACGATGAAAGGTGAGAGAGATTTGGCAGTTGGCAACTTTGTACTAGCCAATACTGCAAGTTTCAGTATCACTCGAGATGGCATCGTAAAATGAAAATAGAGTGTGATCTCCAAAAAGTGAGAGAGGTTATTTTAGGTATTTGCAACACGGTCCTGTAGGAACTAGAATTGCATCTATACCTCACATGAGCTTTGAGATATACCCCATCAAAGATCACAACCCTATAGCATTTAGTGACCCTTGGGGACATTCAGATTCGGCATGCCTGAGAACATTCCAACATTGAAGGGGATAGAATGAGGCTAGGGATAGGGTTTACCCAGCCATCTAGAGCCAACGAAGTAGATAGTTTGATCCCACAATGAAAGGTGAGAGAGATTTGGCAGTTGGCAACTTTGTACTAGCTAATACTGCAAGTTTCAACATCACTCGAGATGGTGTCGTAAAATGAAGATAGAGTGTGATCTCCAAAAAGTGAGAGAGGTTATTTTAGGTCTCTAAAACATGGTTTTGTAGGAACTAGAATCACATCCATACCTCACACAAGCTCCGAGATATGCCCCGTCAAAGATCGCAGCCCTATGGCATTTAGTGACCCTTATGGGCATTCTGGTTTGGTGTGCCCGATAATGTTCCAACACTAAAGGGGATAGAAAGAGGTTAGGGATAGGGTTTACCCAGCCACTTGGAGCCAACGGAGTAGACAGTTCAATCCCACAATGAAAGGTGAGAGAGATTTGGTAGTTGGCAACTTTGTACTGGCCTATACTGCAAGTTTCAGCATCACTTGAGATGGCATCGTAAAATGAAAACAGAGTGTGATCTCCAAAAAGTGAGAGAGGTTATTATAGGTCTCTGCAATATGGTCCTATAGGAACTAGAATCACATCCATACCTTGCATGAGCTCCGGGATATGCACTGCCAAAGATTGCAGCCTTATGGCATTTAGTGACCCTTAGGGACATTCTAGTTCGATGTGCCTGAGAATGTTCTAGCATTGAAGGGGATAGAACGAGGTTAGGGATAAGGTTTACCTGGCCACTTGTAGCTAACAGAGAAAATAGTTCGATCCCACACATGGAAAAGGTCATTATATGGATAGTGGACAGCATTGGTCAATAAAAAACTCAGATTTTATGCCTTTTTTACTATTTTTTCAGTTATATACAACCTATACGAATTGGTGGTGGTACAAGCCTTATATGGTTGGATAGAGGGTTGTGTCAATATTCCATTTCAATTGGTTTAAGTTCTTTATCTTGTATACAAAAAAAATTATATCAGTTTTAGTGTAGGTAGGTTAGATTTATTCCAAATTTGAGAATTTCACCAAGATGATATCCTAATTTGCAAACCCACTGTGGGATTTCAATGTCTCTTTGTGGAATACAAGTTAGGAGAGGGTTCTTTGAAATGGAAGAGATTTAGGGATTTAGGAGCATGGCATATATTTTTACTAGCAAGCCCTAGATTGAACATAATCTTATGTCTGGTCTAGATTTGAAGGAAAAAGAAGGATCAGGCTCCTAAATTGATTAATCTGACCCAAGTGACGGGTGTAGAAGGAAAATTTTGATATATAGTAGAGATCTAAGGGGTTGAACCAATTTTTTGCACCCATTTATTTATGTTTTCCTTGTAACCCAGCCTAAACTAGCCATTTAGGACTGTGACACAAAGTGGGCATAACTTGATGTTGGAGTTCCGAATTTATCAGTAAAAAGTAGAGGGGCACCTATCAAAAAAAAAGGGTAGAGGTTCAGGATTTCTCATTCCTTTGCTTCAACTTTAGTTGGGGCAACCTCATCCTCGCAACTATTTGTTTGTTTGTCAAAGAAAGTTTGTCAAACCAACAGGCACTATAAAGAACGAAATAAGTGTAAGTAAAGTCGAAGCGAACAACTAGGTGCTGAACCCCATGCCGAGTTGTTGGTTAATCTTTTGGAATCTATTAGGGATTGTTGAAGAGTGTTTTAAAATGCAAAAATAGTAGGGGGTCCTTTTTATGGTTTGGGAGTTTGACCGTTAAAACTAGAAATTGTCCTAGTAGGAAGTGCGAGTAATAGTTTTGAAATTTGATTGTTGAGTGTTGAGAAACCTCACGTTTGAGATTTTTCTTGTTGGTTTGAGTCTATAATAACCATTTCCATCCAAAAAGTCAAGTGTTGAAACCATTTAAGAAGTATTTTCCTGTGTAGGCCTATTGGTGGCAGGGAGTTCCTAAGTGTTGATCCAAGTTGTTTGAGTACCCTAAGTTTGAAGGTTGGGCTTGTGAAGTGGAGTCCACTTGTAGGGTAGAGTGTCACTAGATTAAAAGTCCATTGGATCCTTAGTCCTTGGTGTCTTCAATGAATATATCTTCATAGAATGACCTTGGTGCCCCTACACCATTAAGAAATGATGATGAACATGAGTAAAATTATGAGATTTGTGCCTACATGTTTCAATGAAAAGGTCGTATCTATTTTGAAATTAAGAACATTGGATGTCTGTGTCATTAGGATATGATGCAGGAATCAAATATGCTTATCAGAGGCACATTGGAGGTCCAAGTCATCATAGAGGTCATGGAAAATCTCCTAGAGTCAATTGGGCAATCTTTCAACCAATCATGGCATTTGAAAGCATTAAAAAGTCATAATGTTATATGATGTCTTGATGGATTTCAATGTTGGAAAAGTTTTAATTGAGCCATTGAATAGGATCTAGGGATTTCATAGGGTAAGAGAGTCCTTTGATAAGGTCCTATAGCTTATCATAACCTTAGCATGTCATTTGATAAGTTAAAAGATTCAAAAAGGTCTTTAAAAACATAATTTAATAGTTAAAAAATTTAAATCTTGAATGTAACGGCTACATGGGCATTTTGGAGGGAAAGTCCATAGTTTAAATTTTATGAAGGAATAAGAAGTGAAACTGGTTGGAGTTGTTTAAGGGGGTTAGTTTCTATCTCCCAAGTCTATAAATATTTGTTTTGTATAGACTGTAAACACAAATTGTACAGAGTGTCTCATAAAAATAGAAGGAAAGTGCTTGGTTTCAAGAGTAATTTGAAGATCTCTTTTCTTTGTGAGTGCTTCCATGTGTTGGAATGATTGGTAACATCTTAGTAGACATGTTTTGAGATTCTTTACTCAGTTTAGCATTCAAACTTGAAGTTTTGTTCATCAAATTTCTATACTGTTGGTTGTAGCAGTCTTATTTCTAAGCATTTTGATAGTTGTTTGCACCTAATCATGGTCATTCCATGAAATGATCACTATTTATTCATGGAATTCCATTTATCTAACTTCTATAAATATTTCTAACCATGAAATGAAGATCTAACTTGAGATTGGTGGCCACCAAATCAAATAAAGTTGTGAAAACAAGGGTTATTTGGAGAGGATAGTCAATTAGGAAGAGATTTTCCTTAAGGAGGGTAGTGCTTGTGAGTTGATTCATGTTTATGGTGATAAAAAATAGATTTATAAATTTTTAATTAGTCCAAGAAGGCTTGGCACATGTGAGATTGGTGATGCCCTAAGAATAAGGGTTTTAAGAAGGTGAATTGGGGCTTATGGGGTTAGGGAACTCATAGACTGAAATTGTAAGTGGATTTGTCTAATTGAAGTCATTTTAGGATCCTATGCAAAGTTTGAAGTTCATACATTGAGTATTTCTATATGTTTCTTTGTAAATGCACTATTGCTTCATTGATGAAAATAGGGGCAGTGTGTAGAATCTTAGATATTTTCTCAAGGAGTTGCATCTAAGTCTTACATATGTTTTAGAAAAGGATAAAAGGTATCTAGAAAGGTCATTTATTCAAGAAGTCATTTGAAAAAATCAAAAGTTATCCATCATTTTGTCTTGCTCCTATCATAGACTTGTGAAAATGCATTAACAACATTTGGGTGAATTATGCATTTTGGCTTGCATGGTATGAAAACTGAAAGGGGTTGATGGGAACATTCTAGATAGGCTAGAAGAAACCTATTAAAGCCTAAAAACATCCTAGAGTTGACTATGTGGCATTTGCCCATCAGGACCTAGAAGGGTCACTTGGCACATTGTTACAATTTTGCTCATTTTGGGTTGTTACTCGGGTCCATCAACATATCCTCTGCATCAGGCTGGAAGACTTTTTTTCTATGAGATAACTACTATTGGTAATAAGCAAGATTTGAAGTTTGAGCAATGAATGTATAGTTTTCCCTAAAATTTGAGTGCATAAAAAGGGGTATGTGATTGCTTCAAAGGTGGATTTAGTGTTTGCTACAAACAAGAGTTTCATTTTATGTTTGAAGTCATCTAATATAACCAAAGTGAAGGTGTTTGAACCATTTTGGGGTTCTAGAGACGTTGCAAAGTAATATTTCTAGAAAGCCCTAGGGTAAAGGGGCTAGAAAGGAGGGTTTTATAAAAACCATTGTAAATTTGATCATGAGACCAAAAAAATAGAACAATCCTTTCATTTGAGTCATCTCTTAAGAATTTTTTGGGTCATGGGAGTTCCAAAAGTCAAGGGATTGTGAGTTACTTTGTAAATGGCCTTAAACTAGGCCTAGTTGGCTGAATAAAATAGCCAGTTTTGAGTGATATTTTACAAAACAAGTGTAGTTGGTTTTGGATTATATTTTAGAGTTATGAAAATGGTATTTTAATCACCCAATAGTTTAGGAAGTTCTATGGGAAAGTTTGGAGAAAACAAAAAATTCATGACTGGCAAGGGCGAGTTGGAACAAGCCTAGAAGAGGTAAAATTGAGAAAGTGTAAGGGATGAGTTGTTGAGAGTGTGCAAGGAGTTGGAACATGTTAGATGGGATATTTTGAGATGATTGAAGGTTTTGGGGTCATGGTATGAAGCCAAGGATGAGTTTTGGTATGTTGGAGGCAGTAGGGTACATTAGGTGCATGGTGAACAATGTGAGTGTTTAGAAGACAAACTGAAGATTTGGGTTATAACCTCTTAGACATGGTTGTAGGAAGATGTTACCAAGTCAGAGACCTCCTCTTAAACCCTAGTAGAGTCTAATTCCTTGGGTAGATTCCAAGAATACAAGAGAATCCCATAGTTGAGTTGTGTTTCCTAGGGGAATATAGGAGGGCTTTGCATCAAACACACACACTTGTTGTATAATCACAAATATTGTGATCATTCATGAAATTGAACAACACCATGTTAGAAATAGTGTTGTGAAAAAGGACTACAAAATAGAGCAAAATGGCCATCAAATATGTATGATTTAAATAGCTACACTAAATAGCCCTTTACTTCATAAATCACTTCAACTCAATCATTAGGTTGTATAGACAACCTCATCATATGTCACTTGAACAAACAGATCATGTACAAAATGAGGAAAAAATTCACAAAATTAAATCTTAAAATGTTGCAATAGTATTAACCTCATGGAACACACATGGGATGAATATACATAATCAAGTATTAACCCTTTCCAACATTCCAACTTTATGATAATAATGAGTCAAAGTCCAAAAAATTGGAATCCAATGATTGCAAGTATTCTTGGGTATCTATTACAAGCAACCATGGTTTGGAAGAAAAATAAGAGTAAATTATTCTTGTAGCCAGGAAAATGAGCTCAATAAACACTTTTGAGATGGTCATCTCATGATGATCATGGATAAATCATTCAAAGCATACACTGAACCTACCCAATATATACCCGCATCACTTAAATCACATTAAATGATGAAACAAAATCAATAAATACAGTAAAAGTTTTTAATATAAGAACCATTTTATGGAAGACTAAATTGATTGTCTATATACTTTTAATTCTTGTCAAATCCATCAATATACATTTTGTGAAATCCTTAGAGAGAACTATAACTATCACTGCCCCATTCTCATCAGATCAAGACCTATTTTCCTTCTTAGTTTTTGATAATTGTGATCCTCTGCAATTCCAGGCATAAGATGATTAACATACAATGGTACTTGAACAAAGAACACTAATAAATATTGAGGATGTGAATTGATAATACCATTTCACAGATGATTTTGGCATAATACCCTTTATCACTTGTGCGTCAACTTTATTAGTCCTCTTCTTTGGTGACTTGCAAATGAAGAATTAGCATGGTAAAAAATATAAGATAAGATTAATCCACTAAAATTAGAGAATGAAAAAATTTGCATTTGGCTTGTCATTAAGAATTATCCATCTATAGAAATTCTTGCTTTCTGAGTTATATGATAACCCTTGCTTGATAAGTATTGAAAACTTCTCCCATTGTATCCTTGCTTTCGCCAATTTGAAGTTTCTGGTTACATGCGCACAATCATGACTTTACATCAAAAAACATTAACATTCTAACAATATTCATGTTCTTTCATTACATTTTGTTCTAAACAACAAATTCTAATCTTTCACTTATTCAAATGACTAATTTAAAAATGACTCCTATTAAGGAATCTAATATAAATTCAAATAATGTATCTCGATTATAAACAAATCAAAACTAAATCGCATCATTTACACATCATAACAATACGGTCCACCTTAGTCATGTGAATAGTCTTGGGGAAGAGGTTGTAACATTGTATTTGGACATAAATGATCCTCTTTCTCTCTCTCTCTCTCTCTCCCCCTATTCAATCTAATGAGCCAACTAGATCTGCTCGACATTTTAATGTCTCAAGTATTGCCTCATGGTCTGACTCGCGAACTTTCCAAAGAATCTTATTATGTGGTTTTCCACCATATTTTATAAAGTGAAAATTTGATGCAACAAAAAGGTTTGAATAATGAAGAATCTTCCTCTCTATTTGCCAATCCTTGAATAACCACAAGTTAGGATTCTTCATAGAATATCATCTAAACCATGTGCCTATTACGACCATCGCACTGACATGGTACTCTAAAACTTCAAAATCTATAACCAAGTGATCCAATTTTATTTTTGCTTCAACACAATGACACAAATAATAATTTATCCCTTCTTCATTGTCTTCAGGTGCAATAATAGAAAAAACATGGCCTGCAGTGACAAATGTACAAAATGCGGTCATTAATTCAGAAAATACTTGGATAAAAATTATAAAGTTACATATTGAAATTACAAAAATATATAAATATGTATATTACCAGGTTGTACTAGATCTAACAAGTGGTCAAAGTCAATAGACGAATCCATCTCTACCATTTCCAATGCTTGTGGGGGATGATAGGTGTCAATTGGGTCCAAAACCCGTATATCCCATTTGTCCACCCATTCAATCGACTCATAGTCATCCCAATTTTCCTCTACACATGATGAACAACAGCATGCCATTTTTCATGTGTGGATACTCCATGAACCTGCATCAGAGCTTCTAAAAGAGTGTAACTCACTAGATCTTGTTAGTGTGCAACAATCCTAATATGGTACAATGTTAGTATTATCTATCAACCAAAAAAATCTATAAACCATAGACTCACCTTCCTTACCTAGACCCATTGTAGCATTACACCATTGGATGATGGATTTTGCATCTATTAATATTGCTCCATCCTTGTACTTTAGTCCTTCATGTGCTAATGCTCTTTTAGTGCATGCACCTGAACCATCATGCTCTCCCTTACCATGACCAGCCTCTATGAAATTCCACATATATTTAATTCTACACAACCTATGCATCCTGCTCAACCAATAGAACATACGTGCATTCTTGAATTGAGATGCACAATTGTCTGACTAAATAATGTGTTGACAATATGTTATGCCCCTGTTAGCCAAATCTCCATAAAATAGTTGAAAAAAACCATGTACAAACTCCATAGAATGTGATCAATCATCACTGATGTAAAAATGGTACTCCCTCAAAATCTTCCTATCATCCTTTGTACTTGTAGGTGAATGCATGAATGTTATGTGAACAAATATGGAAACCTATTGAGAAGTATAAGACTTTGCTTGCACCTCATTTTGTGGTTGTAATGTGTAGTTCTCTGCAAAATCTACAATCGAAACAATGGTATCCAATGGAAACATATCCTTGCACAACTTGAATTGCAAATCTAGCTATCGAGCTCTATGGGTATGCCTTGCATACTCATAAATAATCTTTTCACAAAAATCTTCATAAACTCATACACTAGAATCTTTTCAATGACTAAATCACATCTTTTACCTTGTTTCCCATCTTTTAGAGCATATGTCACTATCTTAAATTTT
Source organism: Cupressus sempervirens (assembly GCA_028749045.1). Taxonomy (NCBI): domain Eukaryota; kingdom Viridiplantae; phylum Streptophyta; class Pinopsida; order Cupressales; family Cupressaceae; genus Cupressus; species Cupressus sempervirens. Next base: position 658,570,267 of record CM053786.1, read on the forward strand.
TTGTAATCTACTATTTCATTTCCAATTGCATGTGTACTATCTATACGTTGACAAGTTGATAAAAATTGCAAAGAGTCACAAAATAAGCATATACCATCCAAGCATGATGTCTTGTAAAATTGTTGGCTATCCTCTATTTCACATAAAATGTTGGATATAAATTTCTTTGAAGATTTTGGTGGCTCATTTATGTCACAATCCTGCAAAATAAATTGAGAATGCAAAACTACACATATATGCCTATAAACATCAAAATGGTTAGAAAATTCAATGTGTATCCTACAACAACAAGTTGTGCATGTGTGATTTATCTTCACATTAAAAGGTTTACCCATCTCAAAAAATATTTGACTTATTCAAATTTGAGGATACATAGCAATAAATTTTGCAAAAAATTGTGTTTGAGTTGAGTCCAAAAAATGTTTCACATGTGGCTCACGATTTTGGCTACCAATTCTCCTTCTTACAACATCTATTTGATTAGGGGAAACACGTGTGTTATTTTTCCAAAAATCTTTGATCAATGATTTCAAGGCTTCACTAATTTCTTTATCCTTTTGTGGTAGTCTACTGCTAAATGTCCATAACTCATTTTTTTTGGATCTTCCAATCTCTCACACCTTAGCATGGCTCTCCTTAGAGTACCTCTACCAATTTTTAATGTTTTGCTTGTCTTTCTCATGAGTCGAGCTTTCTTCATTTGGCTACTTACTATTGTCGATGTAAGTACTCATCTTGTGATATTACTATCTTTGGTGCATGATTTAGAACCCACTTTTTCATAAGCACTTATTAGATTCTGTACAATATTTTTTTCATTTGAATTAGTCATCGTTCTTAGCCCAAGAATCTTCATGATAGGCCTAAATTTCAAATTCCTCATCATTTCAACAAATAATTGGCATTGACCTGTAATATTTAATTCTTCAAAAAATAATCTCCACATACGATTAACTTTTCTTTGACAAGTACGCTTGCTAATCTTGTTAAACATTGATTTCAAAATATTAGTATCAATATCAATCAAATATTTTGGTCTTCTAAAATGAATTCTAGAAGGTGTTATAATCTTTTCCATTCTCCCAATATTTTGAACATTAACATAAGGTGAAGTGTATTGCGTACCTTGAACCAAAGATGACATGCCTTGACAATAAGATGCAAAAGATGAAATATCACCTACTTGATGTGTTGATGTTGTACCTTCAACATGACATGATGGAGTGTATATATCATCGGATCTACAAATTGGTGTCTCTTCAACATGAGAGGATGATATGAATTCAACATTGGAAGATGGTGTAGTGGACAATATAAGATGGGTGTAGCTTCACAATTCAATTGTCTTCTTGAGCATAACAATCTCATTTGTTCTCTTTGTCTTTCCAATTCTTCCTCTTTGTTTCTTTTTACTGGTGGTTCTTGATTCTCTTCGAAAGTCAATTCTTGATTATTACTTTGCAATTTTCTTTACTCACGTAGTAATTTCATTTTATCTCTTTTAATTGCCAAATCTCTCTCCCTATCTCCATTTGTTTGAGTTTTTGGTTTCTTCATTGGCATGATGATGATTTCTACATGTCAAATTATTCAAACATATGAATTACTTAAAATGTGTAAATTACAAATTATTCAAATACATATAGAAATTATAATTATTTGAATGAATACACAACATATATCAAATGACTTGTCAAATTTCTAACCATTTCGAAGTAACATTTCATTCAAACATACAAATTTCAATGAATTCACTATATATTAAACATGTCAAATTATAATCAAATTTGTATCTATATATCAACAAACAATATTTAAAATAGATTGCACTAACCTTTTCTATACAAGGAATATTCAAAAATTCTTCAAATCACGTATCCAATGATTGAATTTGGTGTTTGCTAGCTTCCCAAAGTGTTGAAATAGTGTTTTCTATGTTGAAACTCATGATTTCTGTTAGAATAACAGAGTGCATAACATACCAAAAGTAGAAAATGGATGAAATGGGCCCCAAAGTTTCTTTTTGACCATTTTAAAGTAATTTCACATAGTGCATACACACTATAAAGCACGCATGCACTATGTGAAAACACATCACTCGCTATCCTCCCTACTCTCTCCCATCCCATACCCTCTCTCTCTCTTCCTACTCTTTCTCTCCCTCTCCCTCTCCTATTTCCTACTATCTCTCTCTCAAGTTCTCCCTCTCCCTCTCTACTCTCTCTCTCTCTCTCTCTCTCTCTCTCTCTCTCTCTCTCCCATCTTGTACGAGCTCTCTCTGTCACCACCTACTCACTCTCACACTCTCTCTCATCCCCTACTCTGTCTCTCTTACACACACACTCCCATTTCTCCTCTCTCTCCCTCTCCCGCTGCCTACTTTCTCTCCCCCATCCCCTACTCTCTCACACTCTCTCTCCCATCCCCCCTCTCTCTTTCCCTCTCACACTACCTACTTTCTCTCCCCCATTGTCATACTCTGTCTCTACCACCCCCTACTCTCACACTCTCACATTCTCTCCTACCACCTACTATCTCTCTCTCTCTCTCTCTTTCTCTCTCTCTCTCTCTCTCTCTCTCTCTCTCCCTCTCTACTCTCTCTCTCTCTCTCCCCCATCCCTTACTCTCACTCTCTCTCTCCCATCTCCTACTCTCTCTCACACTCTCCCATTTCCTAATCTCACTCTCTCTCTCTCCCATCCCTCTACGAGCTCTCTTTTCCACCACCTACTCACTCTCACACTCTCTCCCATCCCCTAATTTGTCTCTCTTACACATACACTCCCATCCCCCCCTCTCTCTCTCCCTCTCTCACTCCCTCTCCCACTACCTACTTTCTCTCCCCCATCCCCTACTCTCTCTCCCCTCTCCCATCCCCTACTCTCTCACACTCTCACATGCTCTCCCATCCCCTACTCTATCTCTCTCTCACACACACACACACACTCCCATACCCCCTCTCTCTTACCCTCTCCCACCACCTATTTTCTTTCCCCCATCATCGTACACTCTCTTTGCCACCCCCTACTCTCACACTCTCACACTCTCTCCTACCACCTACTATCTCTCTCTCTCCCTCTCTACTCTCTCTCTCTCTCCCATCCCTTACTCTCACTCTCTCTCTCTCCCATCCCCTACTCTCTCTCACGCTTTCCCATCCCCTAATCTCACTCTCTCTCCCATCCCCATACAAGCTCTCTCTATCACCACCTACTCACTCTCACACTCTCTCCCATCCCCTACTCTCTCTCTCTCTTACAAACACAGTCCCATCCCCCCTCTCTCTCCCTCTCCCACTCCCTCTCCCACCACCTACTTTCTCTCCCCCATCCCCTACTCTCTCTCTCCTCTCCCATACCCTACTCTCTCCCATCCCCTACTTTGTCTCTCTTACACACATTCCCATTCCCCCTCTCTCTCTCCCTCTCCCACTCCCTCTCCCACCACCTACTTTGTCTCCCCCATCGTCATACTCTCTCTCTCTGCCACCCCCTACTCTCTCTCACACTCTCACACTCTCTCCCATCCCCTAGTCTCTACATCTATCACACACACTCCCATTCCCCCAATCTCTCTCCCTCTCCCTCTCCCACTCCCTCTCCTACTGCCTACTATCTCTCTCTCTCTCTCTCTCAATTTCTCTCTCTCCCATCCTGTACGAGCTCTCCCTACCACAACCTACTCACTCCCACACTCTCTCCCATCCCCTACTCTATCTCTCTTAAACACACACACTCCCATCCCCCCCTCTCTCTCCCTCTCCCACTCCCTCTCCCATTGCCTACTTTCTCTCCCCCATCCCCTACTCTCTCTCTCCTCTCCCATCCCCCTACTTTCTCTCTCTTACACACACACTCCCATCTCCCCCTCTCTCTCTCCCTCTCCCGCTCCCTCTCCCACTACCTACTTTCTCTCCCCCATCCCCTACTCTCTCTCTGTCCTCTCCCATCCCCTACTCTCTCTCCTCTCCCATCCCCTACTCTCACACTCTCACACTCTCTCCCATCCCCTACTCTATCTCTCTTACACACACACTCCCATCCCCCCTCTCTCTTTCCCTCTCCCACCTACTTTCTCTCCCCCATCGTCATACTCTCTCTCTACCACCCCCTACTCTCACACTCTCTCCCATCCCCTAATCTCTCTCTTTCATAGACACACACTGTTATCCCCCCACTCTTCTTCTCTCCCATCCCTTACTCTCTACATCTATCACACACACTCCCATCCCCCTTATCTCTCTCCCTCTCCCTCTCCCTCTCCCTCTCCCTCGCCCACTCCCTCTCCTATCGCCTACTATCTCTCTCTCTCAAGTTCTCTCTCTTCCTCTCTACTCTCTCTCTCTCCCATCCCTTACTCTCACTCTCTCTCTCCCACCCCCTACTCTCTCTCATGCTCTTCCATCTTGTAATCTCACTCACTCTCTCTCTCTCATCCCATACAAGCTCTCTCTGCCACCACCTACTCTCTGTCACACTCTCACACTCTCCCCCATCCCCTACTCTCTCTCTCGCCCCCATCCTGTATGAGCTCTCTCTACCACCTCCTACTCTCAATCAAACTCTCACACTCTCTCCCATCCCCTACTCTATCTCTCTTATAAATAAATACACATTTCCATTCCCCCCTCTCTCTCTCGCGGCCCCTCTCCCACTGCCTACTCTCTCCCATCCCCACTCTATCTCTCTTACACACTTCCATTCCACCTCTCTCTCTCCCTCCCACTCCCTCTCCCACTGCCTACTCTCTCTCTCTCTCTCTCTCTCTCTCTCTCTCTCTCTCTCTCTCTCTCTCTCTCTCTCTCTCACTCCCATCCCTCTACCATTTCCTACTCTCTCTATCTCTCTCTCCCCTCTCTCATTCCCTACTCTCTCTTTCACACACACACACCCATCCGCCCTCTCTCCTCTCCCATCCCCTACTTTTTCTCTCACTCACTCTCCCTCTCCCACTCTCTCTCCCACCACCTACTCACTCTCACTTTCACTCTCACTCTCTCTCCCTCTTTTCTACCCCCTACTCTCTCTTACATTTTCACTCTCTCTCCTACCCCCTACTCTCCCTCTCTCTTTCTCTCTTACACACATTTCTATCCCCCCTCTCTCTCCTTCTCCCACTCCCTCTCCCATTGCCTACTCTCTCTTCCATCCCCTACCCTCTCTCTCTCTCTCTCTCTCTCTCTCGAGCTACTCTATCTTCGCCCTCTCCCATTCCATACTCTCTCTCTTTCACACATATGCACTCCTATTTTTCTCTCTCTCACTCTTCCTCTCCCACTCCATCTCCCACTATCTACTCTCTCTCTCCCCCATCCTCTACTCTCAATCTCTCTCTCCCAACCTATACTCTCTCACACTTCCTCTCTCTCTGATCCCCTACTGTCAATCTCTCTCCCCCATCCTGCACTCTCTCTTAGCCACCCCTACTCTCTCTCACATCCTTTACTCTCTCTACCACCCCAACTCTCTCACACTTCCTCTCTCTCCCCTATCTTGCACTTTCTCTTTGCCACCCCTAATCTCTCTTGCATCATGTACTCTCTTTGCCACCCCTACACTCTCTCGCATCCTGTACTCTATCTACCACACCTAATCTTTCACACTTTCTCTCTCTCCCATCCTATACTCTCTTTGCCACCTTTACTCCTCACTTTCTCTCTCCCATCGTGTACTCTCTTCCCTCTCCCATCCCCTACTTTCTCTCTATCTTTCTCTCTCTCACACACACATAGCTATTCCCTTGCCCCCCCCCCCCCCACCTAGTTTTTTTTTGTAATGTAGGTGTTGATAGTGCATGTGCCCTATAGTGCATATGCACTCACCACACACGTGCTACTAGGAACACAAAGTTAAATACTGTGTGCATGCTATAGGGTGCACACACTACTGAAAGCTTTGCATTAAACCCAAGCCTAAGGCTTGGTTTTTCCTTGGAGATCCAACCCACAGGTTTGGAGTTTATAAATAGGTCTAAGATGTGTTTTCTAGCAAACATACCAAAAATGATTACTTTTTCTTGTGTGCTCCCCTTTAAGATTCCTTGTGGTAGGGTATCGATAAGATCAAGTTACATAGCATTATAGCTCTTTGTGTTAGCTATCTAACCATATGTTTTTCTTTTAATTTGAACTATTTCAAACCTTTCATCTATAATTTCTTTTGAATGTATGTTCATTTTTTGTAAAAAACCACCATGTACTAATTGGGCTATAGATTTTAGCTCATTCATCAAATTTTGTAACAACTTAGTTTTTTAGAAACAAGACTCCATTCTACACACTTTGAAAAAAAAGTTTTGATTTTAGATTAGTTTTCAATTATTTCTAGGGGGAGCACATAGATATTTCACATTTTTGGGATGTGTCTAGTTAAAAAATTCATTAAAAAAAAAAATACACATTATAAAATTACCCAAAAAATCCAGGATAAACTACATAGTGTTAAGTAACTTTTTACCAGAGTGATTAAAGAATTTCAAAAAAAAAGTTAAAATTTTAGGGGGGCCACACTTTGTACTGTGTTATGTTTTTTCTGAATAAATAGTACCACTTTTTGTGGCCCACTTTTTTGAGGACCTAAAACTAAACCATTTTGAAAAAAAATTAGTAGTTTAGAAACTAGATTCAAAGGACTATGACTTTTGTTTTTGTCATATCTTAAAATTTTGAGCATAACTATCTTCAAATTTTTGTTGTAGTTCAAAATTTGCAGATTTCAAGAAAAAGGTGTCCACTTATACCCCTCTTTTGACACCACAACTTGGTGCACTTACCCCAATCCTCTCTTGGAAAAATTCATTAACGCCTTTCAGAATGGCTTTATGCTTGGGAGGTAGATTCTTGATGTGGTTATAACCACCCATGAGGTAATACACTCTATGGAAAGGTCTAGGAAACTAGGTATGACACTTAAACTAGACATTTCCAAAGCCTATGATAAGGTCATGCGTGAATTCCTCTTTGCTATTCTTGCTAAACTTGGCTTTAATGAGAAGGTTAATAGTATTATAAAAAATGTTGTTACCTTTGTTACTTTCTTAGTGATCATTAATGGAGCCCCTGGCGATTTCTTTTCTTCCTCCCAAGGTGTTTGCCAAGATGACTGCTTATCTCCCTATCTTTTAATTATTGTAGCAGAAGTGCTAAGCTAAAATTTAGTTTCTTTGACTAATTTTGATAGAATCAAGGGCATTAAATGTGCCTCTTGATGTCCCCCACAAATCATACAATAGTTTGTGGATGATATCTTCTTAGTCAACATCTCCTCCATCCATGAAGCCAGAGAATGGAAAGACACCCTAAGTCAATATGCATTGGTCTTTGGTCAATGCATAAATTAACAAAAAAGAAAAATCTTTTTCTTTAACACCACTACTAGTTTGAGAGAAAAGGTGACAAGTATTCTTGGCTATCAGGAGGCATCCATCCCTAATACTTATCTTGGTCTACCACTTACAATAAATGAAGTTCCCAATTGATTTTGGAATGGTCTGGTTGAATGCTTCCAAAAAAGGTTGGCAGGATGGAAAGGAAAAATACTGAGTAATGCTAGGAAACTCCAGGTTCTCTCCACCTCCCTACAAGGCATCCCAGTGTATTTCCTCTCCATTTTCAAAATCTTGGATAGGTTCAAAGACATTAATGAAAAAATCCAATGGAACTTCTTGTGGTCTAGCACTGAAGTGAAGTCAAGAATAGTTTGGTTAGCTAGGAGAAAATATGTCATCCAAAAGCTTTTAGTGGTCTCAATTTAAGAGGAATAGGAAACTTGAATAAGGCCCTATTAACCAAAATTGATTGGAAATTACTGAGCTCCCAAGGTAGCTAGTGTAACATTATAAAGGCTAAATATCCTAAAGGATTGTCTCTCCAACAATTCCCTTGGGCATATGTTCTCCCCTAGGGATCCATGATCTGGAACAATGTGGTTAAAACCAGAAAGATTCTAAAAAAGGGGTGTCAATAGATTATGGGGTATGGTAATTCCATTAACTTTTGGAAGGATCAATAGATACATGATAATCCTCTCATGCATACTAAGTTCTGACCTTTATGTGAGAAGTGTACTTGATTGTATGACCCTCAAATTCAAAACTTCATCACCCCTAGTAGACAATGGGTTACTTTCCAAAACTTTGAGCCTCTAGAGTTAGGACTTTCTCGGAAGCTACAAAACCATCTCCATACCTGTGGTATCCTCCTCGATTTGGTTGAGGACTCCTTCGTGTGAAAACTCACACCACTGGGGGAGCTTATAGTTAAGTCTTCTTATCTCTGTTGTATGTGGGGGGGGTGGGGGTTTAAGGTGGCCTAGGCTAATTGGAGAAAATCTTGGAACCCTTGGATCCTACCAAAGATAAACTTCTTTTGGTGGACTGCTTTGCATGGGTTGATCCTCACTATTGATAACCTCTAATATAGAGGATGTCAACTCGCTAACTTCTTTATTTTATCTCTCCAAGATGAAAAATCTATTCCCCACCTATTTATCCACTGCCCCTTTACCATAGTGGTGTGGAGGGAAGTAATTGCACTATGGGAGGTCCAATGGTGTATGGAGAGTGAATTGAAGCAATTTATTCATTGGAATAGTCTGAGTGCTCACCCATATCTCATAAACTTGTGGTTGTTTATCCCCCCATATGTTACTTGGCACATCTAGAAGCAAAGGAAAAATAGGATCTTCAAGGAACAAGCCACTACTAGTTTGGGACTGGCCTAGTAGATTATCAGGCTCATAGAAGAATATAGTGGGATATGGCATTGGAATCCCCCCCCTGAGTGGTCTAGATATGAAATGGGCTTCAGCTTGGAATGTTGACTCAATTGTGACACAATTTGACAATTCAAAAGTCTTGGCAAGGAAAAAGATGGTGTGGAACCCACCCCCTTTGTCTTGGTTTAAACTAAACTTGAATGGTTTGGCCATGATGGGTAGTACAACAATGGGAGGTTTCCTCTAAAAAATATGGGAAATATGATGGTCACCTATACTAGAAACTATAGAGGAGGCTCTAACAATGAAGCTAAAGGTCTGGTGCTCTTGTGCGGGTTGAGAATTGTGAGAGCTTGGGGAATCAATATGCTAGCCATTGAGGGGGACTCTATGCTTATCATTAAGGCTAATTAGGGAGAGGGTCTGAGCAACTAGTTTATTAAAATCATAATTGGTGAAATCTAAAGGTTGATGGAAGATTACTATGAGATCCAAGTGGTGCACATATATCAAGAAGGGAATGGTATGATGGATGAGCTAACCAAATTTGGCCATGGTGTCATGAGATTAGTGGAATGGGAGGACATTGGATTATTGCCATCATTAACACGAGCAATGATTGAAAGGGAGTGTGATTTGAATAATACCATATGAATAATTAAAATAGGTGGAAAGCTTTCATTTTTCCGCGTGGGTGTGAGGACAAGAAACTCCATAAAGGGCTTATTTTCAAAGATTGTATGATGAAATGCATTAATGTTTTGACTACTATGAGTATTGATTACTTCCGAAGAAGGATGCAAAGGGGTGACTTAGCGAGATATAGAGAACAAAAAAATAATCAAAATGACAAGTTTCTAAATTCTTGCACAAACTGCAGCTAGCATCAGTCACTTATAGATGGAAAGAGATCGCTCACACATGTTGCAGAGGGTGGATTTTTGTTGTTTGGGAAACATTGAAAAGTTATGATGAGTATGCAATGCCTTTTCATTTTTATTGTTGATGCTTTTCATTTTATATTTGGTAACTATCATACCTATAACAAGGCTATGTCATCTAAAGAATTGGTGGTCAAATTGGGAGAAGGCATGGTTTCCCATGAAAACCCTCTATGCATCCACACCGGTTCCTCCTTGAGTTTGAATTTTTTTTGCAAACTAGCTTCATCATTGACCTTAGCATGTCTCTACCATTTCTTTCCTTTCATAGTAAATTCTCTAACCCTCACAATGGTTTCCTTGGAGATCTCAAATCCAATACCATTGATAGTCACCTTTCTGTCCTTCCAAGTCTAGAAGAACTACATCAAGAGAATATCATCACGTTTCCCCATACCCTTCATATACAATAAGAGGTCACCCTCCTACAAGTAAACCATCACCACCTCAGTACTATGGATACCTTCCTCCACACCCACTAGTTTAATGCAATCACTAAAACCTCTTGGCTAAGCCTTGGGATGCCATCTATTGTGCGATCATGCAATATATCACCCTGGAGGACCAGTTTTGGGTAATCTATTATCACCACTTCCCTATTTTGAATCACTTCAGGAATCTTGACCACATTTCCTTCCCATTTCTATTATTGCATTAGCTAGAAGATCATATTTTTATGGCCAAAAGGAAACATGAGGAGGGTAAAACTTTCTACCTTATCCATCAAGGGCTTATGAAAAAATTGTATATCCAACACCTAGCCCAAAACCTGCCTCTTTTGGTTAACCCTCTAGCTTCTGTCACCCCTCAAGTTTCCTTGGACATAGGCCTTGGCCCTAGCCACATGAAGTTCAAGAAAACCCATGGCCTGAAAGCCAAAATGGACCTTGAGGTCAAAATCAGCTTCATATAGTCTAATTTAGATACTAGCAAGGGTTCACATAGAACCAGTAGAACTAGTAAATGTCTCCAATTAGAAAAATTCAAGTCTGCCCTCCCCCAAACATGATTCCACCTCTAATTATTTTGACAATGATGTCAAACTTGCCAGAAAGAAGAGATTGCCTCAGGTCAGCAAGCCAGCCCCTAGCCTTTTTAGCCTTTCCCATATCTCTAAAACCTTGGAGGCTACCCTAGATAGGAGTGGGGAGAGGATATCACTTCACCTAGGAAAGAAACCAAAAAAGATATTGGGAAGAAAGGGAAGCACAATCATAGTAAGGCAAGACTAGAAAAATTAGAGTAGTCTATGAAGGACCTAGCTGACAATCAAACTAGTATCTACCAGAGATTTGATACTTTGGTGGAGTTTTCCACTAAGGTCGTGTACTCCACAGCCACAACCTTATACTTCTTGTAGGTTAACAAGGAGGAGAAGGACGTAGAAAAAGCTACTTAGACATTCGATCCATCTATGGGTTTCTGGAAGAGGACTGACTAAAGACCATCTTGGATAAACTAATTAAGGTGGAGGAGGAGGATGCAAACAAGGATGTTCCTAAGGAGAAGAAGGAGGACAAGAAAGGTCAGGAAGAGGGGAGCTAGCCCTGGTTCTAGTGTTTTTTTCTCTAAGGTTTTTATGCCCATTACTCTGAACTTGGTACCCCCCAAGGGTTTAGTTTTAATGTTTATGCTGATTAATAATAGAATTTTTTTAAAAAGTTGTTGGTTTATTTTATAGTCTATTATGCATATTAGATTAAGGATTGACAATACCGTCAATTATGCTATGGACATATTTTTATTTTTGAAGTTTAAAGATGGCATAAGGTAGATATATGGGAGGTTACCTCTGGCTGATTCTTCAACCATTTTGTTACCCGGGGTCAACCCCCATCTTTTTTGGTTGCAATCTAATACTTCAAAAAATTGGGATCTTTCCTTTAAAAAAATCAAATATTATACCTTGATCAATAATTTCTAAAACAATATCAAACTCTTCTTAATTCTTGTGACATACATAACATTATAAAGTTTCTTTACATGACCATTAGGTAGTTGCATGCTTATATCCCTACATCCTTTTAAATCATGTGAACTATTATCTCCCAAATAGATCTTTCTACCATCATCCTTCTTTGGAATTTTTTAAAACCAATTTCTATGACATGACATATGAATTGATTCCCCTAACTATATAAACCAATCATTACAATCACTTGGTTCAGCTGAAAGATAAAAATAAAAAGGAAACAACTTTAAACCATGAAGGTTTTGACTTATTGTATACTCATGTCTATTTACAAAATTACCCTCATATTTTTTGGTTTTGTACTTATTATACTTCTTTCTCCTCCATTCATAAGAATAATGTCCAAACTTTCTACATTAATTACAATTACCATTTTTCTTCATATTTGATTTAGATGATATCCCTTCTTCACAGCCTTTTTTCATTTTTATACCTTTGGTTGTCAAATTTGTTACCTTTTTTATTCTTTGACCATTTATTTCCTTTGATGTCTTATTTTATTTTTCCATCAAACAAAAAATTGCACTTTGAAATCTATTGTGTGCATGCTTCTTCCTTTCTTCTTCTTTTAGAAGGATACTTGCCAAATTCTCAAAAAAAGTATTTTCTCTTACAACCAAACTAGTAATAAATACTTCAAAATTATTCATCATTCCATTCAAAGTAATAGTAACTAAATCACCACTTGAAACCAATTCACCAATGTCAGCTAATTTATCCCTTAAATCTTTGATTCTTGGTAAATAATCACTAATACTTTCATTTGCCTCCATTTTAATTGGAAGTAGTTTTATCTTTAAAAATAATTTTTTTCTTTTATCATTAATCTCATAAAAACCTTTCAAGGCATTTCACATGTGTTGCATTGAAGATCTAGCATTCAAAGTGACTAGTCCAGGGTAACTCAATGCTTGAGCATTCGTGGTCTAACAAGAGACCTATCGAGGATAATTCATGTAGTTTGACTATGTGATGACACTACATAGTATGTAGCCTAAGTTTCCTTCATGGTTTTCATATTTTCCTCTGGTAGTGTACTTGTTGGATGTATTTATTATGAGATGATACTCATTTATGGATAAATGTTTCTATGGGTGGTGAAAGTTTATTAATGATAACTATTTAATTGTTGGTTATTATCCTTTTGACTCTTGGCATTTGATTTGGAAGTGGTTTAATTTTAGTGTTGTATTTCTCAGATTTCAATACTTGATTTATACTTGGTATCTTTTGTTGACTTTTTTATGTAGTGTTGGAATCGGTTGAGTGTCTATTCAACTGTGATTATCTTTATTTATCAATCATTTGAGTACCCTTGAGGTAGATTTTTATATTAGGTCTCCTTTTCTTGGATTGATTTTATGATTTGATAATTGCATATGGATCGTACATATCTTCCTTGCACAATGGGAGTGGGAGTCTAATTAGGTGACCACATGGTAAAGAGATAACGACTTCTTACCATTTGGGTCCCTCATGGATTAGCACCGATGTTGGATGTTCATTGATGAATTTGTATCTTTATCATGCTTCTTCTTATCTTGGAGACTTATATTCAATTGATGGATATATGTATCATGTATCTTGTATTTTGAGATCCTATGGGTTAATGTATTTTATTTGATGTACTTGTATTTATTATTGCATATCCTATGAGAAGTGTAGTGGATGTTGTCATCTAGATATGCTTTTTAATATCACTTTTATTTATGTATTTTCTTATGAAATTATGTATTTGTTATTCATTTCTCATTGTGGACATCGTGCTTAAGATTAAAACTAATTAATAAAACTCTCCTAAACATGACTCAAGGTGAATGAACCCTTGGGGATTGGAAATTATATTTTTAATTATTTATGTGTACTTGATGTGGATGTGTATATTGCTCCCGCATTATTATCTTATGTTGTAAAAGCTTTAAGAAACATGTTTAGTAAAATATTGTAACATAATAGGTTATTTTCTCTTGAGTTTCATAGCAAAGCATTACAAGAATATTATATCTATTTTTCTAACAAATGGTATCAAAGTGGTCCTAAGACTCCTTCAATGTTGTGACTAATCAATGAATCTACATGTACATAAACTGATTATAATTCTTCTTTAGTTTACATCTACAAAAAGAAATTAAAATTTAGCAACAAGTATTAAATTTTAGTGGAGTAATGAGAAGAAATAAAAATGATATTTTTCAATGCAGATTGTGGTTGACACATTAGTTAAATATTTTGGTTTTAATTTCTATACCTAGGAAATGAAAAATTAAATACAATTGATGAATAAAATTTAATGGGGAACAGTTATTAGAAAATAAATTCCACCTACATATGCAATGAAGTTATTAGATTGGAGTAGCAGAGATAAGAAAGCCGAGGCTATAATCAACCTTACATTTTTTAATTTTGAGTTACATCATAGAAACTTCAACAAAAAATAAGTGAAATATAGGAGGATTTGAATAAGTTGTTTGGAACAAAAGCATTTCATGAAAAATAAAAATTAAAGCATCAACTATTTAGATTTAAAGTAGAAGATGGAATTACAATGACAAATCACAAGAGTAATTTAATGTGTCTTTCTAGACAACTAGCCAAAGTCATCGCTGCAGTAGATGATGATGATGATGCTAAATCTATATTGTTAAACAACCTTCCTACAAATATAATAATGTTTCTCTTACACTCTACCAACTAACTTCTCATAAATTAGAAGATATAATATCATCACTTTTAGAAGAAGAAGCAATAACAAACACAAATGATTCAAAAGGTGTTTTTGAAGTAGAAAAAGTTTGATATGCTAAAAAACATAACAAAATATCAAACACATGAAATAAGGAAATCATATGTTATTAATGCAAGGAAAAGAGTCACATAGCTTGGGCTTGCAAAATTTTTGCTAGAGATATTCTTAATGAAAATAACAAAGATGAAGGTAATATTACCTATGTTGAAATGGAGGACTCATCAAATGATGAAGTTGTTAGCTATGATTTTCTTAGTGACCCAAGAAGAGTATTGTAAACCTTTATTCTAGGAAGTTGGTGGAAAAGGAGGATGGAGGAGTTTTAGACATCTCAAGTTAACTTCTCACTTTGAGATGGTGTTTTGCTTGAGAGGCATTTTTCATTTTTCTCATTTTTTGTTAATTCTTGTTCCTGCTGACATATTTGAAGATGCATGTATCGTGAAGTTTGATTTGTGGAGGTAGGTAAGGGTTTTGCGTAGAGTTCAATATGGACATTTGTCTAGTAGATTATGACATGATGATTTGAGAGTTATGGAGGGGGAACTCAAGAATATGATATAGGAGATACACCTTTACGAAGGTTATGAGATAACTTGATGGAACTCCACTTGATTCAAGATTTATTTCTTTAGAAAATATTTTCACAAAATTGTGCATACATTTTGCATTCAACAAATTTTAAAATGTTAACTTTAAGGTGGGGTTTCTCAAAAGATGAATTATGTGATACAGTTGTAGGAGCAATGTAATAATGTGGGGACCATTAGTGTAGTTTATTATATTGTTAATAATTTCTTACAGTGATTATGTTAAACAACTAGAGAGGAATTTTTACATAATTGAATTTTTTAACTTACCTATCAAATGTTATACCATACACATTGAAAATAAAGAAATATTATATCTATGATCCTAATAGCTTTGGGTTTAGTGAAGATTTTTCATGATCATGATCATATTCAATTTCCTATGTGTATTTTATGAATATATACTATAAGTAAGAAGATGTGTTTTGAAAAATGTATATTTTATTTATTTATTTATTTTTATATTGAAATAATGCAAATTACAAAGGTAAGAAGAGAAGATCACGAAAAAATTGCTCGAAAGAATGAAGACAACATTACAGTGGAGAAACAAGAGGCAAAACAACCCACAGGGGTACATAGAGAAGAGAGCACAATTTCAAATAAAATTTATCAGAATTCGGATAAGAGGTTGTAGACTATGAAGCACACCATTTTGCTGATTCTTGATTAGTTGAATTACTTGGTGCTAGATACATTTGACCTGATATGTTATCGTGGTACTGTTCTTGGAATCCGCCTACAATTGAGAGAAAATAGAAGCAAGACAATAAAATATGTCTGAATAAAGTTTTAGAAAAGAAAATTCCTGATGATCATAGGAATTATCAAAAGCTGCTTTACAATGTACTCTCTAGATGTGCAATAAGATGGTTTGTCGAACACTTTTAGCAATGACATTGTTTCAAAGCCCAACTCCAAGTAAAGCCTCCTTCCAGTTAAGGTAATGCCAAAAGATAGCAGGAAGACAATGAAAAACAGAGTTCCATAACTTCTTTGCAAAAGAACAGTCGCAAAAGATGTGACGCATGTCTTCAAATTTCTTGCAAAAAGGACAATTAATGGGATTAACCATGATATATTTTAGCCTGCTACCAACTGGTAACTTGTGATGTAATATCTTCCAAGCCATTAATTGTGCCTCCGTGTTAATCTTTGAATTCCAAATTTTAGCTGAGAGTTTTGCCCAAAACTTTTCACTAAATTTATAATTCCATTTGCTGTTCAACTGAGACTTCATGGGAAGATTAGGCAGCAGCTGTAAATACATTTTCTTCAAAGGAAAAGACAAGAAAGGAAATGTTGAAATCCATAGCTAGTCTTTGAAGAAATTGCATTGAATAGGGGTACACAATTTCATAGACAATTCTGGAGGCACTAGAGATTTCACAAAGATAAAAAATGATTTGTATTTATTGTTCAGATTAAATTGGGCTTTAATGACATCCCATGGGAGCCAATCTAAAATATTGAAATCCCAAAGATCTCCCACCGTGTTAATACCTTTTTTGGACAACAAATAAGATAATTTAAGAAAACTCAAGGCCAAAGGCTGATCATGATACAATATATGTCTGTTCCACCAAATAGAAGAAGTGGAAAAGCTAAAACCATGTTGGAGAGAGCCATCTCTCCATTTTAAAAGATGGCTGACCCTTTGCCAAGCTTTCCAAATTGATTGGAGAGAAGGTGAAGCCTTAATAGAAAAGAAGGGAGCATGAAGTAACTTGTCCAACCACCCCATTCCTTGCCATTTTCCTCTAATCATAGCAAGAAAAATCCTATTCCAAACTAGGACTTTCCAAGGTTCATCCCCTTTAGCAACTCTAATAATCTATTTTGCTGCCAAACAAAACCCTTGGGTTTTCAGGCCAATTAATCCCAAGCCTCCTTTATGCTTTTGTTGTATGCAATGAGACCAAGATGTAGATATAAACCCCTTACCACCATCCCATTTAGTCCATAAAAAACATCTAATGATTTTTATTAATTCCTCATAACCTTTGTTGGAGGGCATCCAGCTGGATGAATAATAAACATGCGTGGCCAAAAAAATTTTATTAGCAACTTGGATTTTCCTAGCAAGAGACAGAAATTTATTACCCCAATTCAAAAGTTTGGATTTGACTCTATTAAGATACCAAGTCCACATATTAGAAAGAGTGACTCCTAGACCAAAGGGAATCTTGAGATATCTCATAATTTCACCGTGCTTAATATGCTTCCATTCACGTGGAATCCAATGGGGAATATGCCCATCTTGAATCATCAAAAATTCTATTTTTTCATGAGCTAGCTTAGAGCCAGAGACAACACAATATATTTCTAAAATGTCCAAAGTATTTGAGATCTCTTGCTCAGAGTTTTGTAAAAATAATAAGCTGTCATCAACATAATGTGAGTTAATAACAATAGAACTTTGGGGAATAGAAACACTTGAGATAAGTTTCAGCTTTCTTGCACCTTGCAACATATAGCCTAATGCATCAGAAGGTAGAATATAAAGGTAAGGGGCAAGAGGACATCCTTGATGAATAGATCGTTGAAGAGGAAAAGGATTAGTCATCATATTATTGATAATGATTCGAGAGTTAGCATCCTAAAATAACATACGAACATGAGCTTGAAGTTTAGGGCCAAACCCCAACCATTTGAGCATGCTCAAAATAAAATTCCACTAGATTCTATAATAAGCTTTATCAAAGTCGAGTTTGACAAGAATAGCATTTTGACACATTTGTTGAGCCCATTTGCATGTTTCCCATGCTAAAATCAAATTATCAAGAATATATCTACCAGCAATAAAACCAGTTTGTTCAGGTCGAACAATTTCTTGCACCACCGGTTTAATCCTATTAGCAACAGCTTTTGCAATAATTTTGTAGGAAGTATTCAGAAGTGTAATGGGACGCCAACCTGAAATAGAATCTTCATTTTTCCCCTTGGGTAGAAGTTTGATTATACCACCATTAATAATGGGACCCAAGGATCCTCTGTCAAAGGCTTCTAGGTACAAGTAATAAAAATCTTCTTTGATGTGTTTCCACATTGCCTTGTAAAACTCCATAGGAAGCCCATCGCTGCCTGGACATTTATAAGGAGCCATATTAAAAAGAGCATTTTCCAGCTCTTCCAATGTAAGGAATCTATCAAGATATCTGTTGTAATCAGCAACTATATGCTGAGGTATGTGAACTTTAAAAATATCTTCTAGAGCCTCTTGAATGTCTGGCCGTTGATCATCTTTGAATAGATGTTCATAAAAATATTTAAAAGCTTCACATATTTCAGCCAGGTCAGTAAGAAAAGAACCGGATTTGTCTTTAATGGCACCAATCTTTTCCTTTTTGTGTTTATAATTGAGATAGTTAAAGAAATATTGTGTACCATTATTACCTTCTTTTATCCAATGTAATCTAGATCTGATTTTTGCTCCCTGACCTTTATAATTGTCCATCTTGTGCAATTAGTTTTCAGTAGCAGCAATAAAAGATTGAAGGGTTATGTTATTAGGATCAGCACTAAGGAGTTTTATTGCATGCACAAGTTTACCTTGGAGAGATCTTTCTTTACGCTTCCACTACCAAGCCATTTTTTTTCCAAAAGATCAAAGGAAATTAGTCCATTGAGAAATGGCAAGACACCACCAATCAATCCAAGAATCTGCTTCTTTGGGTTTAGGGACAGAATTCCAAATCTCCTCAAGGGCAGCAAGGCAAGTAGGATTCTTTAAATGAGAAACATTTAGTTTGAAAGGGAGGGAACTCTCTAAAGTTAAGTTTTGAGAGAAACTAATGCTGCATACAATAGGGAAATGATCAGAAAGAGTAGAAGAATGATCCACTTGAACACAAATCCCCGACGGATCATAAATCAGTGAGAGACTAGAGGAAATATAAAACCTGTCCAACCTACTTAATTTTCTACTATCTCCCATTCTGCATTTGGACCAGGTATACCAGTTCTCTGAATGGCTAGCAATTTTTTTATGAATGGGGTCAATTACACCAATGGAGTTACGATAGAACACCCAGCTATCAAACTCATCCCTGCTATGTTTTAAAAAACTATTCCAGCTACAGTCCTGAGAGTATTCAACCATGTTAAACTCTCCTCCTAAAATCCAATCAGCATTGGGTAAATTATTAGCCAAGCAGTCCCATAGACAAATTCTCTCTTTAACAAAATTGGAGGCATAAATAGAACAAAATCCTATAAGCTGTCCATTAATAAGCATAAGGGCCCAAGCACAACTATGGGAGGGATCTTCTCCTTTGTCAATGATATATTTTGAAACCCAAGGAGCCATCCCAATGACAACACCACCTTTTCCATCCAAATGAGTCATATGGAGAAATGTGGCATCTTTCCATATATTATGTAAAGAATCATTAAGTCTAATATCATTGATTTTGACCTCTTGGAGAAAGACAACATCAGGTCTCCACTTGATCACCATCTCTTTAACTTTATATTTGTGATGAGGGAGAGAAATCCCTCTGACATTCCAAGACAATAACTTAAGTTTCATGAGATAGGGGAGAGATGTCACCTTGGGCCATCACACTAAAACTATTGTCAAGGGACAAATCATGTTCTTTGAGGTCTAGACTTCGAGAGGCAGAAGGGGATCTGGATCTGGATCGAATTTGAAGAGGTGGGGGCTCAAAAGAGAGTGGTTGGGGAGAAGTATGAATCAAGGGCAAAGAAGATGGTTTGGAAAAAGATGGAGAAGATGGAGAGGGTGAGGCATGGGGGGAGGATATGAGTCGTGGAGATGGACGAGTGGCTGGGGTATGAGAAGAGAATGGTGTTCTTTCCTCTTCCTCACAACCCTCCAACCATCTGACATGAAAATGTCTTTATATGAAGGGGCAGATTCATCAGACACATTAGAATGAGTAGAAGGGATGGGGGAAGAAGGAGGGGAACTATTAGTGACAACTGGAGCATGATGATGAACAAGATTACTGGGTGGCGATGTTTACGCCATTTGAGCCATTTTGTTTTTCCTAATGGGAGAATCAAAAATTAAATGGCCTTCCTATCGATAGTAGAAACATGCATTTGACTTATTCAAATAAACGATTGGCTGGTCTAATTCAAACCCAGGACCAAATAACTTAATGTTTTCAGGTGGAGGGTTATTTAGATCAACTTCCACACATGCTCTAGGCTTGAAAACTTGTCCAAGTTATGTTTGCACCAGATGACTCTGCCTAAATGAGACACAATGTCTTTCAAAAATGGTCAGAATGCTAAGTTAAGAAAAGGCAATTCAACCCACATAGGGTAGTGGGAGCAAGAAGGCCCTTCAGGATGAAAATTAAAAGTCCAAGCTTGCAGGTAGCAGATTTGTCCACATATAACCTAGGTACCATACTGTAAAACAACCTAAGCATGTTCAGCTGATTTAAACATACAGGAGACATACCCTTTTCCTAAACCTCTTAAAGCCTCAATCTCCCATCCCTGACTTTCCCAGTTATAACAAGCCCATTTATAAAAATATGCCTCAGAGGGGATACCCTTGATAAAAAAAAAGATTACAGTTCTATTTTGGCATTCATCAATAACTTCTACAACATCATCAGGAAGCTAAATTTCTAGAACTTTACCAGGCTTTTTGTTAGTTTGTTCCTTGTCCGTGCCAGAGTCCCTTTGTTCCTCTGAAATCTCCAACTCTTTACCCACACAGTTCCTATGTCCTTTGTTTTCTGGTTGTTTTTCCTGTTGATCTTCTATCACATTCACATTTTCCTCCTCTGTTATTGCATTTGGATTGCTCCCCAACAGTCTCACCTCAGTCTTGAGGCACATTGCAATGCACAGAGATGGAGCTAGGGTTTGAAAACAGAGTCTGTTCCTGTTTGTGTTCGCTTGTCCTTTCCTCCTCGTTCGTTCGTCTTCCAAATGTATATTTTATTTTTAATTAAGTAAACCCAATGTAGCAGTCAAATTTACATTTGTGTTTGGTGAGAGATTACATTTGTGTAGCTGGTATTAAATAATATCTATTTCTCTCTTG
Organism: Cupressus sempervirens; assembly: GCA_028749045.1. NCBI lineage: Eukaryota > Viridiplantae > Streptophyta > Pinopsida > Cupressales > Cupressaceae > Cupressus > Cupressus sempervirens. The sequence continues at coordinate 658,591,258 of CM053786.1, forward strand.
CAAATACCAAATAAGGAAGGTAGTGACTAAATAGCTTACATTATTGGAATTTTTGACCTGCTAATGTTAGAGCAGGTCACCTACTTTGCTTAATAGGTTTTCCATGATTCGCTACATAAATTGGTTTTCCTTGATTTGCTACTTATGAACTGTGAAGTGTGTAATTTGGTTAGACAATTGGGTTAAGTTGTCAATGAAGGTATGGTATTAAATACATAGCCAACTAAGACACATATTTTAGTTTCTATTTATATTTTTTAGTTAATGATGCATAAAAATTAACATGTTGAAAATTCCAATAAAGCAAGCGAAGCAAGTGACCTACTTTGACATTAACATGTTGAAAATTCCAATAAAGTAAGTGGAAGCCTTTACATAAAAGATTAAACAAATTTCCCATGCCACTCTTAGTACATTCAATTTGCATGATTGGTTTAATTGGAATTGGTTTTTTGGGTATTGTTTGAGAGCTTACATTAAATATTTCGTTTGTAAAGAACTTTAAATAATTGGAGTAAATCTTTTTCAATTTCATAAGTCTGTTCCCATCTTGCGTTTCTGTCCATTTTGATCATTTTATGTGTTTATGGTCCCATTTGTGAATTACAAATTTTTTAATTAATTAATGTTTGAGATTTAGAATAAGTATTTTAGCAATTGAGATTGTAATGAGACAATTTTTTACTTTTGTAGAAGAACTAAAGAATTTAATTATAGGAGTTTCTATTTTAATAGTGGAATTAATATTCTTAGTAAATAGTAGTTTCTAATTTCTATTTGAATAGTTAATTTTCTAGTTTCTACACAATTCAATAATTTAAATTAAATTATTAATGAAATTAAAATTAATTTACGCTTAAAATACATTAATGATCTATTATATAAATGAAAATAAGGTGGTCACAAAATAGATAGAAAATAATTAACATTACACTCAAACATTATATATATATACACACGCACGCACAAATGCACACACACGCGCGCACACACACACACAGTAACACTCCACTCAAGAACCCAAGAGAAATAAACCTAACATGTTACAATGTTTACTGAACTTTTAAAAAAAAAGTTTAAACAACATCGAGATAACATTAATGCAGAACAAATATGAACATACACATCAAATATACATTAGCAATTATAGATATAGTTTCAATTCCTCAAGGGTTCCTTTATGTTGACTCACATTTAAGAAGCTTAAATTAATTAGTTTAAGTTTCAAGTACAATGTCTCATGATCATAAGAAATAATAGACACAGAATCGCGTAAGCAAAGCATGAGCATAACTAATACAATGAAAGTACATCCAATTAATAACATCCACTGCACATGTCGCAGGGTATGTGAGAATAGATACAATACATTAGAATATATGATAACATATATACAACATCTGAAAAGAAGTCTCTGAGATGAGAAATAAGAATGATAAAGGTACATCTTCTGTAATGAACATCCAATAGCTGGAAATGAGAGGGAAACCCAAATGGTAAGAAGACACTACCTCCTGACTGCGTGGTTACCTAATCAGGCTTCCACTCCCACCATGCAGGGAAGATAATGAACGATCCAGATATGACTAATCAAACATAAAACATTCCTAGGCATGGAATTCCTAATAGCCAAACTACCTCAAAGGTAACACATGCTACTCAAGAAGATAAAATAATCCAAAAAGAAAGAACACTCAATCCAATACCAACACCACATAACCAAACATCATACATGAACCAAGTATAAACCAAATACCAAGATCATAAGATAAAGTCAACGAAAGATAATCAGCTCAAGTCAAAAGCCACATGTCAAAAGTACATCATCAATGAATCACCAATCATCATCAATGGAAGTAAATAACCACAATAAACACATCCAACAATAAGTACACCACCAGAGGTACACAAAATCTACAGAGGAGACTCAGGCTACATACTAGAGAGTGTCATCACATGGCTACTTGAGTTACCCTGGACTGGTCTCTCAATAGACCCTAGACCCTAGACCCTCAAGTGTTGAGTTACCCTGGACTGGTTACTCTGAACCCCAGATCCTCAATGTGACACATGTGAAAACCAAAAAGCCCTCTCAAAAAGATGAGGCAATTATCCCATTCCCATCCTTAGTCTATACAAGCACTCAAGGCATGGGTGGATCAAATATCTCTAACTTGTCTTTTTAGTGTGGTTACTCCCAAAATATTAATTACTAGATTATCACTTATTACATAACTTACAATAGGTTACCTTGGCACTGACCACTTTGGGTCCCGGACCCCTACTGCAAGCCACTCCCAAAGACATGTACCTAGACATCCTCTCCTAAGAACATAAAACATAGTTGTGTCCCATAACACAACACTCATAATGATCAAACTCGATTCCTTAATAGGCAACCCGAAAATAAGTTGGTTTTCCATCCAAGTACACATAAATGCTCCACAAAGTAAACTTCATAAATATAATTTCAGTTTGAATCACAAGACACATCATGACATCCAGCCCAATAAATGGTATAAAAGAAACCTCACAGAGCCTCTGGTGTACATCCTAGTTCAGCCAACTAAACACTCAAAGGAAAATCGTCATGAAATTAAACCACAGCACTTCAAATGAAACACATAAAACATACAAAGTTTCATTTACAAAATAAACTCAATTGTATTTCAATAGTCTAATTTGACCATAAGAACGGATAAAATAATAATAATAAAAGACCATATACACTTATTAGTATTTAATTATAATTAAATTTTATTAAAAATCTTGCTAAATTATATTTAAATTATTAATGTTTCTTAAAAATAATAATTTACAAATTATTTATAAATAAGTCTCATTTGAAAAATTTCAATTATCTTGATCGATTTAGAAATTCTATTATCATAAATTTATCTTTAAATTAGATAAATTTTAATTTAATATGGAGAAATTCAATTTAACTAAACGAATATTTTTTTTCAACAAACTAACTTTAGACCATCTAAAAAAAACTAATTTATTTTAAATTACCTAAAAAATACTAAACTATACAAAAATTATACAAAAACTAGTACCCTTTCCCTTTTAAAATTACGTATCCTTTCTTCTCTTTTTTATTTTATTTTAATAATACTAATAGATATGGAGGCCCCACCTCTTATTCCCACTTACCCATGTGAGGAGGAAGTACATAACTAATTTACTATTTTTATAAACAAAACAAACAAAGTAATATGCTTCTCCCTTAATGAGTTTGTTAATAAATTTTTTTTTTTTTTCAAAAACTAAACTAACGCATTCCCAAATAGTCGTGTGGCTCTCTTAAAAGACTGCTGGCTTTTTAATGCCCCCTGCTCATCGCAGGTGCATGCATGTGAGCGACCAACAATAATAAATGGTAAGTGGGGATGGGTTTTAATATTATTTTTAAAAAAGTATTTTTAAATTAAAATTTTATAAAACATTTTTCAGTAATATATATCATTTTTTAAAATAAAAGATTTTTGTTTAATTTAATAAACAATCCAAACATATTATAATATATTATTATTATTTTTAAATATGTTTTATTTTCAATAAAATTTATGTATATAGTAAAATCTCTCCCTCCTTGTTATTATTTTTTAATCTTTATTTTTTAATTTTATTTTTAAATTTTTTTAAAAAAATTTTATAATAAACATTTACAATTAAAATTTGATAGAGAAAATAAATTAGCCGATAGGCTATTTGTGGGAACTTTGTTCCCAAAAATTAAATTTTTGATAAAAAATTTGCAAGTTGGCCGGGAAAGTTGTCAGTTTGGCTAGAAAATTGAAAATCCTTCCCGTTAATTATTTATCGGTCAATTTTTATTTTCCTCCACTTTAAACTCTTGTTTTGATATTTATTAATTGTTATCTCCACTTTTAATTATTTCTTTTCTTTTACTATTTATTATTTGTCATCTCCACATTAGCTCATGATGTGATCTATTCATTTAACTTTTGATTTTTAAAATTGATTTAGATTTTAATTTTTAAATTACTTTAATTTTATTTTCTATATTATATTAATTTTTTCTTTATTAATTATCTTTTAGTTTCTATAGTTTATTTAGTCAATAGAATATTTGTTAGACATTATTTTTTTGTATTTCTCTTATTAATTTTTTATAATAGATTTTTTGATGGGTTTTTTTAAATGATTCTTTTTCAAATTTAATAAATTTAATTTAAATAAATAATATTTATTAATCTACTTAAAAGATTTTAGTAAATATTATGTTATTTAAATTAAAAATTATTAATAATCTAATTTGTTCACATAAGATTATATTTTAAATATCCACTTTTAACAATTGTTTTTCTTTTCTTATTTATTTGAAAAATAATTACTTGTGAACTCCACATTAGATTATGTTGTGATCTCTATTTATTAAACTTTTAATTTTTTAAATTGCCTTAAATTATTTTTTAATATTAGTTTAATTTTTTTGTTAAATATGTCAATATTTTTCATTTTTTTTGTATTTCTCTTATTAATTTTTTGTAATAATTTTTTTGATGGTTTTTTTTTTAAAGATTATTTTTCATATTTAATAAATTGAATTTAATTGTAAAATCTTGAAATTATTAAACACATTTCTTAAACAATATTCAAATTTCCTAAATATTGTAAATTTTATATCTATGTTTTAATCTTTAACTTTTTTATTTTTTTATTTTTTATTTTTTTTAAAATTATATTTACATTATTTAATATTCATTCTACATTTTTCTCTTTAATCTCATCTCCTATCGGCACATCGTTGCATGTACAAAAGCATGCAACTGGTAGTTTTAACCATTTGAATTTTTCAATCTAGAATTTTCATTTCTTTCAAATCTTACATGATTTAATTAATTTTCTCTACAATTTTCTTTTGTAAATATAAATAAGAATCAAATTCCATTCATATAAGTTTGGGAAAGAAATAACTAGAGTGACAACATGATTCAAGCACCCAATCATACACAGAGCAAACAGATCTTTTCCAACTGAAAATAAATTCTTGGAATTTCAAAACCCTACCTTGTATTGATGCTAAAATTTGATAACTAGATGAGAATTCCTACTGCAAGCAAGATCCTTCAAGCCACGAAAATTTCCTTCTTTTCCAAACCCTCCGAATTGCTCTCCAAAACCTATGTGTGGTCTTGGAACTTGTGTGTGTATTAATGACCTGAAAACCCTCTAATATAAACTCTAATTACTTTTTAGGGTTTCTGTCTCCACCAATCTAAAATTATAATTATTTATTTAATTATTTCTTTCACGCATTATTAATTTTTTTAAAAATTTATTAACTTTTAAATCTCATGCGCACTTTATTAAAATACCTTTATTAAGTTCACATATTTTATCTTTTAAATTAATTTCCTATATTTTAATCTCATACATGCATCATGTGAACTTAAATCTTTTTCATAAATTAATATCTTTTCACTTCTTAGTTTATTTTTTAATGTTTAATTTGATAAATATTTATTTACTTACATAACAATAATATTTAACATTTACTTAAAAATGAACTCTAAATATATTATTATTAAATTAAATAAATATCATCACATTCTAAATTTAATCTTATTACTTTTATCTTCAAATTCAATTCTTTTTATTTAATTAATTTTTCAATTAATTAAATATTAAAATGTCATAATAAATTTTTCATTAAATTAAATCATTAATTGAATCCTTTGATTAGACTTATTTAATAGAAAATTCATCAATGACTCATAAAACAACATATGCACAAGAGTCATAGGTTTTAAAAAGAGTAGACAGTCTGTTACGAGTCCTCCTTGCAGGACAAGTATTTTAGCCTATGGCTAGGATTAGACCTTATCATTATCTTCTCATTCTCACCATTTGAGTATTTGTAATTGGGCATGCTCATCCTGGCAATTCAGGGAAGTCGATGTCCGATACTTGCATCCTGCCTAAAAGACGAGCATGTATATGTATATAATATGTCTAAACTAAACAGGCAATGGTGGGGAGTTGTGCATCATGTAGATCTCGACTAGTAGGTGGCTACAATTCTCTCCCCAAACCACATCAAACACATCAGATAGAAAGATAAAATAAACATGCACACCATACACATGCAAGTATGGGATAAGTATCATAAAAATCATAAGTCTAATATCAAATACGTACATATAATAATGCATCTCTATTAATACAAACATAATCATCATTAAAGACATCATGTTAACATTGTTATGAAAGACACCACACTTACTAATTAGGAATCATCAAAGCATCATTAATGCACTAGTAACCACAAATATTAAACAACACGTTAAATATAGTCAACCAAATAATCATCACTGATATATCACTAATCTGAGTCATGAAATAATATCATAATACTGTAAATCCAATATCTCTAAAACTAATCAATGTATAAAATTGGCCTAAATGAATTTGACAATCAGAACATAAAAGCAAACTATGGGTGGTCATTACACACACACACACACACACACACACACACACACACAATGAGGTAGATGTGTTAATCTTCTACTAATACTAGAATCAATTTGGGAAAAAAATCTCCTTTAAATTAGTGGAAGGATGATTGACTAATTTTAAAATTGTAGAAATAGTTAAAAATAAAATAGAGTATGATCTATATTAAGTTGAAGCACTATTTTTATACTAACAAAAAATTAAAGTAAATTTTTTATCATTCTCTTATGGTTTCTCTTCTACAAAAGATAAAATTTGGGATCAAAATTCATGTATTAATCCTTATCATAAACCACTTGAGTCAAGTGTATTTAGTCACTTCAAACATTAAGTTATTTTTCAAAATCAAAATAGTTTTCCACCTTGTAATTTTAAGACTTAAATATTTCTTAAATTTTTCTATATAATTTTACCCATTCAAGATAAATTAATTAAATCTCAATACCCAATTAAGAAAAAAATCCTTTTCTATACAAGTGGTATCATAGACTAGTTCCATTTGCCAAGTTTAACCACCTTGGGTAGGTCTTTGTTGGGTTGAATACTTTGTCATTATGGGTCAAGATAGTTTTTCAAAAGTTCCAATATTTTATGTGTTAGATTATGCCTTTTGAGAAGTCATGATGAGAACATACTTATTATCTATTAGTGTTGATATATGCATTGAAAATCTTCTAAAGAAGCATGGGACAATTTGAGAAATACTTATCATTGTAATGATAGAGTCAAGGAAGCAAAGATCCAAGATCTGAAAGCAAGATTTGAAGATGAGAGGCAATGATAAGGTAGAAGACTAAGTTTAGTAAGATTGAAGAAATATAAAGTCCCATAAGAGGACTTGGAGAGAAGATGGAAGATATAGACATTGTAAAGAAAGTCTTAAGATCACTTCTAGATAAGTTTTTTTTCAAGATCTCTTCTTTTAAGGAAGCCAAAGAAATAAATAAGTACACTATGGTGATATTGATGGAGCTCTAGGATCCTATGAGTTGAGGAAAGATAGAAAACAAGAATCTACAATCAAAGAAGTAGCATTCAAGGCTAAAAAGAAGTCTTTAAGAAAACTTCATCTGAATCAGGGGACCTTCAATTTCTTGAAGCACTTCTTTCAAGAAAGATGAGAAAAGGTTTAGGTAAATATAAAGGTAAACTTCATTTCAAGTGTTTAAATTCTTGTAAGGTAGGACACTTTGCTTCTAAATGTCCACTTAAAAATGAAGATGAAGATGAAGAAAGCACTAGTAAGAAGAAGGTTTTTAAAAGAAAGTTTGTTTCTACATAGAAGAAAAATCTAAATTCTGATTTTAAAGGATGAAAATGAAGTATTGTTCATGGCTATAGAAACTCCTTGTAAAGAACTTGAAAGCGATCATGATGTAGAATTTGTTGAGGCTGATCTTGAATGTGAGTATTTCTATATATTTAAAAAGATAAAAAAAGAAGGATATTTGAATGTTTAAGAGAACAAATTATTAAAGGATAAAGAGGTTTATGATAAAGATGTTAACATTTTAAATCATGAAAGTGTAGATTTAAAACCACACTTAGAGGAACAAAGAAGAATTCTTGATGTTACTAAGAATGAATTGAACTCAAAAGAAGAAGAACATGTAAAAGGTTAGAAAGTGAAGTAGTAACACACAAAAAGAAACTTTTAAAATATGAAAATACTACGTTGAATGAGATATTAAGTAAACAACTAAGGTCATAGGATTTACCTAGAATTCGATTTGAACATGGGAAATATTTTTGTAAAACTAAGGATAAACCTCTTCTTGAAATATTCAAGTCTGAAAATATAAGTTCAAATATGCAATCCAATGCTCCAAAATCAGATTATGTGAAAGGTGTTAGTTTTTAACAAGTGTGTAATGATAAAAACAAAGTGTTTTCAAGTTATTCTTTCATGGATAAAATATCACAAATCTATTTTTCACCTTTACTTTGATAGGTATTGCTTTCTATACTATCAATATGGACATAGGTTAAGAAATTCTAGATTTGTGTGAAAGAGATTTACTAAACGTCAACATGGTTATTATTTTTTAAATATTAATACTCTAAGATGCTACAAATGAAACCATTTTGGTCATACTAAGAAAAAATACATATTTATGTGGTTTCAAAGAAAACAATCAAATATAGAGGTGGATGTGTAAGCTTTGGTGATGACTTCTATAGACCAATTAAATGTTTGGGTTCCTTCATGCCTATACATGATGTCTATTATATTGAAGGATTAAAATAAAATCTACTAAGTGTATTTAAGATTTGTGATAATGGCTATGAAGTATTATTTGATGAAAATGGTTTTCAAATAAAATAAAAAATAAGAAATATTGTTGGAGAAGGTAAAAGACCTAAAGGAAATGTGTAAAATTTGAAAGCCATAACAAATACAAACAATCATGAAAGTGTTTGTCTTATTGGATGAGCTGATGAAGGTTGGTTATGGCACAAATGGTTTGCACACTTCAAATTTGGTAACTTGGTGAGAGTTAGTAAGTATAAAAAAGTAAGAGGTATGCCACTCATACACAAACCAACTAATAATACTTATGAAGGATGTCTACATTTTCAACTTAGAAAGGTCTATTTTGTATTTACAGAACATTATTCTTCTACTAGTACATTCGACCTCTATTTTTGACCAAAGGCCATTTTGGCCTGTTAAATTCATTTTTCTTGTTTGTGTTCCTAAAAAGGTCAAAATTTTGACTAAACTAAAGTTTCTTATTGAAAGTTTCACCAAACTAAAGTATTTCATCAAAAGTTTGACCAAACTAAAGTTTCTCATCAAAAGTTCGACCAAACTAAATATTTTGTCAAAAGTTTGACCAATGTTGGATATACACAAAAAAAAAATGGAACTCATTTTATTTTAACACTTTGGAGGATTATATGTGTGTGGGTAGGAGAAGGGTTTGTCTGTCATGCCCAAACTACGAGGTAAAAAGTACACAATTTTTTTTTGAATAAAAGTTAATAATTAAAAAAATATGCTCTAAGTTTGATAAGGTTGAGCTTAAAATCAATGGGTATGATTAGATCATCAAAATTAAAACTTTCATAGTTTAGTCGATTAATTAATTTAAACAAATCCAAATTCAATTTATGAAAGTTTTAACACTTGATGTTTCATTTACATTAAAGGATAACAATAATGATTAAAATATAAATAAAGATTAATACCCTTAAATCAAATGGATAACAATTATAATTCAAGGTCTAATGTTTTTGAAACTTTTGCACTAAAAGATATCATCTAATTAAAATAACATTTCATCCACCATTAACTCAAATTAAGATTTCAATATTATTTAAATCTATTCTTAAATATCATAACAAACTTAAACTTTATTTCTAAATAAAAATATCAATTAACTTTGTAATCTATTAAAATCAAACCATACTAACATTACTAAATAAAGAAATAAAACATACTAATTACAATATTGCGTAAAACTATACTTCATTAGAGATAAAAAGGGACCTCCTAAAGTCAAAGTAATTAACTATTAAAGATCAATGTCTAACAAAATTATAACTTAGTCATAAAGATATAATTACATTTAAATTGACATTCTAACTTAATTTAATCATTTAATAAAACACAAACTCATATTAACAACAACTAACTAACATACTAAGCAACTAAACTATAATTATCTTAATTTAAATATTTAATAATCACAAATTAAAATAAAGAAAACAAAACATACTAACTAAACTTTATCTAACTCTATTACTAACTTTTCCTAACACCACTAAGTTTAACCATTTAAAATGACACACACAAACATTAAAAATAATAAATTAACTAACCTAAAGTTATTTACTAACAACTACTAACCTACATCCTAACAACTAAACCTACCTCTAACATAAACTTAACCCCCTATACCCCTACTCTATTCCCCCCCTTGCCATATGTCCCATCGGCTTCCTCTCACCCCTGCGCTTCCCTAAGTGCGCTGTCCCTCAGTACTAACCTTGCGTCAGTGTACTTCTATCCCAAGGTGGCTGCCCAAGATGAAATTACATTATATATTTTTTTTTTGGTTCATTTGAAAATTCAAAGCACTCAACCCATAAGCCAAGGTCAGCAAATTTTATGGAGGGACAAGGGAATGACATCATCTGCTATGATGACAAATGACTTTGCAAGAAAATTTAAACTTTTTAATTCCTCCCTCCATAGTGACATCCAAGGAAGAGGGTAAGGCATTAATGGAATAAAGTTTTATAGGTAAGTTTTAGGATATTAGATATATGATGTTATAAATATATATTTTTTTGAATTTTCTTTGTAAATTTAACAAGTATATCAATGTTTTAATTCTTTTTTTTTTAATTCCAAAATTTAAATAAAAAAGGATCATTTAAGGAATATTCTCTGTTGCCCAAACCCATTTAATTTCTTCTCCCATACAAAAGACAAAGATTTTTACTCTCTTGCAACACACTTTTTTTTTTGATGAAAATTTTTCTAAGTATAGAAATTACAAGGCAAGTATATATATATTTTTTTCAAGGTGTATTTTTTGAATAGATTTAAAACATTGATATCATTATTTCTTTTTAAGGAAAATCTATAAGGACTTGATACAACCACAACATACCAAGAATTTGAATTATTCATTTTGTTCAATAATGCAATAATTGTTTGATTCTAGTAGTCAAGAAAATTGAAACTACATACATGATCAAAATTTTTGTTTTCAACATATAAGAAAACTTAAAATTTTGCCAAATTAAATCAACATCAATTCCATCCTATTTTTGATATGCATCCATCTAAATTTAAATCACGATTAAATCACATGATAACCAAATATACTAAAACAACAATTTTATTAGCAAACTTGATTCAAAGGATCAGCCGGGAAAGAACTAGGAAGAAAACCCGACTTCGTTGCCATTTACAACAAAGTTAAAAATACAAATTACATAGGATATCAATCCAAAATTTTAACAGTTTAATTGAATTTTCTTCATGACCCTCATCAAGGGATCTATAATGTTTTCTGCAACACATTTCTAGAACCATGGAGGGAATAGAATCTGATCAGGTGACCATAAGCATGACCAAGAACAATTCAAACATGCATATACATACAAGGTTATCACAATATGATTCACAATGAATCAACACTAGGGAAAGGTGGATTCTTCCAAGAGGAGAAGTCAAGCACAACACTAAATCAGATGCCCAATCGGGGCTATTAACCAGGAACTTTCGTTCTTCCATTTAAACATGCCATACTCATATGAGGTTTTGTGCTGACGGGTAGGGGCCCATAACACCCTCGCCTTTCTCCCTCTTCTCATCCTGAGAAGAGACTCTACATTGGTTGGAGTCCTACTAAATAGACCTTTCCCAAAATTGGTCACTTTTGCCCTCTCCAAGGGTGAGTAATACCAAAACATCCATGCAATAAAAATCTCAAAATTGCAAACATAAACAAGAAAGGAAATCATCCAAAATAACATGGTTTTCAAATCTTTCCAACATACCCATAAACATACAAACATTGAAGCAACAACAAGGTAGCATAAGCATGAAATAAACATGAAAACTGAACAAGGGAGATGAGAATTCCTACCTTCACAAAGAGGTAATGGAAATGAACAAGTTTGAGTAGAGTTTCCCCTTCCTTCCTTCAATTTTCAAAACTCTTCTCTAAATGTAGAGATTGGGTAACAACCTCCACAAGTCCAAGAAGGGCCTCTAAATAAGCCTCAAACTCAACCACCAAAGGGATCAATAACTACATCCACCCACCTATAAATCTAGAAGCTCCTAACTCTACCCATACTATGGTTAGACACTAAAAGGAGGTGAGGTGAGGCAACTCATGGTAGCCATGGTCAATTTTCGCACAAAGGCAAAAGGGGACTTTTTGAGTGGCCTCAATAGTCAAAAAAAGGGGCTTAGGGGTTGGAAAAGACCCCTAACCCATACCCATACCCTTTGGGTATAAATATCTCATGTTTTAAGCCTTAGGAAATAGGTTTAGAGCCAAACAAAAGCTAGAAATAAAATTGGACCATCTCACAATTCTAACAATGCAAATTAAGCACTAATCCGGATTAAGGGATGACTAACCTTGATTAAGAACCCAATAAGAAAACTGACACTAATAGAACCTAATTATGAACACTAACATTCACTGAACATAGAAAGATACATACATACATCTCACAATACAATACGTGAATCACAAACAACAAAGTTTCCAAAACTAGCACATAGAGATCAGTTTTGTTCCTCCGTAGGGTTTCTCGGCTAAATATTTGCACACTCAATGCACACATCAGTAGTCTCGTAAAATCACATGTACATAAATTTATACGTATCAAAAATCCACAAAAATTGAAACATACATCAATAAGGGTTTCTTCATCCTGCTTAACTCTTAATCATTTAAAATCTCTTAAATCAAAATCTCAATCCTACATTTACTGATTTCATCAACATACATATACATGAAACATTAAATGATAAACATGAATATATCTAAAAGTAACATCACACAACATGAAATAATATAGTATGTTCTAAGAATTAGATAATGTCTCGACATCTCGAGTCGTGAATATCAAAATAATAGGTAATGTATCACTATGTTACGATGGGTCAGGGTGATGCCTCACATCCTCCCCCACTAGGCATGAACTTCCTCCTGGAGTTCATAAAAAAGATATGGGTACTGAGATCTTATCTGCGCTGCATCCTCCCATGAAGCCATGACCTCATCATAAGAATCCCACTTGACCCTAACCTGGTCCAGCTCTCAGCCTCAAAGTGCTAGGGTCTGTCGAGCAATAATGAGGATAGGCTCCAATGCTAGTTGTCCGTCTGACTCTACCTATAAAGCATCCCAATCTATAATATGAGACTCATCATAAATGTATCCTCTAAGTACTGAAATATGAAACAGATCGTGGATGCATGATAGGCTAGGTGGCAAAGCTAAACAGTATGCAACAGGTCCTAACCTCTCAAGGATCTCGAACGGCCCAACAAAATGGAGTGCCAACTTAGAGCCCTTTCCGAATTGAATTGGACTCTTGTGTGGTCGCACCCTCAAGAAAATTCTATGACCAACCTAATACTCTCAATCCATCCTCTTCGCATCAGCATACTTCTTCTACCTATCTTGTGCCTCCCTCAGGCGCTGTCTAATCAAGGTCACCTGCTACTCCATCTCCTTTACTAACTGGGGACCAATAGATACTCGATCCTTGATCTTATCCCAACTCAAGGGTTTCCTGCATGGTCTCCCATACAAGGTCTCATAAGGCGACATACCTATGGAAGAATGGTGCCCATTGTTATAGGCAAACTCGACAAGATGTAGGTATTCCTCCCATTTGACCTGATGGTCCATCACGTACATACGTAGCATGTCCTCCAAAACTTTATTTACTCGCTTAGTCTAGCCATCGGTCGAAGGATGGTACGTTGTACTAAAATTGAGCCTAGTGCCCAAAGCTGACTGCAACTCTTTCCAATATGAAGAAGTGAACAATGAGTCTCTATCAGAGATGATCTTATGGGGAACACGATGAAGTCTAACAATGTCCCGCAAGAACACCTAAGCTATGTCTCATGCTATGAATGTAGTGCACACAGGTGAGAAATTGACAACCTTGGTCAATGTGTCAACTATCACCAAAATGGCATCATGGTGACGAGATGACATAGGAAGACCAATAATGCAATCCATAGATATAGTATCCCATTTCCACTCTACAATCTCATGTTGTTGGAGAAGCCCACCAAGATCACGATGCTTTGCCTTCACCCTCTAACACTCGAGGCATCTCGCAACCATGCTAGCAATCTGCACTCTCATGCCTGGCCAATGACACAACTATCTCAAATCTGCATGTAACTTCTTAATGTCAGGGTGCGCTGCATAGGGTGCTCTGTGAGCCTCAAGTACAATGAGTTCACACAAACCCACAATGGAAGTTACATACATACATCCCCTATGCTGAAAAAGTCCATCAGCCTCCAAGGAATACTCTAAAAACTTCCCTTCCAAGGGTCTCTGAGAATGTACTAACTGACTAACTTCTACATAAAGCTCATCAGCTGGTAAGTGTTGTAAGATCCGCTCTCTCAAGTCAGTGCAAGTAGTCACAGATGAAAGCTCATGGCGTCTTCTACTTAAGGCATCTGTAACCACATTCTCCTTTCCCTTGATGTAATGAACATCAAAATCATACTCACATAGAAACTCCATCCACCTTCTTTTCCTAGCATTAAGGTTCGGCTATGAAAATATGTACTGCAAACTCTGGTGATTGGAATGAAGCTCGAATCTATGACCTAGAAGGAAATGTCACCATCTCACCAAGGCATGAACCACTACTGCAAGTTCTAGGTCATGAGTAGGATAATTGAGTTCATGAGTCTTCAACTTCCTAGACTCAAAGGAAATAGGTTTTCCTTCCTGCATAAGGACTGCCCCTAGACCATCTAAAGATGCATCGGTGCACACCAAAAAATCTACAACAGGATCTGGTACTGCAAGAATCAGTACACTCGTGAGGGCTCTCTTGAGCTCTTGGAAAGCTCTACCACACTTCTCTATCCACTTGTACTTCTTCCCCTTTTTTTGAAGAGATGTGATGGGGTGTTCCAATCTAGAGAATCTTGAAATGAAGCATCGATAATATCCTGCTAGTCCCATAAAGCTCCTCACTTCAGTAACATTGGAGGGTGCTGGCCAATCCATGATAGCCCTAATCTTTGATGGGTCTACTAAGACTTTGTCACCTGATATGACATGACCCAAATAATGTATCTCGAGTTTGAAGAATGCACACTTTGACAAGTTGCCAAACAATTGATTCTCTCTCAATTTCTACAATACCTGCCTCAGGTGCTCTTCATGCTCTTTCTCATCATGAGAATAAATCAAAATGTCATCAAGAAAGACAACCAAAAAATTGTCCAAAAAGGAATGGAATACTCCATTCATGAGGCTCATGAATATAGTTGGAGCATTTGTGAGGCCAAATAGTACTACGATAAACTCGTAGTGACCATACCTTTTACGAAAAGTTATTTTGGGGATATCACCATCCACAATCCTCAACTGATGATAACTCGACTTCAGATCAATCTTTGAAAATACTCAGGAACCCTGCAACTAATCAAAGAGATCATTGATTCTGGGAAGAGGATATCGGTTCTTGATGGTCACTTTGTTCAATTGCCAATAATCAATACACAACCTAAGTGATCCGTCCTTCTTTTTGATGAAGATCATTGGTGCAACCCAAGGTGACACACTATGCCCCTTTTCTAAAAGTTCCTCCAACTGAGCTTTTAGTTCACTAAGCACATGAGTAGTCATCCTATATGGTGCTCTCAAAACTGGCTCAACTCCTGGCACAAGGTCTATGTGAAAATCGATTGCTCGAGGTGGAGGCATACCAGGAAGCTCTGAAGGAAACACATCTGCAAACTCCTGAAGGATTGGAAAATCATCAAGTGATGGCTCCCTCTCTAAATCTTCCTCTCTGTCACTAATAGTGATAGCAAACAACTGACAACCCTTTTGTATGCACTGTCTAAGCTGCATAGCAGAAATCATATGAAGGGACACTGACCTCTTCACTCTGAAGATCTCCCTAGAGATACCATCATCATCCACACATTCCACCCTCTTTTGTTGACAATCCATCTTGGCGCTATGGGCATAAAGCCAATCCATGCCAAGAACAACATCATAAGAACCTAGAGGGTTAATGCATAGATTAGTCCTAGTGGACATGTCTCCTATCTGCATCTGACAACTCCACACCATGGAACTAACTGACGCTCTGGCTCCTGAGGCTAACTCTACCTCCCAACTAACATCTTGTCTAACTGCCACTAGCCTGCAATGCTCCACCACATATGGAGATATAAAAGAGTTAGTAGCTCTAGAATCAAATAAAATTGCAACCATACGGCCTTGTATAATACCTGTAGCCTCAATAACTGTGGCCTAATGCTCAGCCTGGTGGTTGTCAACTGCTGCAAAAACTCTATGGGATCTACCCATGTCACCAACTATCAGCTCTGAAAAAGCCTTGCTCTGACCACTGGATGCCTATCCCTATGGACACTCCCTAGCTATATGAGCCATGCCACCACAAGTTTAGCATGGTCCACGAGTATAAGATCATGCACCCTGTGATCCAGACTGTTGTGGGCCTCCTGACTTGCTAGATCTGTTGTATCCACCCCTAGAAGACTGCTAAGTCTTCATTGACTATGACTGTGGGGCCTATACTTTTTGATCCTACCTAGGACCCTGTGACTACCACTACTTGGGCTTGGAGCCCTGATAACCTTGAGAAGGTTTTTGCTGCTGCTGCTACTAGGGTTTTGGCTACTGAGACTGCTAGCCCATAGAGGACCCTGCTGTAAAATTTTGATTCCCTTTCCACAAGGGTTTCTATTGGGAAGAGTTTCAGTTTTGAGACAGATCCCATGAATCCTTCCTACCTCGAGTATCCTCAGCAACTAGTTCTATCTCCATTGGCTATCTAAAGGTGGTAGGGAAGGCCATTCGAACTGGGCCCTAAAGTGAGAAATTCAAACCCATGATAAAGCGATGCACCTGTAGTTTCTTGTCCTTCATATATTCCACATAAGGAAGGAGCTCGAGAAAATTTCTCTTGTATTGAGCCACTATAAGGCCTCTCTGATAAAGAGAATGGAACTCCTCTATCTGTTTCTATTAGAAGTGCTTTGACAAGTACCTCTCTCAAAATCTTTCTAGGAAAGATTCCCATGTGAGGGTGTCCATCCTCACTCCACCTATGATCTCCTCCTGATGCCACCAGTTGGAGGCATCCCCTCTCAATTGATGAACTGCTAGGCATGCCTTTAGATTACTCCCATAAGGGTGTAACCCAAAGCACCACTATAGGCTCTGTGACCATGCCTCTACTACTGCTCCCTTAGTGGAATTGATAAATAGTGGTGGCCCAAGTTGAATCAATTCCCTGATATCATCTCCTACATGTCTAGGAGGTTTGTCAAAAGGGGGTCCTCTCTAGTGTATTGAATCTTCCTCATGTTCACCCTGAACCTCTAACTATCTCAGTGGGGGACTCCTAGTCCTCTCTCTGAATTTGGGTCCGCCTCCTTTGGGTCCCTTTGCTTCCACTACTGGAATCTGTTGAACTGGCTGAACTACAGGTACTACTCTCTGCTAAACTACACTGATCAAAGTCTGAAGTGCATCTATAATGTCCTAGTTCGGGTTCGGTGGTGGTGGAGGTGGAGGTGGTGGTGGTGGAGGTGGTCCATCCTTTTGTCCTGCTCTACCACCACTAGCCCTACAACCTCTGCCTTGCTAGCTATGAGTAACAAGAGGCATCTACACAATTAAAAGTTTGAGTTAATTTTAGAAAGCACAATGGTTTAAGGTTCCTAGTGTTGAAACTAGGCTTTGATACCAAAATGTCATGCCCAAACTATGAGGGCAAAAGTACACAATTTTTTTGAATAAAAGTTAATAATTAAAAAAAAAATGCTCTAAGTTTGATAAGGTTGAGTTTAAAATCAATGGGTATGATTAGATCAACAAAATTAAAACTTTCATAGTTTAGTTGATTAATTAATTTAAACAAATCCAAATTCAATTTATGAAAGTTTTAACACATGATGTTTCATTTACATTAAAGGATAAAAATAATGATTAAAATAGAAATAAGGATTAATACCCTTAAATCAAATGGATAACAATTATAATTTGAAGTCTAATGATTTTGAAACTTTTGCACTAAAAGATATTATCTAATTAAAATAACATTTCATCCACCATTAACTCAAATTAAGATTTCAATATTATTTAAATCTATTCTTAAATATCATAACAAACTTAAACTTTATTTCTAAATAAAGATATCAATTAACTTTGTAATCTATTAAAATCAAACCATACTAACATTACTAAATAAAGAAATAAAACATACTAATTACAATATTGCGTAAAGCTATACTTCATTAGAGATAAAAAGGGACCTCCTAAAGTCAAAGTAATTAACTATTAAAGATCAACATCTAACAAAATTATAACTTAGTCATAAAGATATAATTACATTTAAATTGACATTCTAACTTAATTTAATCATTTAATAAAACACAAACTCATATTAACAACAACTAACTAACATACTAAGAAACTAAACTATAATTATCTTAATTTAAATATTTAATAATCACAAATTAAAATAAAGAAAACAAAACATACTAACTAAACTTTATCTAACTCTATTACTAACTTTTCCTAACACCGCTAAGTTTAACCATTTAAAATGACACACACAAACATTAAAAATAAGAAATTAACTAACCTAAAGTTATTTACTAACAACTACTAACCTACATCCTAACAACTAAATGTACCTCTAACATAAACTTAACCCCCTATACCCCTACTGTATTCCCCCCCCTTGCCATATGTCTCATTGGCCTCCTCTCACCCCTGTGCTTCCCTAAGCGCGTTGTCCCTCAGTACTAACCTTGCATCAGTGTACTTCTATCCCAAGGTGGCCGCCCAAGATGAAATTACATTATATATATATTTTTTTGGTTCATTTGCAAATTCAAAGCACTTCAACCCATAAGCCAAGGTCAACGAATTTTATGGAGGGACAGGGGAATGATGTCATCTGCTATGATGACAAATGACTTTGCAAGAAAATTTAAACTTTTTAATTCCTCCTCCATACTGACGTCCAAGGAAGAGGGTAAGGCATTAATGGAATAAATTTTTATAGGTAAGTTTTAGGATATTAGATATATGATGTTATAAATATATAGTTTTTTGAATTTTCTTTGTGAATTTAACAAGTATATCAATGTTTTTATTCTATTTTGTTTAATTCAAAAATTTAAATAAAAAGGATCATTTAAGGAATATTCTCTATTTCCCAAACCCATTTAATTTCTTCTCCCATACAAAAGGTAGAGAGTTTTACTCTCTTGCAACACACTTTTTTTTTTGATGAAAATTTCTCTAAGTATAGAAATTACAAGGCAAGTATATATATATTTTTTTCAAGGTGTATTTTTTGAATAGATTGAAAACATTGATACCATAATCATTTGATCTCCTATATGACTTAAATTGGAGTAATTCGACCTTTGTCATTATTTCTTTTTAAGGCAAATCTATAAGGACTTGATACAACCACAACATACCGAGAATTTGAATTATTCATTTTGTTCAATAATGCAATAACTGTTTGATTCTAGTAATCAAGAAAACTGAAACTACATACATGGTCAAAATTTTCATTTTCAACATATAAGAAAACTTAAAATTTTGCCAAATTAAATCAACATCAATTCCATCCTATTTTTGATATGCATCCATCTAAATTTAAATCACGTTTAAATCACATGATAACCAAATATACTCAAACACCAATTTTATTAGCAAACCTGATTCAAAGGCTCAGCTGGGAAAGAACCAGGAAGAAAATTCGGCTTCGTTGCCATTTACAACAAAGTTGAAAATAAAAATTACATAGGATATCAATCCCAAATTTTAACAATTTAATTGAATTTTTTTCATAACCCTCATCAAGGGATCTATAATGTTTTCTGCAACACATTTCTAGAACCATGGAGGGAACAGAATCTGATCAAGTGACCAAAAGCATGACCAAGAACAATTCAAACATGCATATACATACAAGGTTATCACAATATGATTCACAATGAATCAACACTAGGAAAAGGTGGATTCTTCCAAGAGGATAAGTCAAGCACAACACCAAATTAGATGCCCAATCGGGGCTATTAACCAAGAACTTCCATTCTTCCATTTAAACATGCCATACTCATATGAGGTTTTGTGCTGATGGGTAGGGGCCCATAACACCCTAACCTTTCTCCCACTTCTTATCCTGAGAAGAGACTCTACACTGGTTGGAGTGTAACTAAATAGAACTTTCCCAAAATTGGTCACTTCTGCCCTCTCCAAGGGTGAGTAATACCAAAACACCCATGCAAGAAAAATTTCAAAATTGCAAACATAAACAAGAAAGGAAATCATCCAAAATAACATGGTTTTCAAATCTTCCCAACATACCCACAAACATATAAACATTGAAAGAACAAAAAGGTAGCATAAGCATGAAACAAACATGAAAACTGAATAAGGGAGATGAGAATTCCTACCTTCACAAAGAGGTAATGGCAATGAACAAGTTTGAGTAGAGTTTCCCCTTCCTTCCTTCAATCTTCAAAACTCTTCTCTAAATGTAGAGATTGTGTAACAACCTCCACAAGTCCAAGAAGGGCCTCTAAATAAGCCTCAAACTCAACCACCAAAGGGATCAATAACTACATCCACCCACCTATAAATCTAGAAGCTCCTAACTCTACCCATAGTATGGTTAGACACTAAAAGGAGGTGAGGTGAGGCAAATTATGGTAGCCATGGTCAATTTTCGCACAAAGGCAAAAAGGGACTTTTTGAGTGGCCTTAAAAGTCAAAAAAAGGGGCTTAGGGGTTGGAAAAGACCCCTAACCCATACCCATACCCTTTGGGTATAAATATCTCATGTTTTAAGCCTTAGGAAATAGGTTTAGAGCCAAACAAAAGATAGAAATAAAATTGGACCATCTCACAATTCCAACAATGCAGATTAAGCACTAATTTGGATTAAGGGATGACTAACCTCGATTAAGAACCCAATAAGAAAACTGACACTAATAGAACCTAATTATGAACACTAACATTCACTGAACATAGTAAGATACATACATACATCTCACAATACTATACGTGAATTACAAACAACAAGGTTTCCAAAATTAGCACATAGAGATCAATTATGTTCCTCCATAGGGTTTCTCGACTAAATATCTGTACACTCATTGTACACATTAGTAGTCCTGTAAAATCACATGTTCATAAATGTATATGTATCAGAAATCCACATAAATTGAAACATACATCAATAAGGGTTTCTTCATCCTGCTTAATTCTTAACCATTTAAAATCTCTTAAATCAAAGTCTCAATCCTACATTTACTAATTTCATCAACATACATATACATGAAACATTAAATGAAAAACATCAATATATTTGAAAGTAAAATCACACAACATGAAATAATATAGTATGTTCTAAGCATCAGATAATGTCTTGACATCTTGAGTCGTGAATATCAAAATAATAGGTAATGTATCACTATGCTACGATGGGTTGGGGCAAGGCCTCACATTGTCTATGTGAATCATGGAAAGGAGGAACACTAGAAATCACAAGAAACAACATAGGAGGAAAGGAGGTTAATCCCATCTATTTTTCTAAATAAACCAGGTTTTACCTGTTCATTCTCACTAATTTGTGTGAATGCTTTTCATTTTTGAAGGTTAATCCTTCTTGTACTAGTTAACACATAAATGATAATAACATGAGAAGTGAATTTTATATGATTTTGGCATCTATGGTTCACAATGTGTCACATATTATGCTTGGATTAAAGTCTTTCCAATGTAGTAGGGTTTTATTTTCCAATTTTGTCTGTTGTTGTGCCCTTGTTATCTATGTCTCGATAGTGATCTTTTTCAATTGAAAAATAAGAAAAGGAAAAGGAAGGGTCTTGTA
The DNA here is from genome assembly GCA_028749045.1 of Cupressus sempervirens. Lineage (NCBI taxonomy): Eukaryota > Viridiplantae > Streptophyta > Pinopsida > Cupressales > Cupressaceae > Cupressus > Cupressus sempervirens. Next base: position 658,613,389 of record CM053786.1, read on the forward strand.
TACATAATTTAGTACAAGTGGCTTACATACAACCACATTAAGGGCTAGTGGGTGTATAGGAGGCTAGGTCAGTTAGTAGTAGTTTTGGTAGTGGTATTCAAGGGCACAACAGAGACATAGATCACAAGGGCACAAGATATGCATTATATATAAGATTGTTCAAGTATGTAAAATTATGATAGTTGTGACTATCAAGTGTTGGGAAACATAATCCCAACAACTATACCTACCATAATCTGTGTTCATCACTACCAAGTAGATAATGCAATTATTTTATTCAATACATAATTTTTTATGTCTATTCTATATTTTTATCCCTTTTTCCCTCCATTTTCAAATATCATCTTTTGACTCATGAATGTTTTGTTATTCATTCACTATATTGGAGGCTTTATTTATGTATATAAAAATATAAAATCTAATTTTAAGAAAATTTTATTTTTTTAATATGAAGTCTTATTTGCTATTTCTTCATTTCTTTGCATTGTATATCTTTCAATGCATAGTTTTCCTTGAGTGTTTAATGGAATGAGTTCAAGATCTAAGTTGATTACCTATCCCCTATTTTTCTTCATTTATACAACTCTTCATCATGGTAAAGAGCCTAGGTGGTGTTGTTTACCTATCCTCTTGTGACATCCTTTTATTAAAACACCCTACATTTATGATTCATTGTCCTATATAAATTGATGATAAATTAAATTTTATTAAAATAGAGCTTCAATAATAGTGCAATTATTTTTTATGAAATTTAAATTCAAATATTGCTATCAAAATTTAATAGTTTAGTTTTCAATTCAAACTCAAAGGTCAAAATGTTTGACTCAAAAACTACATAGTTGATTCTTAAGGAATATCACAATTTGACTTGTCCTAGAATTTGTTTTGCCACTTATCGACATTTAAATCCTTATCACTTTTAATCCCCTATTTTGGATTCATTTTCTCTCTTTAATTCAAGCTCTCCAACTATATTGTCATTAGAAAACCCTTCAAATATGAGAGTTGGAGAGGGATTTGTCATCTCCATATCCCATATAGAACTTGTTGGAATTAAAGATAAAGCAACTAAGAGGGGGGGTGAATCAGTTACTTAAAAAAAAAATTAATCCACCAATCCCTTAGATGTCTTAATGAACTAGTTACTGTTGATACTTGGTAAACAAATGCTGCAACTCGATAAATTAAGCTATGACTTATCTTTAAGCATTCATACATGTAACTAAAAACAAAATGAATAGAAGAGACACTAGATTTAACATGGAAACCCAATATGGGAAAAACCACCAAGTAACTAATCACCAATTTTCACTCTTCTGAAGTGAGCCCTATTAGGAGCCAACCCTGTTAAAGGTTACAATACACACTTTTAGGTGTGACCTTGTTAGAGAATTTTAATCACCTTGTTAGGAGTGGCCTTGCTAGAGGTCTTTAGAAAAATTCAATTGAACTGTCACCTTGTTAGAGGATTTACAAAATGGTTGTTTAAATCAACTCTGTTAAGAGATTTGAAATCATTGCTACAATGGTTAGAAAGAAACAATGAATTTACTTGAACAAGATGCAACTAAATTTTCTAGATACAGGTCTTTGTTCAGCATCATTAGATCCTCCTTGATTAAATATAACTCTACTTCTCCTTAATGATCTCTGATCATTCTTCAAATTTTCTTCCACAATAATTAGTCTTTATATCACATTAACTTCTCATATCTCCACATACTACTTTTTTTGAATTCACAACTTGACTTCTTACTTATACCATTCAGATTGTCAAGTCAGCTCATTTACATGTTACATTTACCAATAAACCATTCAACAGTCGGCTACATATATTATTCTTTAAGCAAATAGACATTCTTTACTGGCTGGCCTTGCTTGGTAAATACTACTTCCAGGAATTTCTAGAGTTAACCTTCTTGACTTGGTTAACATTACAATATCTTAAAATCCTTTGGTTGCCGAGTTTACTTGGTAAGAACTATTTTTACCAACTTGCCTTTAATGATCGAGTGAACTCGGTAAGAATTGTTTCTCTCATATTTTCTTCGATTATCGAGCGAGCTCAATAAGAACTAAATTTCTTTGATTACCTTGAAGGCTTGGTAATTAGCTATCTACTTGGTAGACACTGCAAGCTATCTTTACTAACCTTTTGGGCTCAGTAGACACTGTCTATTGCCTTGCTAATATTCTGAGCTCGATAGACACTGTCTATTGCCTTGCTGATCTTCTAAGTTTAGTAGACACTGTCTGATGACTGATATGACATTTGTGTGACATCAAAGACAACACACAATTGAACAATTGTATCCAACAATCTCCCTGTTTGACATTGATGGCAACACAACATGTCATAGTAGAATGAAATTTAAAAACAAGTCTTTTTAATGACAAAACTCCCTCTTACATATAATCTCTCCCTCTTATACAAACTCTTATTATTTGCAAATTTCAGAAAGATATGACAATATATATTAATATATATTCTTCCTCTTTGACAACACATGCCAAAAACAAAACAACTAAATAGCATTGTACCTGATGTACTAATTCATATGCAATGTCTTCATTGTTTTGCTGCATCAACTGATTGATCTTCAATTCCGTTCCTGTTGATGCATCACTAAAATTGTATTTTAGTGAGCTTCATATAGGGGAATGACCCCTAACTTACCTCTTAGATACAAGAATGCATCCTTAGGTGAAGGCTTTGTGAATATGTTAGAAATTTGTTCCTTTGTATGCACATATTCCAATCTTATTTCCTTTTCTTGCACCAATTCTCTAACAAAGTGATATTTTATGGCAATGTGCTTGGTTTTAGAATGCATCACTTGATTTTTGGAGATGTTAATTGCACTTGTGTTATCACAAAAAATAACAATTGGTTCTTTGATTTCTTGCTTCATACCTTCCAGTAGTTGTTTAAACCACATAATGTTTGAAAAATTCACTGCTGCTGCAACATATTCAGCTTTTACTGTGGATTGAGATGTACAATTCTACTTTTTTCTTGTCCAAGAAACCAACCTTTTTTTGAGAAAGAAAGCTCCTCCACTTGTGCTCTTTCTGTCATCAATATTTCCTGCCCAATATGCATCAATAAACACCTTTAAATCCAATTTTCCGCCAAGTTTATACCACAATCCATATTCTTCAATTCCTTTCAAGTATCCCATGATCCTTTTGATTGCCATCATGTGATTTTCTTTTGGTTTTGTTGAGAATCTTGCTACAATTCCTACTACAAGGGCAATGTTTGGTCTTGTGTGCACTACATATTGTAACTTTCCAATCATAGATCTATACAATGCCTGATCCACTTCTTTTGATTCATCATCCTTGGTAAGTTTTAATCCAGTACACATTGGAGTCCCAACTGGTTTGCAATCTTCCATACCAAAATTTTTTAGTATCTCCTTGATATATTTAGATTGAGTGATGTAGATTCCATTCGTATTCTATTGAATTTGAAGACCAAAAAAGAATTTTATCTCACCAAACATTGACATTTGAAATTCCTTGTTCATTTGTTCTGAAAATTCTTCGAAAAGATCATCATTTCCTGTGAAAAAAGTATCATCTATAAATATTTTTGCCAAAACAATCTTATTATCTGGTCCTTCCTTTATGTACAAACTGTTGTTGTCATTAGTTCTTTGAAAACCAATCTGAATAAGATAGTTATGCAATCTTTCATACCATGCTCTAGGAGCTTGTTTCAGACTATATAATGCTTTATGCAATTTTTAGATCATGTCCTTGTTTGGATCAACAAAACCTTCAGGCTGCTCAATGTAAACTTCTTCTTTCAATAGGCCATTGAGAAATGTTGACTTGACATCCATTTGATAAACTTTGTATCCTTTGTATATAGCATATGCAAGTAAGGTTCTGACACCTTCCAATCTTGCAACAGGAGAAAAATTTTCTCCATAGTCTACACCTTTTTCTTGAGAGTATCCTTTGCATACTAGTCTAGCTTTTTTCCTTGATACCTTACCATCTTTATTTAGTTGATTTATGAATACCCACTTTGTTCCAATCACATTCTTGTCTTTGGGTCTAGGTACAAGAGTCCATGTTTTATTTTTCTCTATCTGTTCTATCTCTTCATTCATAGCTTCAATCCAACTTTCATTGCCTAGTGCATCTTTTCCATTTCTAGGTTCAAAATCAGCAAGTAAACAAGTGCCTTTCAACTTACTTCTTGTCATTGTTCCTTCTAATTTATCACCAATGATATGATCTAGTGCATGATGCTTTCTGACATACTTGGCTAACATAGGCTCCTTTCCTTTTGAATGACTTGCATTGTTATCCTTTTGTATCTCAACTTCTGGTTCTAATTCTAGTTGTTCAAGCTTAGTAGATGCTAACTCGATAGCTTCTGTTTGCAACTTGGGTTCTTACAGCTCAGTAGATGCTGACTCGGTTTGAACTTCTTGTGACTCAGTTAATGAATACCTGGGAGTTGAAGATTCATGATTGATATATATACTTGGTATTGTATCCGGTTCAATGTAAACAAATCTTCTATAGTCTTCAGGTTCCTTCTTGCTTTCTTCTTCCGTTCTTTCTGCAAACTCATCAACTTTCACATGTGCACTTTCTATGACTTTGTGAGTAGATAAGTTCAAAAATCTATATGCTTTTCTTTTGCAAGAGTATCCCAAAAATAATCCTTCATCACCTTTTACATCAAATTTACCTTTTCTAGATTCTTTTAAAATGTAACATTTGCTTCCAAATACCTTTAGATAACTTACATTAGGTTTGTAGCCATACCATAATTCATAGGGTGTTTTGAATGAGTCCTTTCTTAGTTGTACTCTATTTAAGGTATGAACTGCAGTGCTGATAGCTTCCTTCCAGTATTTGATAGCAATGCCTTTCTCAATCAATAAGATTCTTGCACAATCCATTATAGATCTATTCCTTCTTTTTGATATTCTATTTTGTTCAAGAGTTCTAGGTGCTAAAACCTGTCTTTTGATTCCCCTTTCAATGCAAAATTTATTGAACTCATGTGAAATGAATTCACCACCTCTGTTAGACTTTAAGTATTTCAGTCTTTTGCCTATTTTCTTTTCTACTCTAGCCAAATACCATTTGAACTTTTCAAATGCTTCTGATTTCTCTCTAAGTTAGTATGACAGTCATCATTCTTGAATAATCATCAACAAACAGAAAGAAGAATTTTTCACCAGTATAACTTATAATTCCAATAGGTCCACACAAATTAGTATGCACAATTTCTAGAACTTCTTTAGTCTGATAGTTCTTGCTTTTAAAACTAGTCTTTCCCATTTTACCAATTTGATGATTCTTGCATAGACCAACCTCAGGTTTCTTTATGTTAGGAATACTTCTTACTTTTCTGAATTTACTAATCTTTATTAAGTTGTCAAAGTTTACATGACACAAGCTCCTATGCCATAACCAACTTTCTTCAATTTGAGCAATGAAACATGAACATTCACCAAGTTCAAGATAAAATAAGTTACCTTTTGTTTGAGTGCCAAATCCAATCAGCTTTCTTTTGCCATCCAGCAATCTTGCTTTTCCATGTATGAATTCTACCTTGAATCCATTATTGACTAGCTTTTCCACACTCAAAAATTTTTGTTTTAGTCCTTCTACCCAATATGCATTATCACACACAAGTTCCTTGGTTAGAGAGATTCTTCCTTTCCCTCTTATACAACAAGGTTCATTGTTACCAAATCTTACACTGCCACCATCATAGTCTTCAAAGTATTCAAACTTAGTTTTATCACTAGTCATGTGATGGGAACAACCACTATCTATGATCCATGTACCATTTGTGCTCATATGGGAAATTAGTACCATTTCCTCATCATTATTAGATTCATCTTTTACATCAATGTAGACAATTTCATCTTCTTCTTCATCATCATAATCATTAGAATTTTTAGCCATAAAGCATGTTTTCTTACCTTTATCCTTGAATGATTTGACGTATTTCTTGCCATTGTACTTGTGACCTTTCTTCTCATCTTTGTTCTGCTTATTTGGGCACCTAGTAGCAATATGTCCAATTTCTTCACAAGAGAAATAGATTAGAGTAACTTTACCTTTGTATTTTCCTTTGCCTCTTGAATATTTTCTTGCTAGTAGAGCTTCAACCACTTCAAGGTCACTGTCTGAACTTTGTTTTGATTCTTTATCACTTTCTGATTGTGGTTCCTTCATCTTTTTTCCTTTTTCTCTGAGTGAAAGCTTGGCTTCAAATGCCAATTCAACATTCTTGGTAGCTGGAACATAGTTGTCATATTTGTCTAGCTCAAATGTAGTCAATATTCCAACTATGGCTTCTAGATTTATCTTATTATTTTCTTCACATCTTCTTTCTTGAATTGTAGAGACTTTGATTGCATAAATGGGAAGTAGAGTTCTAAGAACTTTAATTATGACTATCTCCTCCTTGATATCTCCTCCAGATGCTTTGATTGCATTAAAACATGCTTTGACTCTTTCAACATATTTTGTAATGTTTTCATCTTCTCTCATCCTCATTTGATCAAATTGTCCTGTCAAAATTTTTGCTTTGGCTCTTCTTACATTATCATCTCCTCCATATATTTATTTTAACTTTTCCCACATTTCAAAGGTAGATTTGTAGTCCTTAATGTCATCAAATTCTTCATAACTCATAGTAGATGCTATATCTATCATCATAATGTTGTGGGTTTTCTTTTTAGCAATATCATTGACAGATAGTGTACCAGCTGGTTTTGCATATTTTCCATCAAGGTATTTTAGTCCAGTGTCTCCAATAGAAGCTAGATGAAGTCTCATCAACCCTTACCATGTTGAGAAGTTGTCCTTGTTAAGTCTTGGAATTTCCCTCTTATAAGACATCCTGATCTTTAGCTTAGATCCTTGAAATATTTTCTTGTAAGAACCAAAATCTCTGATACCAAATTTTGGAATTAAAGATAAAGTAACTGAGAGGGGGGGTGAATCAGTTACTTAAAAAATAAATTAATCCACCAATTGCTTAGATGTCTTAATGGACTAGTTAATATTGATACTTGGTAAACAAATGTTGCAACTCAGTAAATTAAGCTATTACTTATCTTTAAGCATTCATACATGTAACTAAAAACAAAATGAACATAAGAGACACGAGATTTAAGGTGGAAACCCAATATGGGAAAAACCACCAAGTAACTAGTCACCAATTTTCACTCTTCTAAAGTGAGCCCTATTAGGAGCCAACCCTGTTAAAGGTTACAATACACACTGTTAGGTGTGATCTTGTTAGAAGATTTTAATCACCCTATTAGGAGTGACCTTGCTAGAGCTCTTTAGAACAATTCCATTGAACTGTCACCTTGTTAGAGGATTTACAAAATGGTTGTTAAACCAACTCTGTTAAAAGATTTGAAATCATTGCTACAATGGTTAGAAAGAAACAATGAATTGACCTGAACAAGATGCAACTCAATTTTCTAGATACATGTCTCTATTTTGCATCATTAGATCCTCCTTGATTAAATATGACTCTTCTGCTCCTTAATGATCTCTGATGATTCTTCAAATTTGCTTCCACAATAATCAGTCTTTATATCACATTAACTTCTCATATCTCCACATACTACTTTTTTTGAATTTGCAACTTGACTTCTTACTTATACCATTCAGATTGTCAAGTCAGCTCATTTACATGTTACATTTACCAATAAACCATTCAACAGTCAGCTACAGATATTATTCTTTAAGCAAATAGATGTCCTTTACTGGCTGACCCTACTTGATAAATACTTCCAGGAATTTCCAGAGTTAACCTTCTTGACTTGGTTAACATTACAATATTTTAAAATCCTTTGGCTGTCGAGTTTACTTAGTAAGAACTATTTGTACCAACTTACCTTTGATGATCGAGTGAACTCAGTAAGAATTATTTCTGTCATATTTTCTTCAATTACCGAGTGAGCTCGGTAAGAACTGCTTTTGTCATATTTTCTTCGATTATTGAGTGAGCTCGGTAAGAACTAAATATTTTTTATTACCTTGAAGGCTTGGTAATCAGCTATCTACTCATTAGACACTGCAAGCTATCTTTACTAACCTTTTGGGCTCGGTAGACACTATCTATTGCCTTACTGATCTTCTAAGCTCGGTAGACACTGTCTATTGCGTTGCTGATCTTCTAAGTTTAGTAGACACTATTTAATGACTAATATGACATTTTTGTGGCATCAAAGATAACACACAATTGAACAATTGTATCCAATAGAACTATGTATCTAGATTATCCTCTTCAACCCCCACTCTTTATCTTTCCAAGGTTAGAGCTCAATGTATGTGAAAAGTTCATAGTTAGAAACTTAAAAGGAAGGGGATAGGTTTTCTATTATTTTTCAATATCTCCTTCTCTTTCCTTATCTAACTCTTCTACCTCCCAAAACATAAAAAAGTATTTTATTGAATATCACCATCTAATTTAATTCCTCTCTAGCTTATTTCCTTCTCAATAGTTTATATTCTACTTGTCTTTAAGCCATGTTGCACTGGTGTTTATTATTGATGTCTAGGGCCCATATTCATTCTAATGCTATGAACATGTGGCTTCAAAATTCTAAATTAAATTAAATTATGATTAAATAATATAGTAGATATTTATAACTATAAAGGAAAATCCTATGATATTCATTTAGAAATCAATTAGATTTGCTACGTAACTAGTGAATGTTGGGTGGATTTAATGCATGTGACAAATCCTACTAGATGGTGTAAGAGAATGTAGACATATTGTAATCAACACTTACCAAAAATATTTTGTTTGTTTTCTATATGATGAGTAATTATTACAATGGTTTTCTTTAAGCATATTACCAAGGACACATTATTTGAGAAATTGAAGAACACTTAATAAAATATTGTACTTTCTTTGAAGCATGAATGCATTATAATTGATAGCAGGGATCATGCTGTGGGTCAATTCTTAAGATAAATTTATTATTCAATTTGGCCAAAAAATAATATAATCCACCAAAATATAATATAAACAACATGCTATAACTTAATCAACATACACATATTATAGGGTCATAACATTAAAACACCTTATGGTTACATATTCTTGTAAATTTGTACTCTATTTTCTTGACAACAACAAAGCATTATAATTTTATATATAGCATAGAACCAAACTACCAAATCAAATATACAAGTTCTTTTGCCAACTATCTTCATCATTCTTCAATCACAACCCAAAATATGCGAATGGGCCAATATATGGAGCAAAAAAATAAAAAACGGTTTGTTTAATTGTTCATTGGAATAATCATGCTTATACCATTCACAAGTTTTTCCAATAATCAACTAATGCATTTGAATATATAAATGTATATTCCTGATTTTACAATGCTCCCAAGAAATCACAAAACAAAACTTCCATACATTGTACATCTTCAAAAACTAGTATGACCAAACAAAATACATACCCCATTGTTATAACACATAACAAAAATACCTTAAAGTGGATCATGATAGATCTCATAATACATTATCTCATAAGAAAGGTTTTACATAAGATTTTTATAAGAAGGATCATTGTTGAAGTGCTATTCAAATTTGATGTGGTATTTTGACCATAGGGTCTTCACACTCTCCTATTTACATACACATTTATCAATGATTTAAAGAAAAACTAGGGGTATACACAATGGAAGCTTTTGTTGAGTCAGGGGAATGGAAGAGAAACTAAAAGTTATTAAATTGATTAAGTTATAAAATATGCCCCACCTAGATTTTCTAGTCATTCATTCATTTAGGATTCAACAATGAATATATATATTTTGTCTCTTGTTATGCCCTTGTGATCTATGTCTCTACAATGATATTTTTTATGAAAGATTTTCTTATTATTATTATTATTATTATATAGTATAATTCATTTAATTTGTTTATATGCCACCCTTACTAAAGAGATAGTAATATATTTTTATTGTATACAAGATACCACTAATGCTTGCATGTTTATATTTCAAGATATAATTTTATTACCCGAATATTTGCCTTTGAAGAAAGTCCATACATAACAATACGAACTTAGAAAAAATTAATGAGACAAGTTCTAGATTGTGGTCTTAGTTCAAAATAAAAGGTAATGGAAAATGTTATTTTCCTTGTAAAATATGCAAGGGCTTAAAGAATCAAAGAATTCTAATCAAAACATCTTAGAGACATTCTAGGTAACATGATCACATTGAAGGGGGAAAGGATTTTCATCCTTTGCTAAGTGTGGATTTCCAACTAGTGGAACATAGAGGTATGAATATTAAAGATGAAGGTAATTCTCTTGAGGAAGAAGATGATCCTAAGGTAGAGAAGACAATTGAAGTTGGTATTAGTGCAACTCATCATGTGCTAGAGAACAGAATTGAAGAAGATGTTACTAGTGCAACTGATCAAGATTATGAAGATGATGATAGTAGCACATCTAATGATAATGATGAAGAAAACCATGATATATCTATGATTGAAAAGGTATAGGAGTCCATGTACCAAGGCTCCCAAATAATGCTTCTCTCCATTGAATTTTTGTTGGTGAACTTCAAGATTATGAATGGTATATCCAATGTAGTAATCTCATGTATGCTAGGGTATAGTGTCATTTTCTTCATCTTCTATGTTACCATAACATTAATGTTCTTTATATTAACAAAAACAAATTTCATAGGTTGACAGGTGAGTGTTTGTTACCACCATCAAACATTCCACTTCGCTCTTACTAAGAATTATCGATCATTATGAAAGACATTGGAATGGGGTATCAAATAATACATGCATGTCCCTATGATCATATTATATATCATAAACAACATGAATTTTCAATAAAATGCCTTGATTTTCACATGAGTAGATATTGATAAGATCAAAAAACAAAAAAAGTGGCTTGCAAGGTTCTTCAATATATTCTAATTATTCCATGTCTGCAATGATTATTTAGGTGCATTATCATGGCACAATTTATGGATTTCCATGCACATAACAGGAGTCAAGAGAAAATTATGTGAATTTTGTAGATCATTCTACATTTAAGGACATATAAGATAGGTGGCCACTATTTAAAGAAGAGCCTTGTAATCTGAAGTTTTTATTGGTAGTAGATGTAGTCAATCCATTTCGAGAGATGAGATCTATTTACTTAGTCTAGCCTATTTTTCTTATTAACAATAACATTCCTCCTTGGATGCTTCTAAAGATGGAGCACATAAGGTTGGTAATGATTGTACTAGGTATTTTTCCATTTAATAGTCATCTAAATTAATTTATAAATATAGTATCAAAATGGCCATAATAATTATGTTTTGTTTATGTTAATTCAACTAGGTAAGTACCAAGTGAAAGATATGAATGTATATATTGAGCCTCTTATTGATGATTTTTTGGAGTTATGGAATGGTGATACGTGATCATCTTGGGTTTTCTTGGTGGCTACTTTAGAGTTCATGGGAGGATGCCGATAGTTGCTTTAGAGGGTGCTTGGACTATTACTCAGTTGAAGAAGAGGTACTCAATAGAGGTCACTTAGTCATATCTTGGTAGTTCTTGGTTGAGAACTCAGTGAATGAATGGACTTGGTGATCCTAGAGGTTCTCGGTTGTCAAAGGCACTCGACAAGGCTTGCAAGAACTTGGCACACACTGGGAGCTTGGTGAAGCTTGGTTAAAGTGTTTCCTAAGTTGCTTAGTCTTTGAAAGAGTTTAGTTTCTTGAAAAAATTACTCTTTAAATGAGTAGAAGGGTAAAAGCCCAAACTTGTGTCACCCTTTTGCAAAGGAAAAGGCTAACAAAAGTATAACTATTCACCTTCAATGGCATAAAATTGGTATTATTATTTTGAATTTTAAAATAAATAAACTTGTGAGATGTGTAGAAATGGATGAAGTTTAGGATTATAATTTTAAATAATTATTTGGAATAAGAAATGATATATTTTCCTATTTTTAAAGATAACTTTTTAGTTGCTAAAAAATGCTACAAATTAGGGGTCTAGTTCCCACCACAAAATGACATGGAAATAAACTTATTTCCCTTTGATCTCAGACTATATTATAGATAACATATATAGCTAGAACAATCAAAAATAAAAATTGGCTTTAGACCTATATTTTCTCTTTTATAATGATTCAAATTTCAACTTATTCAAATCGATAGTTTTCATCTCCCACCACATTTTTAAAAATAAATTTATTCCAACCAAAAGAAAAATTATAGATTCTAGAAGAGGACTCTCTCCTCTAGAACATCATATAAATTTTAATTTTTTGTTGATATGATTTTTAAAAATTTTCTTTCTCAAAATTGACATCTTCTCAAGTGTTAAAGTATGTACTTGTATAATTTTTTAATTACAATATGCTATATCTAATTAAAAAACTATGAAATCTATATGAGAATATTCATGACTTTGAGATCTATAAAATAGTTTTTATATGTTATTAAAAAAATATAATAAAAAATAGTTAGAGTTATTGAAATGTTTATTTTTTGAAATAATTTTATTTGTTTGGTAATTGGATAGTAACTTGTATAAAACATGCATTCAATAGACATTTCCCATTGGAAAAGTGTGATACCATATACAACTTAGCTAGAATAAATTTATCAAGATCATGTGTTTGAACTAAATTGATTTTTAAATAGAAATACTCAAATTTAGTCATTCTGATAAGTCATCTAGAAAGGTGACACAACTTTGTACTTTTACCCAGAACTTGACAGATATTGGGGAGCTTAGTTTACTACATGGTTCGGTTGCTATGTTGATTGAGTGTGTCAGTCAATGAAGAGGCTTGATTATGCTTGGTGGAGTTGTTCTTACTCGGTAGTGGTTTCTTTGATGCTCGATTTGGTCTTGGTTCTATGTTAATTGAGTTGTTTGTGGGGTGACTTGAGCATTTAATTTGGGTTGTAGGTATTTAATATGTGTTTTATTCGACTTGTGGCTTGCATGGGCATTTAATGTAAGGGTTGTTTTTTATTTGTATTGGAATAGGCTAACTTGTGGTTTAGTTGGGTATAAGGGGGTCTTGTGGATTCTTAAGGTATTCATTTAGTAGATTGAGTCATGAGTAAGAGTGGGATCGAACATGGAAGATGGAGTAGCTCAGTGAGTGAAGTTTTCCTAAGTGTGTGGATAGGGTGTTGAATGTGAGGTAGTTTATACCTAGATCTTGTGTAAATTTTGAGAAGGGATAGTAATTAAGGCTTGGTAAACAATGAGATTTCTTGGTGGGCTTGCATGCACAATTTTAGGTCTTCCTTGGAGGTTTCTACTAGAGTGTGAATCTAGACTACCTAGGTTTTGGATTGGGTCGTGAGGGATCTTGCAAAACTAATTTTTTAATTGCTATTGTATTTTTTCAAAACCCAAAAGGCCTTGTGATTGGGCACATTACATGTAAATAGTTATTTTTATGAATCAAGAGTTATTTTTGGTATCAAATCTTGTATCTTGCATTATTGTTTTATTTTCGCTATGTGGTTATTTGCTAGGGGCTAGGAGATTTCCTTTGGGGATTCTCTTGCCTTGCACTATGTCAAATATGGTCACTATGTATGACATCTCTAGACTAATAGGTGAAAAAAAATTTCAATTCATGCAATGATTGTATAGACAATACATGATTCCCCTTGGGTAATACATTTTTGTTGTATGTAAAGCTTTTAACACATATTTTTGGTATGTAATAGTGCTAACACATTTTTGTTGTATGTTTAAGTTGTTCATGATAATTGTAAATATGAATCTTACACACATGCCATCCAATTATATATGATCTTATAGGTCTTTAGACAAATGGAAAATTTGCATGGCCAATTTTTGGTCCAAAGATGAAATCTTATCATTCAAAAAGTTTAGGACAGTAGGCATTCGATGAGTATGGGTACTTTCTCCACAAAAATCATAAGTATCAAATTACTGAAAACATATTTTCAATAGGAAATAAGAGACAATATCAAAGCTATGAAGAATGACACTATACATATAGAACTTGGAATACAATAGAATGAATGTCAAGGTAATGTCATTCCATCTGGTGTAGGTTTTTGTATGAAATTTAAATTTGGATATTCTCTTTTGTTTAGTAATGATGTAATTTATGTTCATGAAGGTCATCAAGGCATTGATGAGAAACTTCCAAAAGGACTAAAAAGCTATCCTAGATAATTTAGTAGGTTTTCGTGCTATGAGCACCTCCCAATTGTGCATTTGTTTGATGTTATGCACTTTGGAAAGAATGTAATAGGGATACTGTGGGAAATATTGGATGGAAGGCATGACAAAGAAAAAATGGTCAAAATTTGTAATGACATTTATGAATCCAATCATGCATTGAAGTTTTTCATTGAATTAAATAGCAATGGAAATTAGATTAATACAAGTGCCATTCCTTGGTTATTAATGCAAAAATAAATTGATGCCATAGAAAAAAACTAAATTCCCCATAGAATTTGCTACAAACATAACTATTCTCATATCAAAGAAAGGTTGTTTAGGGTCATGGTTGAAAATGCATGATTGACATACCTTCATCAAGGTAAGTCATGTTCTTCTCTATTTACAATAAATTTGTAAAACATCATTTACTTTTCATTTTTTTATTTTATAATATATTGAAAAGACCATTTTATTATTATTATAGTACATTATACCTGTATCTCTCCCACACAACTTTGACAAGATGAGTGTCAAACAAGTTATATATGATCTTAGAAAATACATGATGTTAAACATGTTATTTGTTAGATTTTTGGTATAGATATATTTTTTTGTGTCTTACCTTTCTTTTTCTATAATTTTTTATATAATTTTTTGTAGAGTCGCATTAATATATTTTTGCATAATGAATATATTCTAGGTGGATTTCATCTTAAGAAATTGATAAAAATAAAATAAAACATTGGAAGAGAAAAATTCCTCATCTTTTGTGTGAGATGCAAAAGTGTCCACCTTCAACTTTTTTCAACCCACGAGAACACTACCTCATAAATCTAGTTGAGGAGATTGAATTGTGTGAACCTATACCAACTAGATCAATGTGGATGGTTGAGAGGCACATCAAATTTTTGAATGGCTTGGTTCAGAAAAGAGCATGTCTTAAGGGTTCCATGGTGAATGGATATAAGGTATACCAAACCATGGTGTACATTAGTGAATATCTTTTAAAGTTTGCAAAAAAGATTCATGTAGATCACATTTGCGATCCCAACTCCATTAATTGATTTGAAGGGAGTACTTGATGGGGAAAGGTAGATTGAGGAAAGTGAGAGGTAATTATAAGATGTTATTGTAAATAATTAATGTTTATCCATCATCAAAATAAGTTTTTTTAAATTGGTCTATTTATTTTATACAATTGCTCATGAGTGGGATGTAGTTCATTTTATATTACAAACAAAATCTTGATTGGATGATGGTATGGATTGAATGATCTCAATAAAATTGGCACTCATTAACATGGGAGCGTGTTGCTTCATTGATTAAAAAACCTCATCATAATGGAGTTTCCAATGTTACACCAATGGTAATTGATCTAGAAAATGGTTTAAGAGGTAGAAAAGTACATATAAGTTAATTTATCATGATCCATATATTTAATATAAAATCACAGCTAGATTCATAATTTTGACATGTTTGAAAAATAACAAGTCAAAAACCACAAAGCTAAGTACTAAAATCCTTATAAATTTCACATACAAAAGTTTGACAACATGAAGAGAACTTGTGATTTTGGGATAATTGCAATGTTTGAGGTCACTAATATTTCATATAGAAATGGAATGTATCCTCAGTAATTTGAAAACACATACTATGGACTTTTGGATGTTATAATTGAGTGTGACTTTAATTCCTTCAAACTAGTTGTATTCATTTTCAAAAGGTACAAGCTATGATTGCATCAAAATGATCCTGATAGAGCTATTCTTGAAATCATAATTAATTTACAATAATTAATATGAGGCCATTCAGCTAGTTGGAAATGAGCCCTATGTTTTTCCACATGAACTGGATTTGTCATTTTTCATTAGAAGCAATCCAAGAGGAAGACCAATAAAGTATAATGTGATTGAAGAAGAAGATATCGAATAAGTGGAAGGAAAAGTAGATGATGATGATGGAAAATATGAAGAAGGAGATGATGATGATGGAGAGGATGTTCATGATGATGGTGATGGCATTGATGATGGTGGTGGTAGTGATGATGGTGATGATGACAATGATTATGGTGGTGGTGGTCATGGCGATGGTGATGATGTGACAATGACAATGACGATGATGATGGTCATAGTGACAATCATGATGATGAAAATAGTCATAGTGATGATCATGTTGATGGTGGTGGTAATGATGATGTTCATGATGATGGGATGGATAAAGAAGATAATCAATAACATGATCAAAAGAAATGTATTAGGTATGATCAATAAAATGTAAGAGGTGTTGATATATTCATTAAAATTTTCTTTAAGTTGTTATAAGTTATCATGATTAATGATAACATCATTGGTGACTTATGATACACATGTTGCAAATATGTGTTACGATGCTCAATTCTTGGTGTTTATTGCTTATAATATATTTTTTGTAGAGGTAATGAATTAAAAAATATATAATGAATATGATATTATATGCATATTTTTCATGTTATGTTCTATGTAAAATGTAGCATAAGTATCATGTAATTTATAACTAACTTAAGATAAATGGTTTACATATGTAGGAGACTATAACCCTTTAATGAGGACACTACACATTGACATCGACCGAGGGGCATAATTTTATTATATGCTACTTTCTCTTTACCTTCAACATTAACTTTAGGTCAACTTAATCAATATTAGCCTCATTTTATAGAAAAAATATTTTTCTCCTTCAACTATATCTCTCATTTGATGGGCTACAAGTACCATCAAACAAGTATCTATCAAATTTGTCTTCCTTGAGTGAGGGAAATGTGTGTAGAAGGTCTACAAAAGAGATATTGACTAGAGGTCAAAAGATTAGAAGAAAATTCAATAAAATCATGCAATTTTATTTTTCTCAAAGGGGGTCATGTTCTTATGATGATGAGACAAAAAGCAACATCAAGGTTCCCTTAAGGTACAAACATCTTCAAAAAGAATGGTTTCCCAAGGGATTACCTTCAATTAACACTAATTTCTATGTTAATGAGAGGATATATCGCATAGCTCCATCATCATTATATGGTTTGGGCCTATTTTCCATGGATGACATAAAGGTCAATTATAAGGAAGTTGTTAAATTGATCGAGTATGTCGGACCTTGTTACATTTACAATAATTTGATGTGGATAGCTCAATATAAGAATGTATGCATAAGGAATGCACTGTTAGCATATTATCTACAATGGAAAGAAAATGATCAAAGTAAAAGACTTCTTGTCTACATTGATGGAAGGCCGAAAAAATTAGGAAACATTGCAAGTTTTATAAATAGTACATTTCCTAGGTCAACTAATAAGTGACTCAGTTGCATTTTTGAGTCACATAAAGGAAATCTTATTTTTGTATGCATGATAAAATCAATAAGTACAAGGGAAGAGCTACTAATAGATTACAATTTGAATCTCATAGATACAAGGAAAGTTACTATCATGGGACTTGTAAGTATTATATATATAATATTTAAACTAATTACTTCCAATTAATAGCTCCAATATACAATATACCATTTTATTAATATTTTGTTTTGCTAAGTTGACTATTTCTTTCATTATGCCAATCTCTCTCTCTCTCTCTCTCTCTCTCTCTCTCTCTCTCTCTCTCTCTCTCTCTCTCTCTCTCTATATATATATATATATATATATATATATATATATATATATATATATATATATATATATATATATATATATATATATATAATTCATCACTATATATAATTCATTACAAGGTGACATGGATCCATCAAAAGATTGAGGAAAGAATGTTGTTTCTACCCCTTCTTCAATGAAGGTAAACCTTTTGTATAAAAAATGGTGTAATTATAATTTTACAAAATATCATATTACTATGTTATCTACCTTAAGGTTTTGGACTTCTTTCGATTGTTTCACTAATATTTTTGTCATAATTTGAAGTAGAAAAGAACCAATTACACAAGAGCAATTAGTTGCTGATATGGAAGCCTTGATATTATTCGATGATGACATCACATATATCAATGACCCTATAAGCATGTATAAAAATAGCATAAAACACAACAATCTATAAATTCTTGTGCTTGCAATGGATCCAAATCCAACCAAAGAGAAAGAGGTGACAATAAAAGAATTATGTTAGAGAGCACATGGTCTAGAAGTAGGGAACAATGAATCTTAAGCTAGTACAATAGTTCATTAAAGCTTTATATTTTATATTAACTTATGAATCATGAACCAAAATATGTATGTGTTCTTACAAAAAAATTTGACACCTCACCATGATGTTGGACCTGGAAAGGGCACAATTATAGTTCCTATAGATATGTTATTTCAATTTTCAACCATCAAAAGGGACATCATCAAACTCACCATATACCATTCTTCTCTATTGAAGTCAATTAATAGTCAAAACTACACCATTATTTTCTTCAAGATTATTATTGAGATTTTTATAAGAAAGATGCAGTATATTAATATTGGCATATTTTTTCAATTTATATTTTAAAAAGATGATAGATTGTATGAATGATTTTTTTCTAGGTCCTAATGGCATTCATATGCCTCCTTTGACAAGGTCAGACAACACTCCAAGATTGCTGACTGCTGGATTGGCAACAAGGAGCATGTAAAAATTGATGTATGAGCATCCTAGGAGTAAGAACAATCTTGCATCACCCATAAAAAAAATTTCCTTTCACTTGTTTTAGTAAGGGTTGTCTTAATACAGAGTTATTCTCTATGGAAGCTTGCTAATTACTAAGTTAGTCATACTAGCTTGGAATGTTCTCATTTTAGTGGTGAAGGTTTATTTTAGTTATATCAATTTGTTAGTGGATTTCCATGGCCAAATTATATGTATTTGTAAAGTTATTACAGATTTTTGGTGTGTAATTTTGGTATAAAAAATTTAGGCTCAGTTTTGAAGGCCTTAGAGGCCTAGGATGAGGCTTGAAAATTCAATGAATGTGCACTCTACACTAAACCGTGCATGTGGATCAGGAGCCAAGGTTTCCAAAAAGTTATTATAATAGTCAATTAGAGCAACAATTTGAGAGTTCTCGTATTCCAAAGTTGGCTTAACCAAAATTTCTAAAGTAAATAAACTAGGTATTAAATTTGAGTGTCTAGAACCTTCCTAAGTACCATAAAAATTGTGTTTTTAAGAAAGGTCTGAACATTGTCTAGGACAACACTAGGTGATAGTTTGTATCTTTGTCTTGCAAATTACTATAATGAAGCCACCCATGTGGGTTAGCATATTGTAACTCCAAATTCTATAATTCCACATTTGCGGGGATAATAAGAAGCCCATATTTTGTTCTTGCAAATTGCTATTGTTTCTTTATTTTTATTATGTGTTTATGGTATTAAGGGGAGAACCCTTTATCAAGTGGTATTAGAAATGAAGTTCCTGAGTGTATGGATAGGTTGACAATTGTGAGGTAGTTCACACTAGGACTGTGGTTTGGGTTGAGCATGTAGACAAATTGTCAATTGTGAGGAAGTTCATACTAGGACCATGGTTTGGATTGAGCATGTAGATAGATTATTGATTGCAAGGTAGTTTGCACTAAGGTTTCAGTAGAAGTGCAAAAATGCCTCCATGAAGAGAGTGTGGTGGAAGAGTTGATGAAGTTACACCATAGGATTTTAGAATCCTCTAGAAGAAAATGTAGGAATTGCAAGAAAAAATGTATAGAGGAATGAATCTTGTGGTAGGAGATGATGGAAGTAATGATTAAAGAGAAAAAGAAGAAAATGTAGACCAAGCCACAATAGAGGAAGTTCTTAACCTAGAGGAGGAAAAAAATTTAAAGGTCATTTCTAGCATTGGAAAAAGACCTAAGTTTGATGTTCCTATATTTTTGGGAAATTTCAACCTAGAGGAATTGATCGACTAGATCAATCAATTAGAAAAGTACTTCAAATATGAAGATATTGATGATCCAAATAGGGTGAAGTTTACAAAGGCAAAATTGAAAGGTCATGCAAAGATTTGGTGGTAAGAGATCTAGTTCGAATAAAATAAGAGAGAAAAGGACAAAATCACCAAATGTGATCAAACAGTAGCTAAAATGAAGTGATTATTCATTCATGTGGATTATGGGCTTGATCTATTGAAGAAAATGCAAGGATTGAAGCAAGAAGGAAAATATGTTCAAGAGTATATAGAAGAGTTCTACCAAGATCTCATTAGAACCAGCCATGCATAAGATGATAAGGAGAAAGTGGCCCTTTGTCTTAATGGGTTAAGGCCAATCATTCAAGAGGAGCTATGTCTTGTTCAAGTGACTAGTATTGAGGAGGAATACTAGTTTACCATAAGAGATGAGGAGAAGCTAAAAAAAAGTTTGATAACAAAAATAGTGGTAGGGGTCATGGTGGAAGATCTAGCAGATGATCTTATGGAGGCTAAAATGATGATAAAAAAAACAAGGATGTGGATGAAAGTAGCAGTCAGAACCAAAGGAGAAATAATTCAACTCATTTCCATTATCAAAACAATAGAGATTAGAGAGGAAGAGGCAAAGGAAAAGGATATGGAAGAGGAAGCTTTTGTGGGAAATGTTTTCACTATAGAGAAGAAGGGCATAAAGCATTTGAATTTTCCCAACACTAAAGAATGACTAATTGAAGAATAGAAGGCTAGGCTAGAGTTGTGTATGTTGATGAAGATGCTAAATAGTCACACTTTGAAGATTTTGAAAGAGGATAAGTCCTTGTTAATAGAATAGTCCTATTGAGTGGTGATAATGAACCTAATCAAAGAAGGAGCTTTGTTCACACAAGGTGTAGATGTGAAAATAAGTATTGTGATGTGATCATTAATGGTGAGAGTTTTTCCAACCTGGTGTCATAAATGGTGGTCACAAAGTTGAAGTTGAAGAGATAGAAATGCTAGTGTCCATACCATATTTCTTGGGTGCAAGATGACCTCAAGGTCATGGTTAGTGAGAAATGCTTAGTTAAGTTCAAGATTGGAATCTATCAGGATGAGGTTCTTTGCAATATCATACCGAAGGACATATGTCATATACTGCTAGGTAGGCCATGGTAGTTTGACATGAATGTTGTACATGATGGGTGAGAAAATACCTACACTCTGATTAAGGATGGGGTGAACCATAAGTTGAAACCATTGAAGGAGGAAGAAGTAAAGGTATGTAGTGCTACTATAATATGTTTTATTGATGGAAAGGAGTTTCTCCAAGGTATGAAGTGTGAGCATATGTGTTTGCTATAATTCTAAAAGATGGAAAAGATGAAGTAGAGGAGTTACCTAAACAAATTGTAGATATGTTAGGAGAGTTTTTTGATATTGTGTCAAATAATGTACCTAATGGATTACCCCTAATTAGGAAGATCAGTCACTAGATGGATTTGATACTAGGAGCTAGTTTTCCAAATAAGGAAATGTATTGAACGACACCATTAGAAAGTGAAGAGTTGAACAAATAGGTTCGTGAGTTGTTGTAGAAGGGGTTGATTTGAGAGTTTGAGTCCATGTGTTGTACCAATAGTATTAGCACCAAAGAAGAATGGAGAATGGAGGATGTGCATAGCTGTTTCTCTTGTTATAGATAAGATCACAATCAATATAGATTTCCATTGCCAAGGATGGATGATATTATGGACTATTTGAGTGGAGTTGAATATTTCTCAAAGATACATCTAAAGAGTGGATACCATCAGTTTTGCATAAGAGAAGGTGATGAGTGGAAGACTACCCTCAAGACAAGGGAAGGATTGTAAGAATGGTTAGTCATGCCTTTTGGGCCAACCAATGCAATGAGTACTTCCATGTAGCTCATGAATGAAGTACTAAAGGAGTTTCTAGGTTACACTAGTACAAAAACAAAATGTGACTAAAAAAACCACTAAATTTTGTATATATGTGACTAAAATTAGTCACATGAATAATAGTATTTAATATCCAATCATTTACAACACTACTAAATTTACTATTAAGAAATTTTAGTGATTTATTTGATCACTGATTATGCTCATTGATTTAGTGGTATATTTGCTAGTATATATAGTGGTAATAATAGTAGTATATTTAGTAATTGATTTATTAGTTGATTTGGTAGTATATTTAATCATGTGGCTACTCACATATTTAGAAGTATATTTAGTAGCATATCTAACTTAGTATATTTAATCAAACATTTAATAGCATATCTAATAGTATATTTGGTCATAATAGGGCATGATGGAATTGATCCACCATCCATCTCCTTGTAAAGAAGGTTCTATTCCATTGAGCTAGTACCCTTTAAAGAATGATCATATAATGTGTAACTTTCTACTTTGTCTTGGTTCTTATCTTTTGAGTTGATCCCAATCATTTCTTTAGTGATTTATACCTAGTTTCTATATACAATTAGTGTATCTTTATCTTGATGTTTTTCTTAGATAGAAGTATAATTTATTATTATACTTAAAAATAGTTAAATTTTCTTTATCTACATGATGTATATTTCTCCTTAAGTTCTACGTCATACAGTTAGAAAATTAGAAAATATGAGATCATAAGTATTACTTTTTGTAATTCCATTACAATGCTAAAAGAAATTGAGGCTTTAACACATGGTGAGAAATTTACAGAACTGGGAAAATAGTTGGGTTCTTTTCCAGTTCACCTATCAACAAGAAAAATGTTTTTATTTGCAATATTGATGAACTGCCTTGATTCTGCTTTGACATTAGCTTGTGTAGTAGGCTACATGAAGTATTTTTTTTAACCTATGTCATAAAATAATAATAAAAGACTTGGTAGAAAATATTGGTTTAGAATCAATGTATGAGGGATATAGTGACCATTTGGTAGCAATTGTGGCATTTGATCGCTAAAAACAAGCAAAGAATAAGGAACAACAAGCCGAGTTATGAAAAATTATTATGTTTCTCATTCATTAATTTTTATATTATATTATATGCACAATAATTTATAGAGAGAGCTCTGTAAAAAGAGATTTTTTATTGATAGTTTTGGACAAGTTTTGATATAGAAACAAAGAAAACCTCTAATTTTTTATTGAAATTTTACCACTATCTGGTTGCCAGGTGTGTGTACAACCTAGTTTAAGTGTGAAACCTATATGGTTGGAAATAAATTTGAAGTAGCTTCCTAGAAAATCTAGTTGGAGGCTCTAACTGATCCATATGTCGGAAAAAAGTGAAATTTACAAAGTAGTGGTTGGAATTTTGAGTGTTGTTTTTCACATTTTTTGCACTTTTCATCCTTGGTACTAATATATATAGTTTGGTAAAGGTATAAAACCACCATGGAAATTTAGAGGGTTGAGATAGCTTTCAAATGAATTATGTTTTAAGTCTTGAGATTCTTGTATGCATGAGAAAACTAAATTGATAGTTTTGGACAAGCTTTGACATAAAAACAAAGAAAAGCATTGACTTTTTATTGAATGTTTTTCGCTGTCTAGTTCCCATATGTATGTGCAACCTTAATAAGGTACAAAACCAATATTGTTGGACAAATATTTTAATTATATTTGTAATGAATCTGGTTGGAGGTTCTAACTCATCCTTATGTGGGAGAAAAATGAATTTTAGTGAGTAGTGGTTGGAATTTTCAATGTTGTTTATTACATTTTTTCGCTCTTCCCAAGCCTTGGAATGGATGTATATAGTTTGGTAAAGGTATGAAACTTCTATGGATATTGAGAGGGCTTAGCTATCTTTCAAATGAATCAAGTTTGAAGTCTTGAGATGCATGTATGTGTGAGAAAAAGAAATTGATAGTTTTGAATAGGTTTTGAAATAGAAACAAGGAAAAAAACTAATTTTTTATTGAAAATTTTCCACTATCTAGTTCCCATGTGTGTGTGCAGTTTGGTTAAGGTCTTAAAAATATAAGGTTAGAAATATATTTGAATTATCTTGCCAAAAACTCTGGTGGGGGGTTCTAACTCATCTATATGTGGGAGAAAAGTGAATTTTATTGAGTAGTGGTCGGAATTTTGAGTGTTGTTTTTCACATTTTTTTTCTCTTCCCAACCTTGGTACAGATGTATATAGTTTGGTAAATGTCTAAAACCACCAGATATTTAGAGTGTTGAGGTATATTTCAAATGAATAAATTTTCAAGTCTCCAAATTCTTGTATGTGTGAGAAAAAGAAATTGATAGTTTTGGACAAGTTTTGATATAGAAATAAAGAAAATTTCTAATTTTTTATTGAAAGATTGTCACTTTCTGGTTCCAATGTGTATGTGTATAGCCTAGTTAAGTTCTAAATCCTATATGGTTGGAAATATATTTGAATTATCTTTCCAAAAAATCTTGTTGGATGTTGTAACTCATTTTCATGTGGGAGAAAAGTGAATTTTATTAAATAGTGACTAGAACTCTAAGTGTTGTTTTCCACATTTTCTGGCTCTTCCTAGTCTAGGTATGGATCTATATAGTTTGGAAAGGTACAAAATCACTATGGAAATTTAGAGCATTGAGCTATCTTTCAAATGAATTAGGTTTGGAATCTTTTGATGCCCATATGTGTGAGAAAAATAAATTAATAGTTTTAGACAAGTTTTGATATAGAAACAAAGAAAAACTCTAATTTTTAATGGAAATTTTTCCATTGTCTAGTTCCCATGTGTGTGTGCAACATAATTAAGGTCTTGTTGCTTGACTTTAAGTCACCCATTTTTTTGGCAATATTGGAGTCATATAGTCCTCAAGTCAGTTTTGTGTCTAGGTCTAAGTCCTTCATAGGTAGGCCATCCTTGTCGGGTTTCCCTCTTTCTTGCCTTCTCATTCATAAGTTGGGTGGGTTGGTTCAAGTATTGTCATTTTGGGTAGGTGATAGCTCCTAGCCCGACAAGGATATCATGTTCTCATTGACGATCTTCTTCAATAAAGGATGATTATGAAGCTATGATCTCTAGGCCTATATGGGGGATTTGATGGGAATTTCTCATATGATTAATACAATATTATGCTAATCATTTATAAAGAATACAATGGACCTAGATGGATTGTAGATTGGACTATAGTTTTGAGTCCTTGTACTACTACTAGTATATGTGGTATCCAACTGGATCATATCAAATTGATTCCAACAGACCATCTTTACGATGCTTGCCTTTAGGAACCATGCCAAATTGTAGAAATGATAATGTATCTGTAGCATTTAAGATGGTGACTCTTTCAAAGAAAAATTACTATGATGGAAGTTCAATAATAGCCAATTACAACAATATTTCATGGGTAGTTGATAACTATTGCATATAAAGGATGGTTAACACCTTTTATTCTATTATCTCAAATAATGTTTTAGTTACTACAAATAGTGATTATTGGATGGCATGGGCAAACCCAACAACATTTGGCAACAGATAAAAAGTACCACGGTTACAAAATTATGCAACAAGCATGATACAATAACTATAAATGGATAGCTATTGGGCCTAACCATACATGTTCACAATGGAGACAAGCTTCTCGTTGAAGTTCACAATGAAACACTATACAATGCTACTATTCACTAGCATGGAGTGCGCCAATTAAACACAACTTGGTTTGATGGACCAGAGTACATAACAAAGTGTCCCATTCAACCAGGAGGAAATATGACATACAAATTTAAAATTGTTGACCAAGAAGGAACTCTGTGGTGGCACACTCACACATCTTGGTTAAGAGCCACTGTTTATGGAGAAATTGTCATCTACCCTAAAAAGGGCACTTTATATCTGTATCCTAACCCCACTAGCCAAGTTACCATTATCTTAGGAGAATGGTGGAACATCAATCCTATTGATGTCGTCAGTGAAGAAATTCATACTAGTGCTGGACCAAATGTATCAGATGCTTTTACAATTAATGGCCAACTTGGTGATCTATATCCATGCTCCAGTTTAGAAACCTTTATCTTTGAAGTTAAGGCCGGAAAAACATATCTTGTAAGGATCATCAATGCTGCCCTAAACAATGAGCTATTTTTCCAAATCACAAGGCATAAATTCACCATGGTGAATGTGGATGCTGCATACACAAAGTAGTATAATACAGATTTTATGATGATCGCACCAGGCTAGTATATACTACAACTTGTCACAACCGGCTATTACCAAGATTCTTTTTAAATCAGGCATGCAAACTATTATACAAAATGCTCCATGTAAAGGGATAATCTCAATAACAAGATGAAGTAAATAGTTCTATGTGGAGTCTATGCCTTGTTTTATAATCATGTTTACCCACGACCACCAAAGGTATAAAGAAAGATGTAAGCAGTTGTGGACATCATGAACCTACAGATGTGAAAGACTCCATGCTCATGTTTGTACTTTGAGAGAGACACCTGAAACCAATAAAGACATGAATGAATCAAAGAACTTCACAAAATCTTATTTGGAGGGAAGGATGATTCATTTAGACCGAATGTTGATAGCCTCCATCGAGTGGTTATTTCGCATGGGAGTTTCAAATTGGCACATATGGGGATGCAAGGACTGTGTTCTCGATACTACCAAGGCATAATAGTAGAGCATACGTGAAGAAACTAAGTTTGATAAAAAGACAAATATGACATATGGATGATTATCAAATTTGTGAGATAAGATTGTCGACACCATCAAATGGTGGAAAATCTGTCAAATTACAGGGTTCACAAAATGTTTCAATTACTCCTGCAAAACTTTCCAAATGATATACTGCTACAAAAGACTCTCAAAGACCTTTGACCATGGAGAAGAAAGGAGTTCCAAAACAAGAAATTCATAATTAGAGCACTTCAAGTAACTCTACTCTAGTAAAAACCCCTACAAGTAGTGAGGAGAAAGGCAGACAGAATCAAGGTGACAAGATCAACTGTTTATATGAGTTTTCATATGAAAGATCCAGTCTGAGTGGCTCCAAGGATCGACATGCCATCAAGAATATCATCACTAATGATCCTGATAGGCACATTAACTCAGGACCAATGGAAATAGCGGGGCCTTCGAATGAGAAACAATAAAAAAGATGCAACAAAAAGTTTTCCAAAATCTGGTGTAAAGAAGGACAATTTGTCATCTTCCAAGCAACCAAATCTCAATGAGGAAGAAGTTTCTTCCCATAGAAAAAGTATTGTAAGTGATACATCGGGAAACATGGTGAAAAACTTGAGTACTCTTCATGAGCATGAGCATGAGCATGATGATTTAGATAAAGTTATGAACATGAAAGATTCTAGTGATCCTTTCCTTGAATTATTCTCTAGACCCATTCATGCCCATGGACAGAAAAATATTGCACATTCAGTAGATCCAAAACTTGAGAAAAAGGAAAGTTCAAAACATAAGAAATCATTTCATGCAAAGATATTTAGCCCAAGTAGCTGGAGAAAGAAAAGAACTAATGGTGTGGAACAAAGGGGACATCCCACAAATAAGTATAGCTGGAATGCAGGCCAGAAGGTACAATCTTGCCCCCTATCTCCTTAACAAGTTTCTAGATTGTCCCAAACTTCATCCTCATCCAGCCAATGCACTAGCCAAGACAGAAAGTCCACAACAACACCAACACAACCTTTTAGGTTAGGAACCTTGGAAAGATGCGCTCTCAAAGAATATAGAAATCTACAAAGATTTTCTTCATGTGGCAGGAATTATGAGTTACATTTTCTTATTCCTTGGGGAAGTATCAAAGTAAAAGGGAGAGGATTTTGATTGATACATAGAAAGAATAATTTCAAGATTCAGTTATAGAAACTGGAAAAGATCACCAAGAACATGCCTATATTAAAAGAAAAAGGGGAAAGTTAAAGGGAGGAGTTTTCTCCCAAGAATCAATTACAAACTGAATGGTTATGGAACCAAAGAGGTAGAGGAATTGGAAGGTCATGAGAAGGGAATTTTTAAATAGGAATTTCATTGAAGTAATCATGGTCTTCCTTTTTTTTGTTTTTTACAGACAGTTAGAGAGCTAGAGTGGAGGAGAGAGCACATTTAATTTTGTAATTTCATTCATGTATTGAGATTAATGTTCAATTTTTGTAATAAGTTTGGCTATAGTCTACAAGAAAATATGATCAGAGTATTATATCTCTGTGTTTAAAATAAGGAAAGGTTGTTTTATGAATCAGAGTATTTGGGCAATACTTTTCTGATTACTTTCAATCAGAGTATTGTTATGATTAGTTTTGAGCATTTTCTTGTAGTCTTAGTCAAATGGTGATTGGGAGATAGATCCGAGTAATGTCAACTAATCCTATTGAAAAGGTTTGAATGTTCAATCTTCATTTTTCATCTCATGTCATTACATTTGCATAACAAATAGCATTCCTGCATCATCAAGGTTGGGAAGTCATAGGATATGTGAGTTCCTGAAATTGGATAAGATTAGAATCTAAATCTACCTGAGTTAGTTCTAGATATGATTAGCTTGGTTTTGCCTCTGCTATTCTCTGGTTAAGAAAATACCCCGTAGTAAGAATTAGAGATAAAACATAATTCATTGAATATTTTTCACATAGGGAGCTGTACCTTAATTTAGAGGGAAACTAGTTATTCTTAAAAATAGTTTCCCAACTATTGTGTAAAGTTGTTCTTTATTACAAATTGGGAAAATTGAAAAGAGAATCAGAAGAAGAACAATATGTTTACCAATAGATTTTTGGCGACTTTGTTGGGGAGTTGGACAAGAAGATCAGTGCTAAAGATGGTTTTTTCATTTTATTATTGTTATCTCTGCTTGAGATTGGCGACTCTGTGTCTTTAAAAGAACCTATTTTATATCAAAGTTTGAAAGATTTGAAAGTTCTTATCATTCAGGTTCCCAGCTCATGTTTTTGGTGACTAAGAGGAAGAATACTTTGGTTTTTCAAGCTACAATATTCATTTTCTTTGCTACTCAAAGATTATCGACTCCGTTGTAAAAAAAAGATCATGCCTATTAGAACAATTTTTTGAAGAACTTACTGGAAAATTGGTTGCTCATGATCGAGGTAACATCATTATCTTTCCATAAATTTGATTCAGATTTCTGTTACTCTTTTGTACAACTAATCTCAAGAAATGTATCTAGGTCAGATTCCTCCTTCTATTGAAGAGATTATGAATGATGATGATCGTATGCTTCAAAAACTCTGGAGTAAATTTAAAGATAGTTTCAGCTATGCCACAAGAAACAAGTTGATTATAGCTCAAGACCATTGGTCTAGAGAATTATTTAAGCTGATTGAAAATAGATTCTATGTTCTCCAGGAGTTTAGACAAAAAAGCACTGATGCAAGTTCTAAAAAGGATGCTTTGTCTTCTCCCATCTTCTCTTCTTTGAGAGAACCTGAATTTTCTTCATCCTCTATATTACCATGGATGAGCCATCAGCATGAAGAAGGTAATCAACATGAAAAGCAGTTCCAGCTTGAACCACCACAAAAGGAAGAAAAGTTTGTTATTATCCCTTGCTTCTCAATAGTATTCCTATGGAGTCATTAGTTACACCTTTAGATTCATCATTTAATGTTGGAAATGAGACGTGTTCTCCTAATACTAAGCCTAATGCAGTAAGTATGAATCTAGAACCACTCTCAAAACTGCAAACAAAAGAATCAATTTTGGTCCAACATGCTAAAATCATTGAAGTCACAAAAAGCATTCCTAAGGTGGATAGAATCAATGAGCAGAATGAAGAGATCATATCAACCAATGGTTTGAGTTCTAAACAAGAAGCCTAGTTTCCTAGAAGCACAACTTTCAGCAAATGAAGACAACCTTCTCAATGATGAAGAATTGGTAAGAACAGTTGACAAAGAATTTTCTTTCATGCCTACATTTACCTTTGATTTTTAAAGTTTCAAATTTGAAGAAAATAAACTCAAACCTTTGCATGAAGTCTTTGATGAGAATAATTAGATAGTTAATGCAAAACAGGAAGATTTGAATCCCATTGAAATTTTTTGTGAAACTGATTTTCAAGTTGCAAAGGTTTGTGATGATACCATATTAGAATCTATGTGTCTTGAAGAAAAAGTGGAAAAATGTTTTGTCAAATCTGAAAATATGATTGAAGAAATGATCAGCAAAATTCAAAGAAAAATAGATAAGTATTATGCTTCCAGTTGTTATCTTCCTGAAACTAATGTGCTAGTTGCGTTATGTTTTAGTAGTTATCCTACTAAATTTGAGAATGTAGATGTTGAAGAAGAAAAGATTTCAATGACTGGTGAAGTGTTGAAATGTCATATAGAAGATAGAGAAGTAGATTGGGACTTTCACAATCTTGAAATGAAGAATGATCAATTCATGGTGTCAGCTACATGTGGATCTTCTATAGTCAATTCAAATTCAGAGGAATATTTTTTAGAATTAACAAATTCTAGATATAAAGATGATGTTTTAGTTCTGATAGAGTCTACGGTAGTATGTCCACAACCTGATGATTGTCTTTATCCTTTACAAAAGAAGTTAGAATGTGTGGATAATAGGGATGTATTTTTTAGCTCTGGTTTAGAATCGAAATTTATTTTTGATAGTGCTTGCAAATGGTATGATGATATTTCTCTCCTAAAAGATTTGCAATGTTCTAATTTTTTTAATTCTGATTTGAAAGTTGATATCTCTACTAAGGATGATAACAGAGCAAATGAAGATGATAATGAAATGAATTATATTCCAGTAATGCATCTAGAATATGTTGAATATTTTCTTCCATCACAGAAGTTTGAGTATGCAAGGAAAGATGTACATGAAAGCATAGACAAATCAGAGGTCTATAATGAGGCATGGCTGTTTGGAAAGATCTTGTGGGTCATCATGTTGCAAAAGGCTTTGGGGCTTAAGTTCAACAGTGAAGGAGTAGCTAAAGATTACCTATGTTGTTTCAAATTGATGAAGCATCTTCGTCTATTTAGAAGAAGTTCATACTTTTCTCTTCCCATGAATGGCCACATATGAATCTTTCTTTATTGTTGGTCCTACTGGTGAGGTTTCCTCACCTTTTGTAAATAAGTTTTCTTTCCAATTTTGGTGTGTCTAGTGTAGTTTTTCCTTTCTTAGTTAGATGGTTGTTTTCTCTCTCCTTGTTTTAGTCTTCTTTGCTCCCCTCCACCCTCCCTATATGCACTTTCTCATTGATTTTGGTCTAGATTCCCTAACCCAATGCTTAAGGCACTTGTTTAACCAGAGATGTTGGATTCTCTATGCAATTTGCAGTGCATATTCCCCAGTCAGAGTTAGTTGTTGCCTAACTTGAAGTCACCCATTTTTTTGGCAATATTGGAGTCATATAGTCCTCAAGTCAGTTTTGTGTCTAGGTCTAAGTCCTTCATAGGCAGGCCATCCTTGTCAGGTTTCCCTCTTTCTTGCCTTCTCATTCATAAGTTGCGTGGGTTGGTTCAAGTGTTGTCATTTTGGGTAGGTGATAGCTCCTATCCCAACAAGGATATCATGTTCTCATTGATGATCTTCTCCAATAAAGGATGATTGTGAAGCTATGATCTCTAGGCCTATATGGGGGATCTAATGGGAATTTCTCATATGATTAATACAATATTATGCTAATACTTTATAAAGAATACAATGGCCCTAGATGGATTGTAGATTGGACCACAGTTTTGAGTCCCTACACTACTATTGGTATATGTGGTATCCAACTGGATCATAACAAATTGATTCCAACAGACCATCTTTACGATGCTTGCCTTTAGGAACCATGCCAAATTGTAGAAATGATAATGTATCTAGAGCATTTAAGATGGTGACTCTTTCGAAGAAAAATTACTATGATGGAAGTTCAATAATAGCCAATTACAACAATATTTCATTGGTAGTTGATAACTACTGCATATAAAGGATGGTTAACACCTTTTATTCTATTATCTCAAATAATGTTTTAGTTACTTCAAATAGTGATTATTGGATGGCATGGGCAAACCCAACAACATTTGGTGATAGATAAAAAGTACCATGGTTACAAAATTGTGCAACAAGCATGATAGAATAACTATAAATGGAGAACTACTGGGCCTAACCATACATTTTCACAATGGAGATAAGCTTCTCATTGAAGTTCACAATGAAGCACTATATAATGCTACTATTCACTGGCATGGAGTGCACCAATTAAACACAACTTGGTTCAATGGACCAGAGTACATAACACAGTGTCCCATTCAACCAGGAGGAAATATGAGATACAAATTTAAAATTTTTGATCAGGAAGGAACTCTGTGGTGGCATGCTCATGCATCTTGGTTAAGAGCCACTATTTATGGAGCAATTGTCATCTACCCTAAAAAGGGAACTTTATATCTGTATCTTGCCCCCACTAGCCAAGTTACCATTATCTTAGGAGAATGGTGGAACATCAATCCTATTGATGTCATCAATGAAGCAATTTGTACTAGTGGTGGACCAAATGTATCAAATGCTTTTACAATTAATGGCCAACCTGGTGATCTATATCCATGCTCTAGTTCAAAAACCTTTATCTTTGAAGTTAAGGCTGGAAAAACATATCTTGTAAGGGTCATCAATGCTACCCTAAACAATGAACTATTTTTCCAAATCGTAGGCCATAACTTCACTATGGTGAATGT
Source organism: Cupressus sempervirens (assembly GCA_028749045.1). Classification (NCBI taxonomy): domain Eukaryota; kingdom Viridiplantae; phylum Streptophyta; class Pinopsida; order Cupressales; family Cupressaceae; genus Cupressus; species Cupressus sempervirens. The sequence continues at coordinate 658,646,147 of CM053786.1, forward strand.
GGATGCTACATACACAAAGCCGTATAATACAGATGTTATGATGGTTGCACCAGGCTAGTATATGTTGTAGCTTGTCAGAGTCAGCTATCCCCAAGATTCTTTTTAAATCAGGCACACAAACTATTGTACAGAGTGCTCGATATAAAGGGATAATCTCAATAACATGATGAAGTAAATAGTTCTATGTGGATTCTATGCCTTGTTTTATAATCATGTTTACCCATGGCCACTGAAGGTATAAAGAAATATGTAAGAAGTTGTGGACATCATGAACTTGTAGATGTTAAAGACTCCATGCTCATGTTTGCACTTTGAGAGAGATACCTGCAACTAGTAAAGACATGAATGAATCAAAGAACTTCACCAAATCTTATTTGGAGGTAAGGATGATTCATTTAGACCAAATGCTGATAGCCTCCATCGAGTGGTTATTTTGCATGGGAGTTTCAAAGTGGGGCATAGGGGGATGCAAGGACTATCTTCCCGACACTAACAAGGCATAACAGTAGAGAATATGTGAAGAACCTGAGCTTGATAAAAAGACAAATAGGGCATATGGATGATTATCAAATTTGTGAGATAAGATTGTCGACACCATCAAATGGTGGAAAATCTGTCAAATTACAGGGTTCACAAAATGTTTCAATTACTCCTACAAAACTTTCCAAACAATATACTGCTATGAAAGACTCTCAAAGTCCTTTGGCCATGGAGAAGAAAGGAGTTCCAAAACAAGCGAGTCATAATTAGAGCACTTCAGGTAACTCTACTCCAGTAACAACCTCTACAGGTAGTGAGGAGAAAGGCAGACAGAATCAAGGTGACAAGATCAACTATTTATATGAGTTTTCATATGAAGGATCCAATCTGAGTGGCTCCAAGGATCGACACACCATCAAGAATAGCATCACTGATGATCTTGATAAGCACAGTAACTTAGGACCAATGGAAATAGGGGGGCCTTCGAAAGAGAAACAATAAAAAAGATGCAGCAAAAAGTTTTCCAAAATCTGGTGTAAAGATGGACAATTTGTCATCATCCAAGCAACCAAATCTCAAATGAGGAAGAAGTTTCTTCCCATAGAAAGAGTATTGTAAGTGATACATCAGGAAACATGGTGACAAACTTGAGTACTCTTCATGAGCATGAGCGTGAACATGATGATTTAGAGAAAGTTATGAACATGAAAGATTCTAGTAATCTTTTCCTTGAATTATTCTCTAGACCCATTCATTCCCATGGATAGAAAAATATTGCACATTCAATAGATCCAAAACTTGAGAAAAAGGAAAGTTCAAAACATAAGAAATCATTTCATGCAAAGATATTCAGCCCAAGTAGCTAGAGAAAGAAAAGAACTGATGGTGTGTAACAAAGGGGACATCCCACAAATAAGTATAGCTAGAATGTAGGTCAGAAGGTACAATCTTAACCCTCGTCTCCTTAAAAAGTTTCTAGATTGTCCTAGACTTCATCTTCATCCAGCCAATGCACTAGCCAAGGTAGAAAGTCCACAACAACATCAACACAAACTTTTAGGTTAGGAACCTCGGAAAGATGCACTCTCAAAGAATACACAAAACTGCAAAGATTTTCTTCATGTGGTAGGAATTATGAGTTACATTCACTTAGTCGTTGGGGAAGTATCAAAGTAAAGGGGAGAGGATTTTTGTTGATACATAGAAAGAATAATTTTAAGATTCAGTTATAGAAACTAGAAAATATCACAAAGAACATGCCTATATTAAAAGAAAAGGGGGAAAGTTAAAAGGAGGAGTTTTTTTCCCAAGAATCAATTACAAACTAAACGGTTATGGAACCGAAGAGGCAGAGGAACTAGAAGGTCATGAGAAGGGAATTGTTAAATAGGAATATCATTGAAGTAATTGTAATACCTCAAAATTGGCTCATTTCCATTATACCAATTCTGGTCTATTTTTGATAATTTCAAAGTCCTATTCTAATAAGAAATTCTCATTCTGCTATTCGCTACTTGACTTAATTGTCAGATGTAGAAAACCTACATCTGCATTCATCATGCTTATTATTTAATTCCTATAGTATTTACTCATATTAGTCACATTAAACCTATTGAGTAATATTTAATTTAATTATTAAGTATTTATACTTTAATTAAATTAAATTATATCATAATGGCTAATGTACTATGGAATTAAATTTATTTAATTTAATAAATACGCCTATCTTAATTAAACAAAGTTATTTAATTAAATGGGAAGCCATTCCTAATTAATTAAATGAAGTTATTTAATTAAACAAAAGTGTCTCTAATCAATTAAAGATTATTTAATTAAATAGAAAAAGTAATTATGAGAGCATATCTCATTTTATTAAATTAAATATCTCAACAAAATCTCTCTTCAGTTCAAAAAGGGAAATTTATAGTTCACTATTGATCAAAATTAAGTTAAATCATTTAACTCCTTTTTCTACTCAAATTAAAACAATTAACTACTTATTTTACTCAAATTAAATCTGTTAACTCCCTTTAATTTGGGAATCTCCCTTTATGACTGAACCTCATCTTCAATCTCAACCATTGATCTAGATTGATCTCAACCATTGATGGATTCCAGGAAAGTCTATTTAAGAGACCCTCATCTCTTCATTTTAGAGGATGAATTTTGGAGAATTTACATCGAATTGCTACTGGAATTCATACTCATGTTCGCTCGCATTTCTTGCATACATTCTCATTCTTAGTTTAATCTCATTTTAATTTAATTATGCATATGCTTAATCTAGTTTTATTTATTTGTTCTTAGATTACATTGCATCTTTCATTTTAGATTAATCTGCATACTCGTTCTTAGCTTAATTTCATTGTCAAAGCCTTCATTCTTAGAGGGTGTGGTTGCCTGCACCTTGATTCTAAGGATATTAACAGGAAAAATCCCTTTAGATAGAAGGCAACAGGTCACTTTGCAAGTCAATTTTTGGATGAAAAATCCAATTTTCATTCCGAGATGAATCCACATGCAATGATTGTGTTGAAGTGTGTGTGTTAGCATAGGCCGCATTTTCACATATACATTTCTGGCACCCAGCGTGGGGTACAAAAAACAATTTTTCGGGCCTCTATCTGTATTTTTTTAATCATTTTTTTGTTCTCTATCCATACTATTCCACACAGATTCGGGAATCTTCGCACGAAACTATTCATTTTTGCATGAGGATCTAGAATCTTTGCGTGAAGATTCTTTCCACATCGCGCGAGAAAGTCCTTTGGCGCACGAAACTTCACACGAGACCTATTTCTTCACGCGAGCCGAATTTAATTTTGCACGACCTGAATTTGATTTCATGTGGGCCATAGAACTTCTTCACGCAAACTATCAGGAATTTTGCACGAAACTCTGCTAATAGAGGCAAATTTTTTGCATTGATTTACGTGTTTTCTAATTTTTCTACTAACTGTTCGCAGTTTCTAGTGTTTCTGTGTTTTCTAATTTTTTTGAACAACATAGCAGCGGTTTGTGGGACAATGGGAAAAGCGTGCTAAAGTTGCCAGAAATAGGTAAAAATCTACTAAGCGCATTGTGAGGATCATGAGGTAATCTTCCTCAGTTGATAACACTTCATTTGGATCTAAAACAAACATCTTTTGTGTTGAGCTTGTGTTTTTCCTTTTGTATTTTCATTTTACAACACATGCATTCATTGATACTAGGGTTTGATCTCTGTTAGTATTCATTTAGCAGGCTTAGTCTTTAGTGATAGATCTAATTAGCTATCTTGGGTTATTGGACTCGCTAATCCATCGGCCCCTCGTTCCACCCTGTGGTTGCAAGCTCAGCACCACGTTAAATAGGGGAGGGGTCTACAGGACATAAGCATTAAAGGCTCCACAAGGAAACCCTTTTGTGCTTTCTAGAACTCACTAATTTCTAAGTTGTGGACTCATTTTGGCTTGTGTGAGGGGTTAAATGTTCCACATCTTTGGACTCACCTCACATTAGTTAAAGCGTTAAGTGTACCACCTTATGCTTTTTGATTGCTTTTAGATAGATTTGTTTTTAGGAATTAACATCTGTACACACATAGTAATTAAGCCCCTATGAACACTATTTGTGGATCTTGAGGGAGTGGGTTCCTAGTGAAACTCCTCTCTAAGATAGATTCCTTATGGGTGGGGAGGATACTTTGAGCATCTCGTAGATAGATGAATCTTCTACTTGTTGAATAAGGCATCCTTTCTCTAGAGAGGTTGATAGATCATAGGAAGATGATATCATAGATCTTTAAGAGATAATCTTAGTTTAGCATGTCCGATTAATCTGTCTATTTTGATTGGGCTAAAGGTGAAAAGGTGTCAAAACCTTGAATTTGGAAGCTAAGTCCCTTTGTGGTATACTATTGTGAGTCAGTCACCTTTAGAGAGGGTTAACCATAGCAGACAATCCCTCTACAGGGAAAACTGCATTGACGGAATCTCAAGCGGTAATAGCCATTTTCACCATGGTAGTGACAATCACTATATAAATGTCCTTGTGGAAGAAATCTTCGTGGGTGTGGTTCATTTTGGGTTGTCAGATCTCCCTAGCAACTCTTGAAGATTAAGTTCTCAGATTGTGTCAAAACCTCAGTGTATCAAGATTGGAGGTCACCCTTGTGAGTCATAAAAGTTGTAGAGTCAAACCATTACTAAATACCTTAGAGAAGCCAACTTTTATTTTCTAGGAATGTGTGCAATAATTGCAAAACTCTTTGAAAACATACACAAATAGCTCTCTTAGGGATTAGCGCAAACAAAGTCACTTGATTGTTCATGTGCAAGGTTGCTTTTTCCCTTGCTCATTTTTTTAGACATGCTTGAAATCACTTGCTTGCTGTTCCACGTGCTTGTTTATCTGCCTGGTCATTGGAATGATCAAAAATTTTGTCAAAATCAGTCGCTGTTGTGAAATTGTTCTGTCCTTTCGTGTGAAATCATTTTGGTCTCACACAAAATCATTTGGCTCTCACGCGAAGCCATTTTGTCCTCGTGCAAAATTAAAGTTCTGTTGCACATCTTCGCGTGATCTAGAAACATTCTCGTGTGAAATTAAAACTGTTATTGACCTTCGTGTGAGATAGAAACATCTTCGCGCGGCCTGTAAAACTTCTTCGCATGACCCATAAAGGTTTTTCGCATGAGACTTTGTATCAACATTTAAAATCTGGGTCTGTTCTAGCTATCTACAGCCTACACACTATCCTTTTCTTCATCCATTTATTGCTCTTTGTTTGCAAACAATCCTGACATAGAGACACTTTGCTTAACTAAAAACTTGTGTCTTATACCTTGACTACTCTCGTCTCATACATAATCTTGGTCCTCGTCTTAATGCTTGTCATACTTTGTGCCGCAGTGGTCATAATCTCTGGCTGTTCTAGCCTTTAAATCAGACCATTTGTGCCTTAGTGAACATCATTCTTGATACTATCTTGTCCTTTTTGAGACTCAATTTTAGTATAGTCCTTGTCCAGATTCTAGCTCCTTGTCCTTGCCTATGACTGTCACGACCAGAAGCGGCAACGTGTTTTATGCTGATAACATTAAACATGGTCATGCTAGAGGTCGTAATCATGGCAGAGGTAGCTTACCTTTCACTACGCAATCTATATCCAGTTTGGCTAGTGAGGCGTCTTCACGGTCTTCCTCACCTGCAAGGTAATCTCAAGTTCAACTAACATTTTCCAATTTGCAACAAATTAGGAATCCTTTTTACCAAAAGGATACTGAGATAGGTAGGAGTCCTACATTCTCAAACACAATGTATGATCCTTTCTCCACGGACCCTTTTGAAACACAACATACAAAAATTGAACAAGTTCCTATAATGACTAATCGTGAACCTAAACGGGGTAGTCATAGCCGATATCAAGAACAACCTAGGGATGACAAGGAGAAAGAGAAAGAAAATGACATTCATGAAGAAAAAGAAGAGGTGGAAATCCTTCCTGAACACATAGCAAGATGTCAAAGAGATAAAAACTTTCAAAAGGTCATGGGAATCCTACTCAATGAAGAGAAAGAAAAGTACTTTCTCAAACTCGCCCAAGATGGAGCTAAACTGCCCACACATTTCAATGTGGAGACCATTATCAAACGTGAAGAAGAAACTAATACCACTAAACTCCAAAAAAAACTAAAAATTATGCAAGACCAATTGGCTCAGATGATGCATGAGAAAGAGAAACCCAAAAAGACATACACATTGGATGCTCTTTGTTCATTTCCATTTGACAAAAGTATAAACATGCTACCTTTCCCAAGAGGCGTAGAACTACCCAAATATGATAAGTACTTTGGTACTACTAATCCCCAAGATCACTTGTGAGAATTTGGTGCTTTTTCTATGGAGTTTATACACAATCAAACGTACCTCATGCATTTATTCCCTAGAAGCCTAGGTGGTCAAGCTTTGGAGTGGTTCTCACATTTACCTCTCGGTATCAAGACGTTTGACAAAATTGCTAATTCATTTGTTTAGCAATATTCTCATAACATTCAACATCTTGTAAACATCCAAGATCTATGCAACCTTAAACAGAAGGTTGGTGAGCCTTTTCTCACTTTCCTCCAACGGTGGAGACAACTTTATACTAAGTACTCCCGTAAAATCCCAGAAATGGAGAAGCTCGACATTTTCACTGATAACCTCTTACCTGATTTTGAGTATAGAGTCCGACTACAAGGTCCACGTACCTTTGAAGACATGATTACATAGGCTATCTTTATCGAAGAATTTATGGTCAAGAAAGGTGAGTTCACTCTTTAGATAGACACAAAACAAGGTTCCACTTCCAACAGGGATAAAACCAAACATGTCAACAAGAACCAAGAAATTGTACATGATGGGGTTGTTGATAATGTCACACCAAAAGCTACTAAAGCAGCATTTAATCTCACAGACTACTTTAAAGCAGCCAAAAAGTGCTGAGAAGCCCCCTCCTGACAATAAGGCATCTGGGAACAAACCGAGAAACTCGTGAGCAACATGACCCAAGCCAGAGTATACGCCTTTAGAAGAACCTTTGGATGTGGTTTACAAAACATTGCTACAAAACAAGCTTATCTCACCAATGGATAACCCTCATCCCTATGATCCACAACTACATCGACCATGGTGGAATGAGACCTCATTTTGTGAGTATCACCAAAACAAGGGACATAAAACCAACAAGTATATAAACTTATGTCATAAAGTCTAGGACATGATTGATGCTGGTGAACTTGTGGTAGATGGACATAACAAAAACTCAGACCACAAGGCATTCAAAGAACCTTTCCCAGCCTATGAAAAAGGAGAGACTTCGAAACTAGAACCCTACAATAAGGTCAACTATACGTATTCCAATGATGACAATGTCATTCACATGGTTGAACCTGTAGATTCTGAATACTACGATGTTATTACCATAAAGGGCAAGCAAGATAATGATAAACCCAAGACACTATTTTTCTTGAGAGGCCCTACTTCTAATAACATGGATAATGCGTCTTCACAGCATTGTGCTAATGCTATTACTCGCTCTCATGCGAAATTGGTGCTCAAAGGCCCTAGACCTCCTACTTCAAATCTTGAACAACACAAGGACAAAGCCCTTGCTGGTCCATCTGGTAAAGGTGCAAAACACACGATGAACTTGACTACAACCAGTTATAGTGTTCTAGATCAGTTGAAACAAACCAATGCTCACATTTCCATATTTGAGCTGCTTAAAATCTCGCCTGCTCACAGGCAAATTCTAGACAAAGCCCTCACTGAGGAATACGTTCCTCAAGATCTTGATCTTGAGCAATTTCAATCCATGGTAGGTCACCTGACCTCACCTCATCTTATGACCTTCTCCGAGGAGGATGACAACTCATTGAATCACCCACACAATCAGCCTCTACACATTGAGGTTATGATCCACCAGACACATGTTTGTCGGGTACTCATTGACAATGGCACTGGCCTAAATATTATTTTTGCGGCTCTACTTAGATAATTGGATTATTCTGAGGACATTTTTGATCCTCAACGAAAGATCACTATTAAAGCGTACAATGAACTAGAACGAAAGTCACTAGCTCTTGTGACTCTACTAGTTCACGTCGGTCCTCTCGAAAGGGATGTCACCTGTCAGGTACTTGACATTCCCTTAGCCTACAACATTCTATTGGGATGACCATGGATACATGAGATGCACGTTGTGCCATCCACATACCACCAATGCATTAAATTCCCATTTGATGGCTCTAAAGTTACTATTCCTCCTACTACTAGCTACACTTGCAATATGCTCAAAGCTACTAATTCTTTCGTCCCCGCTAACCGTGAGTCTACTGATTGTCACAACAATAAGCTGAAACAAAGTGAATAGTCATTTAAATTGAAAGAAACTAGTATTGGAGAGTACCACATAGAACCAGTGTTATCATTAACATCTATTCCAGAGTCCCCTCGACATTTTGGGAGACCCTTAGTAGCAAAGAAGCCATTCATGTTGACACCTCAGACCAAGTTTAATGGCTCTTTTGTCAAAGCTACAGTTCCCTTAGAAGATGAAAGTGAAAACAGAGCCATTGCTGCATGGCTTTACAAAGAAGAGTCTCTAGTAGACCTAACAGAACAAGCTCGTGAAATCACTCCTAAGAAGTATGGACCTGGTCTTAAGCTTATGAAGCATTTTGGCTACAAGGGAATTGGCCCTATTAGGTGCAATAACAATGGTTTAATAGATCCTATCAAAGCAACAACTCAAAGCGATAGTGACACAAATGGCCTAGGGTTCAAGAAGGTCCCTTTCCATTTGGGATCCAATAAATTCATACCCGTACCTGAGAGTTCATCTGAAAATGAGTCACAATCTGAGTTAGGTACTCGAGAGGAAGAATCTGATGATGAGGATTCTTACCCTCATCCTATTCCTTATGATCTTGCTATATTCTTTGTTGAACCAGATGACTTTGTGCCACGTGTTGGCACTATGGATGATACTAGTGATTCTTCTGAGAACAATGCTGAGCAACTCAAATATCATTCAAAAAAGGGAGAATCTAGTCAGTCATGCCATATTGAGTATTTGTGTAAGAATCCAAAGGCTGAAGGAGAGTATGTCCCTATCACTGTTGGGGAGTTCTATAGTCTCTCACCATGTAGCACCGATTCTCATGAATATAAATTTGAAAATCTTTCAGAAGTGACTACTGATAAAGACATTGACCAAGTGCATGTCTATGAAAATCAAATTGAAGTGAGTGAAATGTCTAGGGATAGGTCATAGGGGTCTAATCCAACTAGTGTCCTAGAGTCATCAATTACTAACGTTCGTACTCTGAGACATTTGAATACACCTGTGGGTGAGGTCACCATAGGTCTCAAATTGCTAGTACATGCATTTAATGACTATACTATGAACGCAATTGAATGAGCCACTACTCTCTCACTCACACATCTTGAGCTTATAGACTGGAACCCCAATGCATCTAACGAAGTCCCCACGTTCCAGAATGACTATGCTCTTGCCTACTACCTAAATGCTATTGAACCTATAATGTCTTCCACCAATGAGAAGAGCATCAAAATGACTGAGGCCGAAATCAAATATCTCAGTCACATAATTAAAAAGAAAAAATGAAAGAGGTCTGATGGTGAAAACCACATTGTGGCAGTGTCGGATCCAAAAAAAGTAAAAACAAAAGATGTATCCAAGGGTGAAAACCTCTTTGAGGTGCTCATGGATGAGATATTTGATGTCCTTCCAAGTCACTTTTAGGAGAGATCATTAGTGTTAATAGAGCCGACACAACCAATTAACCTGGGCACATAAGAACATCCTCATGTGATACATTTGGCGCAGTCATTGTTGCCTAAAGAGAAGGAACAATTCATTGCTTTTTTCAAGGGAAAGAAAATAAATTTTGCTTGGACATATTCTGACATGCCAGGATTGGATCCTAATCTTATTATGCATCACTTGTCCATAGCACTAGGCATCAAACTAGTTAAATAGAAGCTACAAAAAATGCATCCTCATGTTGCATTGCTAGTCAAAGCCGAATTGGAGAAACTTCTGAAGGCTAGTTTCACTCATGCAATTGATTATGCTGAATGGATATCCAATATTGTCCCTATGACCAAGCATTATAGGTCTATCAAATTTTGTACATACTTCCATGATCTTAACTTGGCATGTCCTAAAGACGATTTTTCGCTCCCTAATATTGATATGATCATGGACATGATGGCTGGTTATGAGATGCACTCACTTATGGATGGTTTTTATGGATACAATCAGATAAAAATTGTGCCAGAAGATCAAGAGAAAATAGCTTTCACATGTGCATGGGGAACCTTTTGTTGGAATGTGATGCCATTTGGTTTAAAGAATGCTGGAGCTACATATCAGTGGGCTATTACTACAATTTTCCATGACATGATGCATAGAACTATGGAGGACTATGTTGATGATACTTTGGTCAAAAGCACTAAATGCAATACTCATTTGCACGATTTGGGACCAATCCTAGATCGTATGGAAAAGTTTATTCTTTGGCTCAATCCTAGGAAATGCGCATTTGGTGTCAAATCAAGAAAATTGTTAGGATATATTATTTTTGCAAAGGGAATTGAAGTAGATCAAGAAAAAGTACAAGCAATAATGGACATGCCTCCACCTCAAAACATCAGTCAAATAAGAGGACTACAGGGAAGGCTTCAATCTATTCGCAGGTTTATTTCACAATTGGTGGATAAATCACAACCCTTCACAAAGACCTTACATAAGGGTGTGAAATTCAATTGGAGCTAGGATTGTGAGCAAATCTTAACACAGATTAAACAATATCTTTTCAATCCACCAATCTTGATGCCTCCTATGCATGGGAAGCCTTTGGTTTTATACATTTCAGCCACTGAAACATCTTTGGGAATCCTGTTGGCCCAGGAAGATAATAATAACAAAGAAAGAGCTATTTATTACTTGAGCCAAACATTGGTCTCTTATGAGAAAAAATACAGCATTATTGAGAAAGCTTGCTTGGCAATTGTCTTTGCTTCCCAAAATTGAGACACTACATGCTTGCCCACACTACACGGCTTGTGGCTAAAATAGATCCATTAAAGTATTTGCTCAGTAAGGCAGCTCTCACAGGAAGATTTGCTAAATGGGTCATGATACTAAGTGAGTTTGACATCCAATATGTTGAATGCAAAGCTATAAAGGGACAGGCAATTGCAGACTAGTTGGCCGAGGCACCCATACAAAGTCTTCTACCAATAAACATTGATTTTCTAGATGAGTCAATTCTAACACTCACTCATCATACATGGGTTATGTTCTTCAATGGATCCTTCACACAACAAGGATCAGGCGTTGGATTACTTTTCATCACACCAAAAAGATACTCATTGCCCAAAGCATACAAGATTTTGTTTCCTTGTACAAATAACATTGCTGAATATGAAGCTTTGATCAATGGTATGAAAATTGTAGCTAAATGGAGACTAGATCAGTTGGATATCTTCAGTGACTCTCATCTTGTCATCAACCAAGTAAATGATGTGTATCAAACAAAGGATGAAAAAGTAATCCCTTATAAACGCATGCTTGATGACTTGACAAAATATTTTGCACACATCACCTTCCAACAAGTTCCACATGCAGATAATAAAGTAGCTGATGCCATGGCCACTCTGGCCTCCCTTCTACAAATGCCAGAAAATGATCTATGACATGAGTTCTTGGTGGAAGCATTACACTACCCCACCTATGACACACCTAATTATAAGATGATCTATTCTATTATAGGACAAGAAACATCCCACTACCATCACATCTATTCCTACCTTCATAATCAAACCATTTTGAAAGGTCTGACCTGGAATGAGAAACATTACCTAATCCATAACGCTTCACATTATGTCATTATTTCTGACGATCTGTATAGGAGAGGTCTTGACAGAACACTCCTTAGGTGTTTAGAACCCGACAAGTCCAAATATGCACTAATTGACATTCACGAAGGCATTTTTGGATCTCATTCCAATGGCCTAACACTAGTTCGCAAACTCCTTCGTGCTGGTTACTACTGGCCTAAAATGGAGCAAGAAGCTATTAAATATGCTAGGTCCTACAAATAGTGTCAGCTACATGGGAATCTCATTCACACTCTAGCTAGAGAGTTGATTCCCTCTACTACAACATGGCCATTTTAACAATGGACCTTTCACTTGGTGGGACAGATTCACCCAACCTTTTCTAATGGACATAAGTTCATTATCACCACTATAGATTATTTCACAAAATGGGTAGAGGCAGTCCCTCTCACAATTGATGATGGTAAAACTATAGCACTTTTTATCACAAACTACATATCTGTAGATATGGTATACCGTCCTCAATCATTACTGACAATGGACGATAGTTCAAAAATAAAGACCTTAAAGAACTGTGCAAGAAATTCAAGATTACACAGCATTGGTCTTCCATTTATTGCCCCTAGGGTAATGGCCAAGCTGAGGCATCCAATAAGGCAATCCTCAAAATTCTTCATTGCATAGTCAATAAGTCAGGGAGAGACTGGCATCTGCAGATTAATCCAGCCCTGTGGGCATATAGAACAAGCATTAGAACTCCAACGAGCACGACTCCTTTTGCTTTTGTATATGGGGCGGATGCTGTGCTTCCGATAGAGGTCGAGATTCCTACCTTGAGGATCTCTATGAAAGGTCTTATCACAGATGATGACTATAGGATAGCCCAGCTTCAAGAGCTTGTATTGCTAGATGAACGACGACAAGTGGCCTGTGATCATCTATGAGCATATCAACAAAGAATGGCACAAAGCTACAATAGGAGAATTAGGCCACGTGACTTCCAGCTGGGTGATCTCGTCCTGAGAGAGAATCCTAAGAATCAACAACAACAAATGCAAAAGGGAAAGTTTGAATCAAACTGGCTAGGTCCTTACATCATTACTGCAGTATATGGATCTGGCACCTATCAACTTTCCACAACTGAAGGAGAAGTGCTTAAAGAGCCTATGAACACTCTCCACCTAAAGCGGTTTTATAGTTGATTCAATCTTAGCAAGCTCTCTATACATATCTAAATGTACTAAAAAAAAAATCCTAAAAATCAAAAAAAGT